>OZ020194.1:58797444-59219944 GCA_963971165.1 Philopedon plagiatum | reverse complement strand
AATTTTTTAAATAAAAAAATAATTCCCTGGATAAAACCAAAAAACGCGATACTTGCAACAAAATTTCTTTTATATTTTGCATAATTACTGTAATTAAAATATTTAGTTGAGAAATATATTCTTAAAAAAATTAAATTATTTTTCCGCCAACAAAAGCTTTAATAATAATTAATAGAAAAATTCGCATAATTAAACATTGTATTAAACGTTTCATTGTACAAAATAAATTGTATTGTCGCAATAACGAAGAAAATCTACTGACAATTATAATTCAATTTTCCTAATAAGGAAAAATCAGAACTAAATATGTAATTCGAAAAATTAAAGTTTATTCCTGACAACTAAATCGCGGCTTATGAGAATAAAATTATTCCCTAACCGCCATGCCATCCCGTCGACATAAATCATCCCGGCGTGCATCGCATTTACCCATCGTCCCTTGATGAGAAGGCAGACTAAGCGGCTACTCCAGTAGTACTAGTAACAGTGAAGGTGACGGCCATTTGGTCTATTTTTGTTAGTGTATATATTTATGCATGAGCGCCCGCAGACTTTTTTCTCAGGGGGGGGGGGGCAAAGGGAAAAAAGTAATATATTTTTAAAGATTTTACTACTAATAATTATAAAGTATGACAATTTCACAATCTCAGGGGGGCCACGGCCCCCCTGGCACCCCCCTGCGGGCGCCCATGTATTTATGGATAATATAATAGCCTTTTGTTGTTTTATTTTGTAGGGTTATACCTATAAATGTACCAAGATATGCATGTATTCAGTGATAAGTAAAATTTAAAGTTTCTTTGTATTTGGTAAATATTTGTTGGCGTTATAGTATAGATCTTTTATAGAACAAAAAATAAAAATATACTTGTCTGTATTGCCACTTTATTGCAGGGTTTTATTGTCATTTTAAAAATGATTAAATGCAATAAATATGTGAAACGAAAGTAGACATTTTCATCTTTTGTTTTATAAAAGCTCTATATTTTAACCTCAAGAAATATTTTCTTACTGCTTAAGGTTCTCTTTGCTCCGCTATGTTTGGTATTGTCAACCTAATTCAGTTTTTTTACGTTTATCTGCTTTACTTTAGCATTTGAAAAAAGTTATGTATAATATGATATTCGTTAAGCAAATCATTACTAGGCTAGTATGAACGCATATTTCAATCTATTTCTTAACTATTTGGCCCGCAAAAAATTTACGATCATGGTGTCAGAAAAAATGTCACTAAATTTTTTGAGGGTCAAACATTTAAAAAATAGATTGAGATATGCGTTCATACTAAACCAGTATATAATGATTTGCTTGACGAATAGCATATTATACATAACTTTTTTCAAATGCTAAAGTAAAGGAAATAAACCTAAAAAACTGAATCAATTCTTTTTGGGGAACCATATCGGGATTGCAAACAGTATATATCTTTCTTAGTAAAACTAAGGTTTACTTCACGTAATTAAATTAAGATATTTCTATTAACCAATATTAGTTGTAGGTATCATACCTTCACATTAAAAGAATTAAATGATATATAATTGATACAATTAAGTCATATTTTACTTTATCGTGTAAATTTACTTACAGAAATTATAATTTACTTCACTTAATTAAACCTGCCAATTAAATAATTAAATTCGCTGAATTATATATTTAATTGCTCGATACCAATTAAATAATTTAATTGAAAGAAAAAAAATTTTCTTGTGTAAATTAATTCTTTCTCTCTGTGTGCACATAAAACATACCTTTGATAAATTATATAATATATTAAATAAATTATATAATAATTTGTATAATATAAAATATGGTGCAGATTGTCAAGCTTTTAGAGTTTCACTTAAAAGTTTACCTTATAAATCGAGATAAATACAAGCGATATTTCGGTCTGCACCAAACAGGTTCGGCAAAATAGTCCTCAGCATAGACTCAGCAACACTTTATTTTTTAACACATGTAACTGAAATATTTCATTTCTACGCCACTGAGAGCTTCCGTACGGGTCTACAATCAACTTTGGCATTACGTGGCCACAGACTCCAGCTCATGTTTTTCATCTGCTCTCATTGAGTGACAACGAAAAATTGACTCAGCAGCACTTAATTCTTCAATACATCTTACTGTAGTATTTAATTTCTACGCCACTGGAAGCACCGTACGGGTCTACAATCAACTTTGACATCACAGAGGCATTTTACAGGCTGTAGCTCACGTTCCCTCTCTACACTCATTGAGAGACAACCTCGGATAGACTCAGCAGCACTTCATTTTTCAATAATTGTTATTGTAATATTTACTTTCTACGCCACTTAAAGAGTCCGCACTAGTCTACAATCAACTTTGGCATCACAAAGGCATTCTGCAGGCTCTAGCCCACGTTTTCGCCCTACACTCAATGAGAGACAACCTCGGATAGACTCAGCAGCACTTCATTTTTCAATAATTGTTATTGTAATATTTAATTTCTACGCCACTGAAAGCGTCCGCACGGGTCTACAATCAACTTAGGCACCACAGAGGCAGTCTACGGGCTTTAGATCACGTTCTCACCCTACACTCATTGAGAGACAGCCTCGGATAGACTCAGCAACACTTTGTTGTTTAATACATATAACTGAAATATTTCATTTCTACGCCACTGAGAGCTTCCGTATGGGTCTACAATCAACTTTGGCATTACGTGGACATTCAGCAGACTCCAGCTTATGTGTTTTACCTACACTCATTGAGTGACAACCTCAGATAGACTTAGCAGCACTTCATTTTTCAATACTTGTTATGGTAATATTTAATTTCTACGCCACTATAAGCATCCGTACGGGTCTACAATCAACTTTGTCATCACAGAGGCGTTCTGCAGACTCTAACCCACTTTTTCACCCTACACCCAATGAGAGACAACCTCGGATAGACTCAGCAGCACTTTATTTTTCATTACGTGTAATTGAAATATTTCATTTGTACGCCACTGTGAGTTTCCGTACGAGTCTACAATCAACTTTGGTATTACGTGGACAATCAACAAACTCCAGCTCATGCTTTTCACCTACACTCATTGAGTGACAACCTCAGATTGACTCAACAGACTTCATTTTTCAATGCATGTTACAGTAATATGTAATTTCTACGCCACTGAAAGTGTCCACACGGGTCTACAATCAACTTTGGCATCACATAGGCATTCTACAGGCTTTAGCTCACGTTCTCACCCTACACTCATTGAGAGACAGCCTCGGATACACTCAGCAACACTATATTTTTTAATACATGTAACTGAAATATTTCATTTCTACGCCACTGCGAGCTTCCGTACGGGTCTACAATCAACTTTGGTATTACATGGACATTCAGCAGACTCCAGCTTATGTGTTTTACCTACACTTATTGAGTGACAACCTCAGATAGACTTAGCAGCACTTCATTTTTCAGTACTTGCTATTGCAATATTTAATTTCTACGCCACTAAAAGCGTCCGTACGGGTCTACAATCAACTTTGGCACCACAGAGGCATTCTGCATGATCTAGCCCACGTTTTCACCCTACACTCAATGAGAGACAACCAAAATTTCATTTTTACGCCACTGAGAGCTTTCGTACGAGTCTGCAATCAACTTTGGCATTACGTGGCCATTCAACAGACTCCTGCTCATGTTTTTCATCTGCACTGATTGAGTGACAACAACAAATTGACTCAGCAGCACTTAATTTTTCAATACATATAATTGAAATATTTCATTTCTACGCCACTGAGAGCTTCCTTACGGGGATACAATCAACATTGGCATTACGTCACAATTAGCAGACTCCTGCTCATGCTTTTCACCTACACTCATCGAGTGACAACCTCGGATAGACTCAGCAGCACTTCGTTTCTCAATACATGTTACTGTAATATTTAATTTCTATGCCCATGAAAGCTTCCGTACAGGTCTTCAATCAACTTTGGCCATACCAAGACATTCTGCAGACTATAGCTCATGTTTTCAACATACACTCATTGAGTGATAACCTCGGATAGACTCAACAGCGTTTTATATTTCATTGTAGCATTTCATTTCTACGCTTCTTAAGCCTTCGTACGATTTTACAATCAACTCTGTCACTATGTAGACATTCTACAAACAGTAGCTAATCGTTTTAATCCTCCACCCCCACTCATGTAGTAACAACTTAGGTAAACTTAGCAGCAATTTATACTTTATTTTAAGAGACAGCAATATTTAATTTTTACGCCTTTTGAGACATCCATACGGCCCTACAATAAACGCTGCTACTGTAGAGACAATGTACAATATCTAGCGTATCCTTTTAGCTTACGTCCATTGAGAAAAAATCGAAAAAATCTTCAAGGAGTTTAGTTTCTCAGTGTTTCGAATTATATTCTGTGTCAAAGCCTCTGGAGGATTCATTGCGACTCTATAATCAAATATACATAACTTTAGACATATTCTGGCCTCTAGCCCATCTAAATAACCCGCACGAATTGTGTAACGACGTCTATTTATTGTTTCTATTATTTGTTTTATTTATCTCAAAATATCGTTAGAACACGTCTGGAGATTTGGCAAGACAGTATACAGGGTGTTATGGAAATCATTTAATATATTGGAATGGGTAACTCCTGATATGAATTCAGATTGAATACAAATATTCATAAATGGCGCTTCACTATACAAAAAGGTTGATATCGGCCCTCAAAAAATTTTTTTAAGTAACAGCTCCCCACTGGCAATAAACACATGGCCATATAAAAACAGCGGGAACCATCAGTTACAGAAACAAAACTTTTGTTTTAACATCAGTAGTCACTGTGACGTTGCCAATTCTCTCTAGAATATTCCTATGTAAGTAACAGATTTGAAAAAATAATAGATTTGTTATCTTTAAAGTAAGAAATCATACTAAATCTTTTAAAACATTCAATTTCAAAAAGTTAAAATATTACTTGAAAAAAATTCAGAGAACAGCTGTTCAAAACAAGAGTAAAATTTTGTTCAACTAGGCCGACCAGAAAGTTTTGGAAGAAAAAGAGTACCTATACAAAAATTTTGGTTCCAAATCAGCTTTAAACAAAAAACTCCCAACACTTAAGCATGTACTTTTTCTTATTTGCCTATTTTAAATCATATTTAACAGAAGATTTGGCATTTATTAACAGGCTTATTTACCTATATCGTCCTTAATTCGGTGGTTTTAATGGCAAAAGGTGCTATGTCGATATTTGGGCCAAATCAGGTTTTTTGTGTTACATATTATATGCCAATGAGATCTATGTTCTCTAAAAACCATATGGCTCGATTTGCCTTAAAAATAATTCAATTTTGAATTGTCAAGATGAGCTAAGTTTGTTTCTATTACATATTTTTATGGCAGAATGCTTCTTTTTGCTCTCCTGTAAAATTTTACTTTTCTCACATATCACCTTTTGCCATAAAACCACCGAATTTTTAAGCGAAATTCCTCACAACTAAATTAATAATAAACTTTACCTTCATACCATCTTCTAGTAAGTCAAATCAAGATTTTTTGATACAAGGGAAAGTTATTTCAAATATCATCATTGTATTTACACTTGCCTAACGCTCTTATTTACGACAAAAAACTCGACAAAATAACTATAAAAACGAACGCGCTTCTAAACGACGCATTACGAGGTTCTTGACTGGAAGTAAAGTCCAAAAGGAAACGAACATTCTATGTCGGACTCGCACGCTGTTCAAACCATAATAAACTTTATTACGTTCACTACACAATACAACCCAGCCGTTTGGTTAAAACATGAAAGTCCAACAAACCCTACGAAATGTTTTGTTTTCTTAATAAATAGTCAACACTATAAACACATACCATAGCACCTTTAATAAATTGAAAACTTTTTTTCACTAGGATAATGACAGAATTTTAACAGGCGGCCGATGAAAGTGCGCGAGGGGATCTGACGGAACCACTGCACGAGCTAACGATGACGTCGTGATGTTGCGCAGTCACCTAACGCGTCGATATGCCAGATATTCAACCAATCACAGCGTGAGCTTTCGTCGCTTACGCGTCCGGCGAAAATTGAAGCGTGAAAGTCGTAGCCGTTAGCTCCTTTCGGCCCAACAAATAGATTGAGAGACGGAGCGATAAAAATGAGAACGAGGAAAGAGAGATAGCACGACGCGTATTATGGGTTGCGTATAGTTATATCCGTAGTTTAGTATTTTATCCATGATATCTAAAGCTTTGCAAACAGGGGTTATTCCAGGGACGGCTCTAACCTAGTTGGAAGTAAAATTAATGATCAATTTGAAAATAAAATACAAATATTTATTTACCCACATTGTGTTATTTGAAAATGCGATATACCAAAATACTTCGGTTACAGTGGTATACCATACAGAGTGTCTGAAAAGTCTTAGCAAGGGCAAATATCGTTACTATTAATAAAGATAGAGACACCAAATTTTAGTTGTATCTTATTGGTTAATAAATATACTTTTTTATGTAATTCGACTTTTACCACCCCCTTGGGGGGTTGCGCTAGGGAGTTGAGGTCAAAAATTTTAAATGAAACCCTAGGACGTGTGGTACCTCATTTTACAGGTCTTTTCGAGAATGGCAGATGTTACTTCTTGGCAGAGTTCCAAAATGGACTTTATTACTGGCAAGAAGTTCATGGTGGTCATTCTAAACAACTTTTAACGTAATAAGTAAGGCAGGCACTTCTGGTCTGTTCCCAGAGGCGTCAATGCCGAAAATAAGTACGTACGTATACGGTATTTGACAAAAATAATTTTATCCATGGGCGTTGCTGTGATTGTGTAAAATAAAAAAACCTGTCAAGTGCGAGTTCGACTTGCGCATATAGGGTTCCGCACCATCGTGAGATTGTGTTTATACATTTTTAATAAATTTGCTGATGTTTCATCCCATATTCTTGTTGTGGGGTGTCACAATGTCACATAGTTAAGAATGTTCAAAAGAGCAAGACGCCATAAAATCGTAGAAATATGTTAAATACGTGGTTGTAGTTTTACTATTGCTTCAAAGTGGGTAGGTTTGAATGTAGACACCAGAGTACATCCCCTGAAATTTCGTGCGCATGTCTAGCCCTCATGTTTTGCGCGTGGTACGCATTTTGATCTACTGCGCAGATATAAAAAAGTAAAGAAGTCGAAAAAAACTTGCTTGAGATATAAAGTTAAATACGTAGTGGTACCTTGACTATTGGAGATATATTCTTAAAAGTGAATGGGTTTAAATGTAGACACCAAAGTCCATCTGAAATCCCGTGCGCATGTCTAGCACGCTCGGTTTGCGCGTGGTACGCATTTTGGTCTACTGCGCAGATGTCAAAAAACGAAAAATATAAAAAACGACAAATGAAAAAGTCGAAAAAGTTGGAAAAAAGTTAGAAAGAAAAGTGCCCCACAAAATAAAAAGTACATGTTCGAGCAGACTGGTACTGTATGGCACAAGAGTTCGACTAACGGTCGACTTATGCCTCGCCCGATTATACGATTTATGATTTATAATTTTTATAGGCTTGCCATTTAAAAATGGACTAAAATACGGGGTTTGCGGTAAAATGTTTCTTTTTTGAAGACTTTTAAAAGAAGGGACCACACGGCATAGGTTTGCATTCAACATTTTTGATCTCAACTCCCTAGCGTCACCCCCCAAATGGCTTGAAAAAGTCAAATTACCTGAAAAAAGTAGATTTATTAACCAATAATACACAACTACAATTTGGTGTCTCTATCTTTTTTAATAGCAAAGATATTTACCCATACTAAGACTTTTTAGACACCCTGTATGTTATATTACTTTTGCCGAAGTATTTTCGTATTTCGCATTTTCAAATTACACAGAGTGAGTAAAAAAATATTTGTATTTTATTTTCAAATCGGATCCTAATTTTATTTACAACTAGGTTAGAGCCATCCCTGGAATAACCCCCGTTTCCAAAGCTTTAATGATATCAATACTGTTTTCTTGTTTAACTTGAGAAGAAAGTTTTAAGTAATTAGAGTAGTGTGTTCCACAAAGTCTTTTGTTTAAGCTGATAATTTTTACTTTTGCTCATTAACAATAAAAAATACGTTTGTATTTAATTCCAGTGTTTATTAAAATAATCCTAACAAATATCCTTCAACTGGTTCTGGACAATACGTTGCGGACGCACGCTTGTTTGGAAGCAAATAATGGAAGACATTTTCAACATACCTACCTATTCGCTACTAGATAAGGATCATTCTTTGAAACTAAATAGTAAATAAATACTAAATACTATGTAGTTGTGCTCAGTTAGTGTATTTCGTTTTGATTTTTAACTTCTTCTTAGCAGAAAGCTTAAGCTGGTAGAAATAATGCTTCTTATTAGTAACGTAATAATAGGGTGTTATAAATATTAGTTAAAACTAAGGCTACTGACAAAAAGGATTGATTTTGCAGTGGTCTTTTTACTACTTTGTTTTTATTTTTTCTTAGAAAAAGGTTTAAATTTGTTTTACCTTTGTCTTAGATTACGGTTAATAACAGAAAATAAATTATTCTTAAAGATTTATAATATGTCTGGCAACGTTACAGCACATTCAATTGTTTTAAGTTTTCGCGCGTAATTTTCTGTCAAGCGCTATGTCGGACCATGTGCTCGCTTAGCCAGGTGCGGCGAATATAGACTGGTTTTAGGGTATTTTTGAAAATTTTTAAAATGTTCGATTTAAGAAAAAAAAGTATTGGATATGTCTGTAGACTATCCCAGGAGTCACCCATTCCAATATATTAAATGATTTCCATAACACCCTGTATTATTGTAAGAATAGACAGAGAGAGAGAGAGATACACGCGCTTTTACACACACGTACCTTAGAATGTTTTAATTTTTACAGCCCAAATAAAATTTTCCGCACGTCAGAATCTGTGGCTGGAAATCTGTGGATAACTTCACTGTAACAATTTTTTAGGTTTAGAAATTGATTATGATAAAGAAAATGGAATTTTGAAAATTAACCAAGAAAGGTATTTAAATGGAATTCTCAAAAAATTTAATTTTAACAATTGCAAACCGTGTTCAACACCAATTGATCCGAAACTGAAATTAACCATAGAAGATAATAATAATAATAGCAAGAAACCAGTTAGAGAATTGATTGTTGTTTAATGTATTTAATGATTGGATCAGGTCCAGATATTAGTTTTGCAGTGAATTATCTTAGTAGATTTCAAGATAAAAATTCAGATGAAGTATGGATTTGTTTGAAAAGATTATTGAGATATTTAAAAGGAACTACTGATGTAAGTTTGAGATATGAAAGACAGCAAGAAGAATGTCCATTAATTTGTTTTGTGGATTCTGATTGGCGAGGAGATCCAAGTGATAGAAAATAAGTGTCAGGATATTTAATAAAAGTATTTGGTAATACTGTAGGTTGGGTAACAAGGAAGCAGAATTGTGTTGCGTTATCAAGTACTGAAGCAGAATTGGTAGCATTATGTAATGCAGTACAAGATAGTTTATGGTATATGGAAAATCACCTTTCTGACGCATTAAGTTATATTCATCATCATTTACAAAATGCTTTCGCGTTTCCTTAAATTCGTCTGTACCTAACCCGTTGCCAAAATTTTCCAACGATGTTGATAAAAATTTAAAACTATCAATAAATCGAAGCTTTAAATTTTTTCTTTTCATTTGTCCCGTTTTTCGATCCACATAATCATGCATGTAAATGCTCTTTGTAAACGATATATATTTCTCTCTACTTTGAGCTATAACATCAATTTTATCCCCATACCTACATAACTCTTTTATAAACATATTATGGCTGTCACAACCGCTTAAATTATGAAATATTATGGGGACAAAACTGGATAATTTAAAATTTAAATTACATATGGAATGTGCGGCTCCCGGTCTCTTTTTACCAGTTATGTGGCAGTGGTCTTTTACTTTCTCTTTTAAGTCGCCGAAAAGACGTTCGCAGATACTGCAAATTTTAGCGTTATTAAAATAGTTTTGCTCGTCAGGTGTTAGTTTAGCCATAGGTACGATATCTTTTAAATATGTATTGTAGAGATGTCTTAGATCGGTCTCAATACAATCAACAAAAAATTTTGCTGCACTATTACCACGATATAGCTGAAATTTGGAAATTGAACCATTAAAGGAACATTTTATTAGGTATGCGAAAGAGTATGGCTCATGTTTTATACTTCTAGGTGTGGAAGAATTTTGGGGATCTGGGTCTAGTGGTCCGACTGGTTTTAGAACAGATTCAAAATCGGCGTAAACCACGAAAGGCACTCTTATTTGCTTTTCGATACACTCAAATTTTAAAATATTTTTCAGCACACCTTTGCCAAATTTATCGACTTTTATATCTGTTGAAGGTGTCAACGTAAAGATATGTTTACAATCGTTTTCCTGATGTAATATTAAAGCTGACGGTGAATGGAAATAGATAAGACAGCCATCACAAAAGTATAATTTGTCATGATGTTGCGAAATTTGGCTGGAAACTAAACGGGACAAATCACTTATCCAACAGTAATACTTTTTTACAAATTGCACCACAAATGTGTTTACCATCATCAGTATCGTCATCTTTAATATTACAATCTTTTGATATAAGCAACAAATGTACATGCTTTTTGAGCTTTTTGGAAGCATATCTTAACGGACCGACAACCTCATATTTAATATGATTGTTTTCAAAACTTGACTCTAAACCATACACATAAATTAAATGTTATTTAACTCCTCAGATTTTGAAATATCACATAACTCAACTGGAAAATTATACCTGTTAAATTTAATACTGTTGAATAATGGGGGTAGGATGTAACTTGTGTGCGCTTATTGACTGATGGAAACAATGCTGACATTATGGCTCAAGCAAAACAACACTCGTCCTGGTTCATCACGTTCATAACTGCTTTCTTCAGATCGATGAACCTTGGCAACTTAATATATGAGGAACCGCCTAGGGGCGAATACTTATTTATGATCACTTCCAAATATAGTATTCTTTCCTAGGCCCAACCTGAAAAACAAAAATATATATTTTGCAAACTTCTTATTAAATATATCATATATAAGGTTTGTTCCACTACGGTTTTTTAAAAATTTTATCATACCTGAATCTGTCTCCTGAAATTTCGTGGATTGAACTTTCATTGCCTCTGCAAAGATATCGTAAACAGCATCCAGATTACTTCCAATGGTGACTACTTCGTTGACCGTATTAAAATACTTATCACTAAATGTGTCCTGTGATGGTACAAAATATCGTCCAACAACAACCATGTTTATTTTCAACGATTGATAAACTTGTAGTACATCATTAATCAAACACACTACCTTTGGTCTGATTTCTTCAAAAAATAATGAGTAGTCCACATGCTCATTACCGCCGCTTATGCGATATGATTTAATTCTATTTTTAAAGGCACTTTCTACTAGCTCAACACCATCGGAAACTGCAACACAAGATTTACTTTTGTGTTGCAATGTTCTTTGATGAGCTAACACCTGATTTTTGGGAACGTTTACATCACACACAACGCATGTTTGCATAGCAGACGTTGTTGCTGCACCACCAACTCTTGGCCGCTTATCTTCTACATTATTATCGAATCTAGCCAAACAAGATTATTTTTGATGTCGCGACATATTGTAAGTACGACTAAAAGATGCACCACACTTTTCACATACGTATTTATTCATTTTCGATAATGGAGACTCGAGCTTACACTTTAGATACCAAAATTCTGAATGAGCGGCTTATCTCCCCCTACCTATTTATAACACAAGACCACAAAAGAACACCTGCACTCTTTCTGACGGTTAGTGTCAGAAAGGATCCGACGACCTTGAAAACATGCATCACAAATGTAACCTTGAAACAAGCGTCGTACACCTGGTCATCAGAAAACAAAGAAACAACTGCTCGCGTTCAAGGTCAAGCTCTCGTTCAAGGTCAAGGTCAAATAACAATAACACACGTGCACGATCAAGGTCATTGTCCTAATAGAACACCTGCACGACCAAGGTCATGTGACGTCACAAAAGAAAGCTGTACTCTCTTGCTGTCAAGGTCAAGGTCATGTGACGTCACAGTGGTGGTGGGGGATACACAGATTTCCCATAGTTACACTACTGCGAATATCTAAAAACAAGATTAACCATTATGAAATCGTAAGAAGTCGAACAACATACAAGGGAGAACCGAAAATTTGCAGATTTGCCCAAGAATAGAAGTACCCTTGTTTGTGAAAGTATAACAAAATGTTATTAGAAAATATTGTTTAAAATAAAATTAAGAGTTATAGGTACTTCAATATGAGTACATGGCCTCCTATCTAGAAAAAATAAGGGTATTTTACGATTTTCAAATTTTTATTTCTCCCTTTATACTATTTACCTTCTCGCGATTCTGTAACGGCTATTTTTGGTTTTAGATATGCACCAATTTTTCGTAATACTTACATATCGGTAAGCGCACTTATAAAATAATTTCACTCTTGTTACGAACTTCTTGGACCACCCTGTGGACACGCAACGGGGCTCGCCAGTCAGACTTTTGTATCAGTTACTGCAAGCGGTTTAACAATACACATGGACTTGAAATTTTCAGTAGGTTTTGGTGGCGACAGTTTATATTTAAATATGTGCTACATTCCAACGTTACAAACTTCAAATAAGAAAATAGGATTAGTGGTGGATAATATCCAAAGCTCGTATATGAATGACTTCACTACTACGCCACCAGCACAATTTTAATATCTTACCGGTTTTGCTGGTAGAAAAGTTTGATTGAAATCAGCGAAAGTTGGTGATAGTGTCAAAATAATTCATACAAGATCTTTTTATCATGCAAGATACACCAGTTTCGCCTCCCTCCGAGCGAGCCTCAGTACACAGAGAAAGAAATATATCAAGGTTGACCTCCTACTTTTCTTTCATGCAGAGAAAATGGACACATTTTTCAGGAAAGCATCAATGCTCTCTAATTCCTTCATTAAAAAGGCCAAGCATTATAAATGAAATTGTAGATTCTGGCATATTCATTAACTGTAGAAGGAAAATACGACAGTTCATGATGGTTTCTGACAGACATCCATATACACGGAGGGTTTTCAAATCCCAAACAGACTTAAAAAATGAGGAAATCAAGCATCTGGTTAAGTACTACTGGAGGATACACCCATTTAGTTTATTTGCGTAAGTCTCTTTTGTATTTCGTTGGTTTAAGTACCCAGCAAATAGACTGGCGATGTTATGCAAATATTATCTACATGTTACGTAAATTTTTATAAACCACTAAGTCTGAACATATAACTCAACAGTAAATCTGTCTGTTTGTAGTTGCTTTCTCCTCCCCCCCCCCCCCCCGTTGCCTCTTATACCCTCCCTATCGCAAATTTCACAAAACGCTAATAAAAGAAATCAAGAAATAAATCCATTGTTTATTCAAACGCTCAAATAATTTCTTCCCCAGTTTAATAGGGAAAGTACGGAGGAAAAAGTCCCAAGCAAAAAGATAAACAATGAATAAAAATTTAAAATTAGACTTTTATTTAAATCTCTGGTTTTCAGGTTATACTACAACTTCTTTATGGGATTGTTATATTTATATACCCTAATATACGTTATACCGACGAACTGGATATTCGTAAAGTTCTATATCCCTGTTAAATGGCACACGTTCGCAGTTGACATGATCGTAACAGCCGGTATATTTATAAATTTTTTTATCGGATACTTTGATCAGGATCTTATGCATGTCCAAATGAAATCAGTACAGATTGCCAAGTAAGTATTGCTGATGTTAATAGTACTTTCTCTTCCTGCAACAATTTCCGCTAATTATTCTCCTGTAAGGGTGCCTGGAGGCAAAAACTTTTTAAACTTAATGCTTATATCTTTTTATGCATAACCATTTAAGCCTTGCTAGAAAAATTCATTCACGGTATTCGGCCGGTGCATTCATTCGATATTTTTGAAACTTTTTTTCTTGCTAAGAATATAATTTATTATTGCGGACAGTAGCGCACCCAGGATTTTGTCTTCGGGGGCGGCTGAATAGTGCAATTCGGTGGATTTTTTCAACTAGTAGTGCACTTTTTAAATTTTGGCATGTCTAGGACGTTGGTCTGGGGGCTGCAGCAACCCCCCCCCCCCCCGGGTGCGCCACTGATTGCGTAAATTATAGAAGCCATTTTATCTTAGTGATTGTTCTACTGGTCAGATAGGGAAACCGTAAGTAGAATTGGACCTTTTTTATTAAAATCTGCGCAAGGGTGGTTTCCTGCGTGGCAACCTATCGAGGAGATATCTATATAGATATAATTTTAAAACTGACTTTTCCATATCTTTTCCAAGACAAAAGAATTTGGGTAAACTTTTAAGTGACGCAGTAAACTACCATAGCTCAGAAGCTCATAGTTATGTCGAATATGCTAGAATCAAACTAGAAAAGTTAAAGCGCACCCGTTCTAGTTGGGTGGATTCTGATTTAATAGAGATGATTGCACATTCGATAGACGATGCTGTCGTCAGAACAGCAGCCTTTAATTGTGGTGCTTCATCTGTAAGTGATTTTATGGCATTCCTTCCTAATTACATAAAAGTCCCCTCATTAGATAAAATGTTTAAAAAGAACAATGATCAAAAAGGCTCAAAATATCTAAACCAGTTAATTTTTATTCTTGCGGCAAAATAGGCCATATTTCTCGAGCTTGCCAAAATATCACTTCCTTGGTTCAAGGTACTGCTAAGTCAGATAAAGCGTTTTGTCGATCTTGCAAAAAATTGGACCATGAAATAACGCATTGCTTTCGTCGCCAGAACAAACGCGAACGGGACGGTGTAACAGAATCCAGTCTCCGTTTAATGATGTCGCTGTCCCTTGCTTCTTCATCCCCTTCACTATTTGTTAGGTCTGTTATGGATGGAATTTTGTCCCTAATATTTCTTCCAAACAGCAGTTGTGATGGAGACTTTCCAGTTGTCCCATGCGGAGTGGCATTATACTTGGCATTTCTTAGTTTGGTCATAAATGACTCGAATGTTGGTAGGGGATAGTTTGCCCTTAAAATTGCTTCATTGGCTCTGCGCATGTCCAGGCACTAGGTTGTGTAACTCTTTCAATTATATCATTTTGCAAGGCCTCACTTAGTTTAGCTTCTACCTGTGATTCAACAGATATTGGGACTCTTCTCAATGGGTGTTGTATCGGTTTTACAGTTTACGGTTTGTTAACTTTAGAATGATATTTTTAATTTTGGGAAAGGGTATAATTTCTTCAATTTTATTGACATTTAGTCCCATTTTTAAAATACCTAGCTGTTTCGCGGTATCTTTTCCAATCAACGACACGTCTCTATTTTCTATCATATAGAAAGTTGTGATAATTTCATTTCTATCTGGACTATTACTTGTGGTAACAAACCGATGCTTGACGTCTAGTGGACTTCCAGATGCATATGATTTTAGTACATCTGTTGTTTCTGCTGTAACATTCCAAACAACTCCTCTACGTAAGGAGAGTAGTTCCCAGTTTTTGCCGGTGATTATGCTGACCTTTGATCCCGAGTCGATAAGTACTGTTAATCGTACTCCACCTATTATCTATTCTATTAGATCATCAGAAAGGTCGTCCAGCTTTTGTTCTAAATTATGAATTTTAAAGCAGTCGGAACTTCGGATATTGCCCAATCAAAACTGAGACTCAGTTTCAGTATCTTCCGTGTCAACAAAATTCACTCCGTATCTAAAACGTTTTGTATTTTGAACGAGCCGAGCTGATGTGGGAGTAAACGATCTTTTCTTTGGCTCATAGTTATGTCTTGCAGTATGCCGCAAAATGTCCTTGAAAACCGCATTTGCGACATTTGGCATCTTTTGCTGGACATACACTTATCTGATTGCTTGCGTGGCCTGGTCTTCCACACCCTAAACATAATTCGGACTGTTTTTTTCGTTGTATTCCCACTTTATTAACAGCCGACGATGTGCTTGGACCATTGGTATTCATTGCTGTAGATTGGTCTGCTATCTGCTCGTGAACCTGACAGTTCCATGATATCATCTAGAGTTCGTTCCTTCTCAAGAAGCTTCTTTTTTAAATCCAGAGAAGTCCAGCTATCGATGTTTTTTGTCTTTCATCTTTATTTCCGCGGCTTCACTTTCAGTTTTTCAGAATGAACAACGCTTAGCTTGTTGTCTGATCTTGACTAAAAATTTGTTGAAGTTTTCCCCTTCTTGGCGCTGAAGGTTCCGAAAAATGTGGCGTTCGAAGGTGGAATTTTGCTTAGGAGAGAAGTACTGTGAAAGTTTATCAACAAGGGTTTTAAAGACATCGTTCCCTCTGTCAGCGTCGAATGCCTCTATAGCGCCAGGTAAACTAGTAGCTACCTCTTGCAGTTGTGTGCCTCCCAAGTGTAGGAGCTTGTTTCTCTTCTTCACGGGGTCTATCATATCCTCTGAAGCAAGGTATAGTTCTACTGCTCTGAGCCATTTTTCCCAATCACCTCTAATTAGGGCCTTATCAATACTGTCACACAGAAAAGGTTGTATTCCATTTTCCGCCATGTTCGTCTGTAAATATAGGAAACAATAAACGAATTTATTTTACTTTATTATACATAATATACATATATATTATATACAAATACAAACATACTTTTTTTACAATAGATGTTTCGTTTTAAAGTTAAATCAATGTGCAATTATTTATCCCAATAATTACTACTACTAACCAACTGGTGCAAAATTTAACACAACTGAGGAAAAAAACTGAAATAATCTGAATGTAAATAAAGAATAACTCACACTTTTTCTTTAATCCGTTTTTGGTGTTCTCAGCCCCTCTATGTGACGCCTATGGACCGTCTTGTGGTGCTCACAGCCCTTCTTTGGTGCTCACAGCTCTTCTTTTGGTGCTCACAGCGCTTCTTTTGGTGCTCGCAGAATTTCTTTTGGTGCTCACAGCCTTTCTTTTGGTGCTCACAGCCCATCTTTTGATGCTCACAGCCCTTCTTTTGGTGCTCACAGTCCTTCTTTTGGTGCTCACAGTCCTTCTTTTGGTGCTCACATCCCTTCTTTTGGTGCTCACGGCCTTTTTTTGGGGCTCACAGCCCTTTTGATACCTACGTAACGGTAGGTTTAGATATAGCAATGTAACATGACACTAACAAAATTAGTGCATGGCAATTATTCTTAATTACTCTTATAATTTGTTTTTTTAACCAATATTTTCTTATGCCCTCTTACCTCTTTGATTTAACAGGTTCGAAATATCCTCGTCGCCAGTTTGTGCTACTCCACCTATTCAATACAGCACACGAAGACACCGTATACCCAAAGTATATTTAATTCCACTTTAACAAATACTAACTGTATATAATAATAATATTAATAAGATCACAACTAATACTGAATACCCGATACGTAACAACAATGTACATATTGTACATTCTTAACTCTATCAACATCGTCAATCGACTGCCTCCGTGACTAATCTTATTATTCCTTTCTCGTCACTTGTAGATGATTCATGGGGTCGTCGGTATCGGTTTCCACACTGATGATAAAATTATCAGGGGTGAAAAATTCTAGAAGTAAACTACCCATCGATTGGCTCTCTTGGCAAAGCGGGTGACTGTCGAAAACCTTAATAATATCTGCCAGTTTAATTTTAATCTAATCACTATCCATCATCACTTTTAATCATGCAAACCCCGCATCTTTTTCTTACTGAAATCAATCAGTCCCAAAGTTTCAACTGCTCTCGACTGGGGGCTTCTCGACCTGGGAACAGGCAAACCCGAGAACCGTTAGATAAAGTTTACTCTTAGGTCCCATTTTTCGACCAGTTGGCAAATTTTATGTGATTTGGTCAATGATAACATTAAATATAGAATTAATAAGAAAGATACATCTAGGCCCACTGGTTGGGTTTGCGGTCATGAGCCTGGTCTAGTTCAATATATGCTCTCCTAGGACAATCCGATGACAGGTTTTCTTATATCCTACACATCTTGAGATCACTAAAAGCATACCTTAAGCCTCAACGCACAATTTGGTACTACAGTTCTGATACTGAGGTAATCATCAAAACTTTCTCTCTACTTTTCCTTGGAATCATATTTGATTCTCCTCTGCTGATCCTCCTGAAATATGCCCACAAATTACTTAGATCGTATACAATTGGGCGATTTGCCGCATACCTACAAGAACCATCAACGCCACAATCAAAAATCCAGATTCTCCAAGCCTTGTGACAAAGGCAGATTTAAAAATCCAGGTTTACAAAAATTTTACCTGTTCATATCATAATATCAACAATAAAAGTTTACTGCAAAATATATCGTGTCGATTTGATTTTAAAATCTTTAACACTATTTTGTGCCTCCTTAATACTAACAGGTAAGCAGTTAAATTTATTTATTCCGTTTTAGAACAGTGATAGATAACAGACAATACAATGTGTTTACTTTGCTATAGCTGGAGACCTCTGTTTTATGTTGAATTTTCAGAATAGATTTTATGCAAGATATTTTTAGTTTTATCGGAAAATCACTACTAACTAAAAACTATTATACTCGTAAAATACCTATATAAATAATGCATATTTTTAAGTAGTTGCCATGCCACGGTAACCTTTTATCCTCACAGAAAAGGGGTTATTAATAATTATATTTCTTAAGTCATGGCTTTTCGGTATGGTTCACGAAATCTCAGTTGCTTAGGTTTTAGGTTCAATTCGTAAAAGTTTTAAATAATTTGCTGACTGAAACATACATTATTATTTTTTTTAAATTTCTATGTTAACAGTCATCTTTAAAAGCAAGCTGATGTAGAAAATTAAAGAAAATATAATATTATTCCAAAAATATTTAGCAGCATTTGCAATAATTTTACAAATTTTGAAAATTTGTTTCAGGAAATATTTACTGACATATTTTTTCTTCGATGTAACTTCCTGTTTGACGTCTTATTTCATATATTACTTCCTGATAGCTACAGGCCCCACCCCCCTAATCTTATTGAAATGGACCATGGTATGTCGACTAGTACGCTTTAGAACAATTAATGAGAGTTTTGACATATTTAGATTGGTGAGTATTAGCACAGACTAAATAACACATAGACGAACACCGGCGTGCACCAAAAAGCGGGTCTCCCTTGAGACATTTGGTGGGTTTCCTGGTTATACGATATACTACTCTACCACCTATGCAGTGATTTTCATAACACCCTATATATATATATATATATATATATATATATATATATATATATATATATATATATATATATATATATATATATATATATATATACAGTGTAAGTTTTTTAAAACCTGACATAGGCTAACTTTTTTATTTGAAAAGATAGACTGGTACTTCCAAAAGAAAAGTTGTTTGAATTAACCTAATTAAGAAAAGTCAACAAAACATTTTTCTCCAGCGTTGCCAGATTTCACAGTAGCTACTTAAACAATATTTTTTAAATGACAACACCGCATTTTTTTATCATTATTCAAGAGATCTCAAAATTATGAATAAAAAATTTGCAGTAACATTTTTTTATTCGAATAGCCGTTTTTGAGCAATCGGTCCAAAAAAATTCAAATAATAGCATTACACCCGATACCTGTATTGGAAAATATTAACATTAATATTGTAAAACGGGTTTTCTGATGCAGACTACAAGAAGGGCATCAATTGGAGCATGTATTGAAGAATTTGTGCTGGGTTAGCCCTCAAATAAACGTTTTGATACCAATAGACTGCGGATTATTTTAATTTTTTTCAACCGATTGCTGAAAAACGGGTACCCGAATAAAAAAATTTTACTACACATTTTTATTCATAACTTTGAGATCTCTTAAATAATGATAAAAAATGCGGTGTTGTCATTTAAAAAAATATTGTTTAAGTAGCTACTGTGAAATCTGGCAACGCTGGCGAAAAATGTTTTGTTGATTTTTCTTAGTTAGGTTAATTCATACAACTTTGCTTTTGGAAGTACTAGTCTATCACTTCAAATAAAAAAGTTAGCCTATGTCAGGTATATATATATATATATATATATATATATATATATATATATATATATATATATATATATATATATATATATATATACTTGTAACAGAATTTTCAGAATATATATATATATATATATATATACTTGTAACAGAATTTTCTCTTGTTTTGTAGTCCTGATGAAGTCTATAATCATAGACGAAAGCTTGAACGTGGAATAAATAGCAATGCCTTAGAAGCACCCCATATCTTTTATTGCTTCCTCCTTTAACCACTGGGGTATTCCCATAGTTATATACTGTAATCTTTGTTACCAGTACCCCGTTACTGTCCTTCCTCTTTATATATATATATATATATATATATATATATATATATATATATATATATATATATATGTATATGTATATGTATATGTATATGTATATGTATATGTATATATATATATATATATATATATATATATATATATATATATATATATATATGTTAAGGTTGGTTTTGTTTTTCTTGGACTTTTCTAATGTATTTTGTTTTCTTTATATTTATTCTTGGGTTTTATAGTCCAGGATAAAAATTAAAAATTATGTGTTGTTTTTTACATATTCTTTATTTGTCAATTAACGTTTCGGTCTTTTTTTTCCTTTCGACCTTCTTCAGAATTATTTGCTGCTAAAAGAGATAGCTTATGTCAAAAAATATTTTTTCCTTTTTAACCTCATTTGTCATTATATAAATAAAACACGAGAAATACATGAAAAAAAAAAAAAACAGACATACCTTGAAGGAAAATCCTTGGCAGGTTTAAGATATAATGTATTTCATATCTCAATTAAAACAACAATTTTTAGGGGGGCACAAACACGATCTTTAAAAACAATGCAGTAAGCATCGGAATATATATACAAGTGAATACTGACGGACTGATACTATCTATTATTAAGAATGGCAAGCGGAATTTCTGTTTTTCCTTGCTGTTTTTTGCTACTTCCTTTTTTAGCATTTCTTCTTGGTGTTGTTTTTTTGCTTTTTGTGATAGTAGGGGGAAGGAAGAATATGTTTATGGGTTAATTAGTGTTACTTAATTATGTTATGATAAATTTTGCTTAGATTTTTTGTATCGGTTTTTGAATTTATGTTTTTTGAGTTTTTTTGAATTTCAATCATTTCATAAAATTCTCTTTTTTTTGTGTGGCTTTCTGTCCGTAAGATTTTTACGTTCTCGAAATCGAAAGTGTGTTGTTTTTCTACACTATGGTTGGTTAGGGCCGTTTTGTTTTTTTTATATCATATTTATGGCTGTTAAGTCTATTCTTTAAATATTGACTAGTTTGACCTATATAGACACTGTCACAGTCTTTACAAGGTATTTGATAGACTACATGACTTTTTTTGTGTTTTGGAATTTTAGATTTTAGGGTGCTAAAATGTCTTTTCTTTAGGAGGTTATATCCTTTGTGGGCTACTGTAATATTATGTTTATTAAACGTTTTTTTTAATTGTTCTGATAAGCCTGAGATATATGGTAGGGAAAGAACCTTTTTGTTTTTTGAGTCGTTGTTTTGTTGGTTTTTGTTGTAAAAAATATGTAGGTATTTTTTTTTTTAAATATTGTTTATTAGTTTTTCAGGGTAATTGTTTAATCTAAGTGCTTGTTTTGCTTTTTTTTATGGCATTTTCCCGATATTCGGTGCTGGACAGTTTAATTGCTCGATCTGCAAGACCAATGATTACTGATTTTTTTTGGGAGAACGGGTGCTGAGAGTTAAAGTTTACATATCTGGAAGACCATGTTTCTTTTGTATACCATTCTGTTTTTATATAGTTGTTTTCATGATGTAAGGTTAAATCTAAAAAGTTGATTTTGTTTTGCTTTTCTAGTTCTATTGTGAATTGGAGTTTGTTATGATAACTATTGAAATGGTCTAGTATGTTTTGAGTTTTGTTGTTAGGTACTGCTGAATATACAGTCATCAACATATCTAAAGAAAAAGGGGATTTGGTATTTTAATTTTTTAAGAATGTTTTCCTCAAGGTCCTCCATTACGAGTTGGGCTATTACGCTGGATATTGAGGCACCCATTGCACAACCTTCAATTTGTTTATAAAATTTGTCTTCATACAGAAAATAGGTGGAATTTAATGTTAATTCAACGGCCTGAAGAAATTCATTCAATGGAATATCAGTAAATTTCTTAATTTCATCCCACTTTTTTATGATTATTTCTTTTGCTAACGCAGTAGGTATGTTTGTGTATAAAGATATGACGTCTAATGATACTAGGGTATAGTCATTTGGTAAAATTATATTTTTTATTTTATCTTTAAAATCTACGGAATCTTTTATGTAGTAATTATTTTGATTTGTAATATTTTGCAGGATGTTTTTTAGGAATTTTGAGAGTTTTTCAAAAGGTGACTGGATACACGATACTATCGGTCTAAGAGGGATTCCCTGTTTGTGAAGTTTTGGTAACCCGTAAATTCTAGGTGGCTGCGCGTTTTGAATTTTAAGTTGTTTGGCGGTATCTGGTGAAATGTACATTTGGTTTTCCCATCGAGTGATGAGATTGTTATTGTTCTTTTGATATATATTGGTGGGGTCATTTTTTAATTCTTTATATGTGGTATTATCTTGTAAGAGGTCGTTCATTTTGTTATCATAATCTTGGTCAAGCATTATTACCGTTTTGTTTGACTTATCAGGTCTTAGAACTTTCAGGTTTTTATTCTGTTGAAGAAATGATTTTGTTTTTTTAGCTTTATTTAGAAAGATTTTTTGTTGTTTTTTATTAGTGTTTGTTCTATTGAAATTATTTTTATAATTTGTTATTATATTACAGCATTTTGAACGTAGGTCGTCTTTAGTGTCAGTATTGAGGTTTATTAGTGATGTTTCAATGTTGGTAATTATATCTGGAATAGGGATTTCATCCGGGGATTCAAGGGGTATTGCAAAGTTAGGCCCTAGGCTTAGAATTTCATTTACATAGTTAGGCAAGTTAATATTTGTAAGGTTCTCAATCCAGTTTGGGTTATTATTCGGGACAGTCACACTTTTATTACTCAAACGGTCAATCTTACTAGTATTTTTATGTTTTATTCTTTGAGAAATGCTTTCAATCTTTTCCGCCTCCCGATGTATAAAGGATGTTAAAATGTGTTGTGGTAGTAGGGTTTTTAGAGTGTTAGTGGTTTTTGTGATGCTGATTTGTAAATTATGTAGGGTTCTTGTTACATCTGTAATTAATAAATTTAAGATATTTTGTTTGAAGTGTTTTAGAATGCTATCGTAGAATTTTCCTTCAAGGTCTTTACATTTAAAAATAATATGTTTTGTTTTAAAGTTTAAAAAGGTTGGTGTTATGTTGTTGTTCCTGCATCTTAAGAGGAATATTCTTCTATTTTTTTGTTCACATTGCTGTAGGCATTCCTTGTAGTATATTTTCATTTGAGTTACAGCGGTCTCTCCAAAATTTTTGGCGATGTTTTTATATGATAGCAAATTTTCACCCATGCTAGTATGTTAAGGTTGGTTTTGTTTTTCTTGGACTTTTCTAATGCATTTTGTTTTCTTTATATTTATTCTTGGGTTTTATAGTCCAGGATAAAAATTAAAAATTGCTCGATCTGCAAGACCAATGATTACTGATTTTTTTTGGGAGAACGGGTGCTGAGAGTTAAAGTTTACATATCTGGAAGACCATGTTTCTTTTGTATACCATTCTGTTTTTATATAGTTGTTTTCATGATGTAAGGTTAAATCTAAAAAGTTGATTTTGTTTTGCTTTTTTAGTTCTATTGTGAATTGGAGTTTGTTATGATAACTATTGAAATGGTCTAGTATGTTTTGAGTTTTGTTGTTAGGTACTGCTGCGATACAGTCATCAACATATCTAAAGAAAAAGGGGATTTGGTATTTTAATTTTTTAAGAATGTTTTCCTCAAGGTCCTCCATTACGAGTTGGGCTATTACGCTGGATATTGAGGCACCCATTGCACAACCTTCAATTTGTTTATAAAATTTGTCTTCATACAGAAAATAGGTGGAATTTAATGTTAATTCAACGGCCTGAAGAAATTCATTCAATGGAATATCAGTAAATTTCTTAATTTCATCCCACTTTTTTATGATTATTTCTTTCGCTAACGCAGTAGGTATGTTTGTGTATAAAGATATGACGTCTAATGATACTAGGGTATAGTCATTTGGTAAAATTATATTTTTTATTTTATCTTTAAAATCTACGGAATCTTTTATGTAGTAATTATTTTGATTTGTAATATTTTGCAGGATGTTTTTTAGGAATTTTGAGAGTTTTTCAAAAGGTGACTGGATACACGATACTATCGGTCTAAGAGGGATTCCCTGTTTGTGAAGTTTTGGTAACCCGTAAATTCTAGGTGGCTGCGCGTTTTGAATTTTAAGTTGTTTGGCGGTATCTGGTGAAATGTACATTTGGTTTTCCCATCGAGTGATGAGATTGTTATTGTTCTTTTGATATATATTGGTGGGGTCATTTTTTAATTCTTTATATGTGGTATTATCTTGTAAGAGGTCGTTCATTTTGTTATCATAATCTTGGTCAAGCATTATTACCGTTTTGTTTGACTTATCAGGTCTTAGAACTTTCAGGTTTTTATTCTGTTGAAGAAATGATTTTGTTTTTTTAGCTTTATTTAGAAAGATTTTTTGTTGTTTTTTATTAGTGTTTGTTCTATTGAAATTATTTTTATAATTTGTTATTATATTACAGCATTTTGAACGTAGGTCGTCTTTAGTGTCAGTATTGAGGTTTATTAGTGATGTTTCAATGTTGGTAATTATATCTGGAATAGGGATTTCATCCGGGGATTCAAGGGGTATTGCAAAGTTAGGCCCTAGGCTTAGAATTTCATTTACATAGTTAGGCAAGTTAATATTTGTAAGGTTCTCAATCCAGTTTGGGTTATTATTCGGGACAGTCACACTTTTATTACTCAAACGGTCAATCTTACTAATATTTTTATGTTTTATTCTTTGAAAAATGCTTTCAATCTTTTCCGCCTCCCGATGTATAAAAGATGTTAAAATGTGTTGTGGTAGTAGGGTTTTTAGAGTGTTAGTGGTTTTTGTGATGCTGATTTGTAAATTATGTAGGGTTCTTGTTACATCTGTAATTAATAAATTTAAGATATTTTGTTTGAAGTGTTTTAGAATGCTATCGTAGAATTTTCCTTCAAGGTCTTTACATTTAAAAATAATATGTTTTGTTTTAAAGTTTAAAAAGGTTGGTGTTATGTTGTTGTTCCTGCATCTTAAGAGGAATATTCTTCTATTTTTTTGTTCACATTGCTGTAGGCATTCCTTGTAGTATATTTTCATTTGAGTTACAGCGGTCTCTCCAAAATTTTTGGCGATGTTTTTATATGATAGCAAATTTTCACCCATGCTAGTATATATGTTAAGGTTGGTTTTGTTTTTCTTGGACTTTTCTAATGTATTTTGTTTTCTTTATATTTATTCTTGGGTTTTATAGTCCAGGATAAAAATTAAAAATTATGTGTTGTTTTTTACATATTCTTTATTTGTCAATTAACGTTTCGGTCTTTTTTTTTCCTTTCGACCTTCTTCAGAATTATTTACTGCTAGAAGAGATAGCTTATGTCAAAAAATATTTTTTCCTTTTTAACCTCATTTGTCATTATATAAATAAAACACGAGAAATACATGAAAAAAAAAAAAAACAGACATACCTTGAAGGAAAATCCTTGGCAGGTTTAAGATATAATGTATTTCATATCTCAATTAAAACAACAATTTTTAGGGGGGCACAAACACGATCTTTAAAAACAATGCAGTAAGCATCGGAATACAAGTGAATACTGACGGACTGATACTATCTATTATTAAGAATGGCAAGCGGAATTTCTGTTTTTCCTTGCTGTTTTTTGCTACTTCCTTTTTTAGCATTTCTTCTTGGTGTTGTTTTTTTGCTTTTTGTGATAGTAGGGGGAAGGAAGAATATGTTTATGGGTTAATTAGTGTTACTTAATTATGTTATGATAAATTTTGCTTAGATTTTTTGTATCGGTTTTTGAATTTATGTTTTTTGAGTTTTTTTGAATTTCAATCATTTCATAAAATTCTCTTTTTTTTGTGTGGCTTTCTGTCCGTAAGATTTTTACGTTCTCGAAATCGAAAGTGTGTTGTTTTTCTACACTATGGTTGGTTAGGGCCGTTTTGTTTTTTTTATCATATTTATGGCTGTTAAGTCTATTCTTTAAATATTGACTAGTTTGACCTATATAGACACTGTCACAGTCTTTACAAGGTATTTGATAGACTACATGACTTTTTTTGTGTTTTGGAATTTTAGATTTTAGGGTGCTAAAATTTCTTTTCTTTAGGAGGTTATATCCTTTGTGGGCGACTGTAATATTATGTTTATTAAACGTTTTTTTTAATTGTTCTGATAAGCCTGAGATATATGGTAGGGAAAGAAAGTTTTTGTTTTTTGAGTTGTTGTTTTGTTGGTTTTTGTTGTAAAAAATATGTATTCTTTTCTTAAAAATATTGTTTATTAGTTTTTCAGGGTAATTGTTTAATCTAAGTGCTTGTTTTGCTTTTTTTATGGCATTTTCCCGATATTCGGTGCTGGACAGTTTAATTGCTCGATCTGCAAGACCAATGATTACTGATTTTTTTTGGGAGAACGGGTGCTGAGAGTTAAAGTTAACATATCTGGAAGACCATGTTTCTTTTGTATACCATTCTGTTTTTATATAGTTGTTTTCATGATGTAAGGTTAAATCTAAAAAGTTGATTTTGTTTTGCTTTTCTAGTTCTATTGTGAATTGGAGTTTGTTATGATAACTATTAAAATGGTCTAGTATGTTTTGAGTTTTGTTGTTAGGTACTGCTGCGATACAGTCATCAACATATCTAAAGAAAAAGGGGATTTGGTATTTTAATTTTTTAAGAATGTTTTCCTCAAGGTCCTCCATTACGAGTTGGGCTATTACGCTGGATATATATATATATATATATATATATATATATATATATATATATATATATATATATATATATATATATCGTCAGTTTGGAACACGAAGGTCATATCTCAAAAAAACAAAATTTTTAGGAGAGGTCATTAAAGTTTTATACATACTAATAGTGTGAATATTAGGGAAAACAATAACTCAATTGTTGACTTGTAACGATTTTACACATATTATAAGATTATAATATAAATCTTAAAAAATTAAAATTTTGACGGTATATATATATATATATATATATATATATATATATATATATATATATATATGTTAGATTTGGCCTAATTATTTTAATAAAAACTATCCAATAAAACAATAATTAAACATCAAAATTGCCTCGAAACATATTTGTTATGTCGACCATACAAAGGACTCGCTATTACTGATTAATACAACTTTTAAAATTGCAACATAAACAAAAACTTAATCTGTTACTGCAAACAATCTTATTTGTCATGGGTATTGGTATCGTGGAAGACAGTGGTGGGCGACAAAATCAATCTTCGGATTGATATTCACTGATTCTCTTGCTTGCATAATAAGGAATATGCACATATTTTGTTTATTGCATAAATCGTTTAAGAAAGTCATTACAAACCCAAAAAAAATATTTTGAAGAAAATTACTAGGATAATTTAGCTACAAAAAATGTTTACTTTTCGGTATAATTTATTACAATTTAAAAAGCAGCCACATTTGTCCTTGAAAAGTGACGTCAGGAGATCATCAAAAATCTACATGTTAATGTAAAGCTTAACCCAAAGTCGAACAGGTTTGATTTTCTCGAAAACAGTCAGAGGGAGAGAAATCGAATTTTTTGGGTTGATAGAGGAATAGTTCAACTAGCTTCGGTAAAAAATTCAGTTATACAGGATCTTTGGTCTCGGAGCTATTAAACGTCAAAGTCGAAATTTCCGCGATTTCCGTTGAAATCGGGTACAGGTCGCAAATGTGAATTAAATCGATGTAAATTTTCGGAGGTTGTAGGGGACCTGGAGCTTCAGAACTCCACTGAAACTGGCGAGGATCAGAAAATGGCAAGTAATTCTTTTGAATTTTTTTAGGTCGTAAACTGCCATTTCCGGACCCCTCTTTGTTACCTAATAACTCGAAAACAAACGTCATATTGAAAAACGGATTTACAAGGGAAACTCAAATACTTTTTTGCAGTACACTTACCTAAACCTAAAATCACTGGAAAATGGAAATATTTGGAAAAACTGGAAATTTAGATTTTTGACCCAAATATTTCGCGGGTTTTAATTTTTTGTGGGGTCAAAATGATTCAAATTAAAATCCCATATACGTCATCGGAAAGAGCTCGTCAAAGTATGTCTTATCCATATTTTTTAATTTCTACATTCTCTATAGGAAGGGAGCAATCACCGATTAAATTTCGATTTTTGTACTTTTTGTGCCATAGACATCGGTACATTTGAATCACTCTATATTTTTCCTATCTATTCTTCCCCAATTTTTCAACACTATCTTATAAAGGGATAATGACACCGTAAAATGAATACCGAATGGGTCATCCAGCAGCGTATTTAGGGGGTAGAAATCGGATTTTCTTGATTTTTTCCGACAAATCCTATTTTTAACCGACATTATTCCACACTATTTACCCTATTTAGTGATTCTTTTTGGGTTTACTTTATCCATTAAGTATCTAAGAATACCTCCCACTAATTTAAATCGCTTATTTTTTCGGTAAAGTTATAAATAAAAAGGTTTATTTGCATCGGGGACATCTAAAATTTGAAAATTTTTGAATTTTCCAAGATTGCCATGAAAATAAAGAATTGCAGTTTATTTACTTCAAATTATTAAGATGATATGTCAAAAATGCCAATGTTTGTTGCAAAATTGAAAGGTTCCTGGACCGATTTTGGCTTAAAGTATACATGAATAAGATTTTAGGAACCTTCTACTTTAAGTGCAGGGATATTTACGCATTAAATGCCATTTTTATTGATATTTCGATGACTCTACAACACTGGAATTCGCCATGCACTCATGATGAGTCATAAGTTCAGTTTTGACGACACAGCCAATGGGATCACGTTTTACAAGTTTCGAAATTCGCGCGAAAATTTGCAGTTTTAAATCCTTTTTTTTTTGTTAATAAAGACCAAAATAAATGGATAACAGCAACCGCCATGAACATTTAATTTATGTAGAGAATATAAAAAAAATATATTTCAGATTTATTTGGGATATATAGGTACATATTCCCTATTATTGTTATGATTAGCGATAGCTCGTGTTACTTAAGTTGCTTTAACGGAGCGTTTCGACTAAGATAGTCACCGTGAGTCATTTTATGACCGGGTCTGTATTCAAATTAGAGTCTCGTAACTTAATCCACCATCTTGAAACACGCGGGTAAACTTTTTTTTAAATCCCGTAACTAAGTACAAGTAGTACCACCGAATATTTTCACACTACATGCAAAAGGCTGTCCTTACGTAACAAAGCAGATATTGGTGCAATTAAACCTACAAAGTTCTTTATAAATATCCGAAAATATCCAGCAAGTCCTAAAAATTGCCTAACTTCTTTTACGCCTACGGGGGCGGCCGCGGCGGTCTGTGCCAAAGCGTTGACCTTACGCGGACTTGTTTTGACAGATATGCCAATCATTAGAGCTTTTTGTGTGAAAAAAAGACTAGTAGAAAACCACCTGTGCCATCATTTCAAAGACACTCCGTAGATATATTCTGATGTGTTTTCGACTCGCAAACTCTCATTAATTAATTTGTTATTAACATTTTAGTGCAAAAAACCGTTTTTTTTTTTGTTTTTTGGTTATAAAACGATAACTACTCGAAGAATTTCAATTCCGTAAATGGAAAAGTTGTAGAGAATTAAATTACAAAGAAAATAAGAGGTGGAGCGATCCGATCGGTTGATTAGAACCAAAGAAAATCCGGAAAATCGGAAAATTGAGCTTAATTTTGAAAAATTCATAACTTTTCCATTTATGAAGATTAAGAGCTGAAATTTGGCACAGAAGTAGATAATTATATCAACTTTAAGTGTGCGCAAGGCAGGTGCTGTCGGACCATTAGTTTTTGCGTAAGTGCAATTTCAATTTTTTTATGCATTTTTTTGCCGTGAGCCTGCTTGCGTTAAAAATGGTCCTATTTCAATTCTAATACCGGATTTCAAAACTAGAAGTAAAATACTATAAATTGTATATCCCAAGTTTTCATTAAAATACAGCGAAATGGATGAAACATGCACTTGAACATCGGTGTAAATGACCTTGGGCGCGCAAAATTCAACTTTTTTTCGCAAATTCCAAAACATTTGTTGTCTTTATCAAAACATTCCTAGTAGGCTCACTATTAAAAACCCTAAACTTGGCATGGGTCCCGTAAGTAGCAACAGAGATATACAACTTCAAAATTTCTAGCTACGGCCTTGATTAGAAGCGACGAGACATATATATATAGCTATAGCACGCTTAAATTTTGAATAGCTGTGTAACCGTCTAATGCGCCCCCTCCCTCTCTCTTCTATTGTTCGGTGGTATGGGTACAGACGGTACAGCTGTTGCCTTGGGATTCAAACGAATAGAAGAGAAAGCGACGCCAACGGTTAGATGCTACAGAGCGTTCGGAGCTGTGAGTTAGTGATGTAAGGATACGTATCCAAAAATCCATTGGATACGGATATTAAAAGAATCCGGAACCGGCCGAGAACTTGAATACGGATTCGGAATCAAAATAAATTCGCATCGGCTGTATACTAATGCAAAGTGCAAAGAGAAAGCGGAATCGAGTGTAAGCGAACAACACGGTCTGCGATGTGGCATATTTGATCTTATGCTTTCTCTTTCTAATGACCTTTCCTAAAAAAAGATAGCATAGTTATCGGGGTAACGGGTATCATATGGGATGAGACCCATTGGTTAAACTAGGTCCGCCTCACCCGAACCGAATTCAAACGAGAACGAACGACGCCGACGGTGCCTTCCTATCCCTAACCTTCGACTTCGACTGATACCGATACCGCATCGACCTACCTAGCCGTGTATCCGGATAGAAAATGTTTTAGTATTGCATGCATACGTATACATGATCTGTCGCGCGGGTCAAGAAATGGATTCGTATTCGGATAATGGATACGGATATTAGCTGATTCCGATTCCGTATTATCCGGATATCTAAAGAATACGGATATTTACAACACTACTGTGAGTTGTACTTTTCGATCTGATTGATCAATCTGCATCCGACGATGATTCTGACTTTGATAGTTTAATAGATAGCGAGCAGATCGAAGAAAATGAAATAAACTATGCGGACCTTCCGAAAAGAAGGCGAATTTTATAACTAATGTATTCGGCGCAATAATATGTTCATGTTGTTTATCATCCATTTTTAATCATATTAATAAAAAACTTTTGTGAAAAAAAAAATAGTTATTTATTATACAAGGGGAAAAAAGTATTAAATTTTAGCTCGAGGTTGTTTTGTCTCTCGATGCGAAGCGGAGGGAGACAAAAAACCGAGAGCTAAAATCTAATATTTTTCCCGTGTATAATACACTATGTTTTTCTGCGAACGGGAAAAACGACGATTTAATATTGAAAAAACCGAGGAAAAAACCTATTATTACAATATATTAAAGTCAGAAAATTATCGATGTGAAATTTGAATGTTTAAACTGGTAGGCTGTTGTACTTATAGCGACAATTAAACCTGCGTTGCTAAGGAAACGTATAAAGTAATCAAACATCTGTCATTTTAATTCTGTGATTTGATTTAAAAATTGCAAACTTAGTGGTTGTTTAGTAGTTATTTTGAATAATATACAGTTAAAAAATGTCTGAAAGGAAATGTAACTTTTGTATAATAAAATATTCTAAATTTAAATACTTACTACTTATGTGTAGGTATATTTATCCGGGGAAAAAGTAGGTACTCACTTTTTCCTGGGGAAAAAGTAATTTCATAAAAAGTGACATTTTGTTACCTGTCAACAGAGATAAAATGTCAAACGTTTTTCCCGTCACGGAAAAAAATATATATTTATGTGTTTAAATTAACAACCTTCCTGCTCGTTTATTTATAGAATAGAAATATAAGAATGTTACTCAAGAAGGTGGAATAGCAGCTTTATCTTGAATTATTCGTGGAATCTGAATAGAGGATCAGATTCCCCGTATTCAATAACCCCTAAATCAAACAAAGAATCTTCCAAACAGGTGCAGTAGTCGCTGAGAAAATCCAGTGAAAAGATGCGACGCTTCGCGCGGACTTAAAAACCCAGATTCTTTAGAAAAAGCTATGGCACTTGTACGAGGAGAAGAAAATTTTACCTACTTTAAAAATACTCAAAACCCTAATATAAATAAACTTCTATTTTTAAATAAAAACCAAAAACCTCACCTAATACTTCACAGTTTGGACAAACTTTTACACCAGCTCAGAACTATATAACTCGGTCTATGAGTTACAATCCATTTCCAAACTATATACCGCAAAATAACTTTCAAAAACCATTTTTGAATTTTCCCCAGCAAAATAAATCCCCTAATTTCCAAAGACCTAATAATTTATTTTATCAACAAAGACCTAATTTTGATCAACAAGCTTTTCAAAAACCAACATTTAATAATCAAATGGGACCACCATTTTCTAATCAACGTTTTGGACAAACGTCCTAAACGACTAACTTAAATAGGAAAATAGAAAATGAACACCAGTTCAGGAAATACTATTTTGAATAATTCAGTACAAAATAAAAAAATTACTACACAAAAATTATATAACCAGGAAGTTATACAAAAACGCAAACAATCCCTATATGAAAGTAATTTTCCTCTTGAAAATTCTTATCTATAATAATTGCGAAAATTTATAACCGGACTTGAATTATGAATTATTATTATTATTATTATTATTATTATTATTATTATTATTATTATTATTATTATTATTATTGTTATTATTATTATTATTATTATTATTATTATTTTTTTTTTTTTTTTGTCGGGTGGAAACCTTTTATAGGTAGCGAGTACTTGTTCTACCTTTCCTCGGGTATGTGGGAGTCCGGCAAGCCGTATACGCACTAAAACCACCCCAGAGCTTCTCTCTTGCACTTCACGGAACCATCATATGTGACATCTCCGTCGTGAAGGCAACATTTTATCCTTTCTTCGTCGCTTTACTGTCCTAGTCCTTCCCTGTTTGTATTGTTCTGTCTTCCTCCTTCCCTGATGTGCTTCTGTCTTTCTTCCTGTTCCTTTGTTTCAAGTATTGTTTTAATCATTCCATATACGTTGTTCCAATTTTCTTTAGATCTTATCATAGTGTCTATTATATTTGTTTGCAAGATTTTAAGGGCCATACAAATTTGCTTTTTTGTCCCTTCCTGTGCCTGCGGACTGTATTTTTTGCCCTCTCATTTTTTCTACCAGTCCTTTGAAATATGGGCACTTGATCTGGTCTGCCCTATGTCCCTCCACTCCACATTTTGTGCATCGTTCTGTGTTTGTACACTCTTTGCTTCTGTGCCCTTGTTGTCCACATTTGAGACATTCCCCACTGCGATCTATTTGCCCCGTACATTCATAGGTTTTATGTCCGTATTCCAGGCATTTAAAGCACCTTTTTACGTACACCTTTTCTCTGATCCCGCAGGTTACCCATCCTATCCTTATTTTTCTTGCTCTTATTAAGTTTTCGGCTTGTCCTTTCGGAACCTCAACTATAGCTGTTTGTTCTTCAAACTTCCCTTTTCGCATCGCTTTTATCTTAATATCCGAATTTTTTATTTTTGTTTCCCTTTCAATTGCTTCTTTCACTTCCTCTTCTTTTATGGTTGGGTCCATCCCCATTATATATATTGTTGCCCGTCGTTCTTGTTACAACCTGATATCCGTTCATTTTTGTTTTAATTTCTTGCTGTAGCATGTTTGCCATCTGTTCCCCTCCTTCTATAGCCAGCAAGATATCCCCTTTTTCAGTTTTCCTAATTTTATTGATTTTCACTCCCATTTTTCCTATATCGACTTCCTGTTTCAGTGTCTTTATGACGTCCGTATAGCTCCTTCCTTCTGTTTTTACTGTCAGCATGCTCTCTTCTTTTCTCATTTTTTGCTTTTTTGGTTCGGATCCCGTTTCTTGAGCTATAAGCTTTATCTTAACGCCCTCCCCTGCAAAGCCATGCTCACATATTTTCCTAACGTAGGTTACTTTTAGACCTTCACCTACGAGTATGTTGATATTTTCAGCAGGATGTAGGCTGCTCATTTCCTTAAGTTTTTTTATCAGTTTATATACTGTTTCCATATCATTTATTCCGGCCTTATCTATTTCCAGGGGAAGGAGGTACACCGCGCTGATCTTTTCTTCCTTGTTTCCTTTGCTAGTTTTTGTGCTAGCAGTTTGTATCAAGAAGTCTTCTTGACCTTCGTTATTCTTAATAAGTTCCTCTAGCCCATCGTATTTTGCTTTAAGCGTTTCTATCTCAATATTCCCCTCTACGTTTCTCGGGTCTATGAGAACTGCGTAGTCTCCTTGGCGACCGCTTGTAGCCATTTGCTTTGCCCTTTCTATTTCCGTGATCTTATACAGCTCTTTTGGCCATTTCTCATCTAGGACTATTTTGAGCCTGTCAAAATCCCCTTTTTCCTCTATTATTCTTTTTATTTCCTCCTCTATTCCTAATTTCCTTTCTTCGTATTCATTTTTGATATCCTTCTCTTCCACTTGTATTGACACCGACTTCTTCTCTATGCTAGCGGTTCTTGGTCTAACTCTCTTTTCCTGTTTATCTATTTCTTTCCATATCTTGTTTATATCGCTTGCCTGTCGCTTCAGTTTTTTAACAATCATCAAGAAGATTATTATTATTATTATTATTATTATTATTATTATTATTATTATTATTATTATTATTATTATTATTATTATTATTATTATTATTATTATTATTATTATTATTATTATTATTATTATTATTATTATTATTATTATTATTATTATTATTATTATTATTATTATTATTATTATTATTATTATTATTATTATTATTATTATTATTATTATTATTATTATTATTATTATTATTATTATTATTATTATTATTATTATTATTATTATTATTATTATTATTATTATTATTATTATAAATGAACTATATACTGAATTTTATGGAACAGAAACATACTCTGACGAATCTTATGACTTTGACTTACCACTGAGCTTTTCTGCTAACTCATTAGATTTTCCTCAATACCAAAATAATGAACACGAAAACGAAAATTTTACTCCAACGAGCCAGAAAACGGACAAGACATAATTTTCCTTAAGAGTAGTTGATTATCACAATTACGAAATATGGATCCAGGGAGCCAGCAAACCTAAGCAAACCTGACCAAATCCCCCCACTCTTCACCCCCACTTCCCCCCCCCCACTCTTCACCCCACCACTTCCCCCCACTCCACGCCCCACCACTCTCCACCCACTCTTCACCCTACCACTTCCCCCCACTCCACGCCCCACCACTTTTCCCCACTCCACCCCCCCTCCCCACCAAATCCCCCCACCAAATCCCCCCACTCTTCCCCTACCAAATCCACCCACTCTGATATCAAATCCAGCTCCAAAGGAGCTTCCAAATGAGCTTTCAAAACCATTCCTCCTACCAGCTTTTCCCCACACCACTTTTATTGCTATAAATTTACAGAGGAGGGATAGGAGAGAAGGGGTTGTAGCATAAAAGGTTGAAAATTTCAGTTAAACGATATTAGTTCTGAAGTAATACAGTGACATACTAAAGTCAGAATAAAGTAAACAATGGATTTACAATCCAAATTGTATATTTATAATGGTACTCCATTAAATGGGCAACGGGAAGAAATGGAATCGATTCATAAGGAAGAAAAAATTTATTTTCAAAAAACTACTGGTTGTATAGCCGAGGATAGACTTAATACTCTTGTGGATGTTGACCGCTACAATTACGGTGATGAGGATGAAGACGAAGATGACTCCGGCACCGAGGAAGAAGTTCTGGGAAGTGGTTGTGGAGAAGAAGGGTTAGTGAAAATTAAAAAAATTAACGCTTCAGAAGCTGTGAAAGAGAACTATTTAAAACGTGAAGTGTGCGTAATGCAATCATACATATTAATCACGTCCATGGCTGGTGGCATGTACAGTCTGTGTCACGAGTGTTACTTTTTATTAGCCATAGAACAACAACGTGGTAAACACATACATGTGAACACCCATTATAAGCGTGCCATGGATTGTTGTAAAGATGAAATTAAATGTAAAGTGTGTGAGCAAGTTCCACATATGATTATTTTATCAGACGTCTGTGTAATGTGCAACAAACCAGATGTACAGAAAATCATAAACCATAAAATTGAAAAAACAACTTTAGAACAAATCTTATAATTGTATAATATTTTTACATTGCTGGAGCACGCACTTCGATGGCCCCCTGTATCCCAGGAATCATGTTTTATGTGCAATAGAAACATAAAGTAGACTAACATAGTGTTATTTTTTCAAAAATAAACTTGTATTTTAATAAATGTATTTTTTTATAAATGTCAAACAAATAATTAGAAGTATTATTCATTAATCTATGGATCCACTTTACAGCATCCCCCTACCCCCTCTACCACTTCCCCCCACTCCTCTCCCCTCTACTTCCAATCCATATTTAAAGCACTAACGACTGATTCCTTGTTAGTTATGTATCCTCAGTGGTTAGTTGACTTAGCTTTGATATTATATTAAGGTATCTTTGTTTAGCAAAAACAAGTATTGCAAAAACAGTATTGTGGAAAATGTTGTGAGCTGAGAACAGTTAAAATATCCCAAGAATTGTTGAGTAAGTATCAGTCTTTTCTGCTTTTTTGTTCAGTTCTCAAGATGTACCAGTGCAGTGAATGCAACAAGACTTTTACCCATCAATCGAACGTGTATAGACATAAAAGAGAATCGTGTCCCATGAGACCATCTTGTTCGCGAGAAAAAAGAAAAACCAACACACAGGTATGTGATATACCCTTGAAAAGACCCAAAGTAGAAGAAAGACCTCCAATACCTAAATTTACTTTATCACGATGTAAAGATTGTGATACTTGGTATGTGAAAAATAAACTTGCTGCACATTTACGTTCAAACTTACATAAAAGTAAACTTAAAGGTGACGATGAAGTGCAAATTTTAACTTCCGCGTTTAAAAACAGGATTGTGTCCTACATGCTGCTCCCATCGAAAAAGTTTGTAGATATTGAAGAATTTTTTGAAGAAGTGAAACAAAAGTTTATTAGTTTAATTTCAGAACAGTTAGCTAAGCATAGGTGTGTTAAGATTAATGTAGAACTATTTGGTCAATACATTTTACAAACAAAAGAGACAATCGAAACTAAATCGTTTAACACAAAAAATAAGATCATAACTTCAACAACAGATTTATCTGATATTTATAAGCAGTTTTTTTCTGAAATTAAAGAGAAGGTAGCAATATTCACAGAAAATGGTTCAGGTTGGGCGTTGGAAAAATTATTACATTTGGAGCTTAATATAAATAAATTTAATCCAATTAGAGCTGTATAGCTTGGGGGCACAAACATATAGATATTTTGGAAGAGAAATCCAAGACTGATGATGTGATGGTTAATAAAGTAATTGATATTCTAAAAGATTTAGTTCATGACGAATATAAAACGTAAGAACCTTGGAAAATAGTTTATTTTGAAAATGACTCTGCTACCTGGAGGAGTTCTATTTCTATCAGCATTCGTTAACAATACTTTGTTCATACAAGTTGATCCTAATGTTCGAGAAGCATTTATTTGTCTATCTGTTAATAATGTAAATAATGATAGTTGGCCTTCAACATGGAAAAGAATGAATATAAATAAAGGTTTATTTACCTACAAAATAGATGATAATATTATAAATAATTCTACCGTTGTACAGTATAAGTTAAGATTACATTATTTCAATAAAACTTCAATAGTGACACAGGAATGGAATCAGTTGTATAGAAAATCTTGTATAGAAGAATGCAATGTAAATGTGTGTATAGTATTATTGAGTATATTGTTAGTAGTGTTTATATGTACTATGGGATATATATTATTCAAAGTATATTTGTATTATGAATAAAATTAAATAAAAAAACATATTTTTATAATAAAGGTTTTTATTCATAACAATGTCTATAATTATATAATAATTTTACGTTTGCTAATGCACAATGCCATGGATTCACATTTTTGTGAAAATAACATTCTGGAATTTTCTTAAATCTACTTAATTTTGGTTCTTGACCAATGGGAATAGCGTATATGAAATCTTCATCCAAAAACTTTTTTAAGTAGTTTATTTTTTCATTCTCTTTCACGTAAATTTTGGGTGATTGGTAAACTTCTAACACATGCTTTAAAATATCATCAATTTCATTAAGTTCTATATTTCCAAATTCTCATTTTAGTCCATGATACTCTTCGGCCCATTTAACCAGTTTGATATCAGGAGCAGATAACATATTTTTTTGAAATGGTGATTTAAACAGATAATTTGAGCAACGAATCCCATCATAAATCGCTAATTCTTTTGAATGTATCCAAAGGAACAGTTATATCCTTGAATGTCGATAAAAAGTTCTGTCTTACACTCATTCATGGTTAGTCGCTAAATGATGTTTAAATCTATAAGATGAGTGTTTAAATCCTCCCACCACTCTTACTATCCCCACTACCACGCTTACTATCCCCACTACCACGCTTGCTTATTTAAGCAGTCACCCACAGTTCTACTCTCATTATTTCAAGCAAGCATCTGAAAATGTATCAACCAACAGGAAACCAACAAGAGTTTAGTAAGAAGCGCAATGCAGCTCTCATCAATAAATCCATCTACTACATCAACAAATCCAAATCCAAATGGGTCAGCATTGGATTTTCCTTAGAGAGAAAATATATTCCTGTTGTTAAACTCTGTGGATACAAATACAATCAAAATGTGATTTTTAATGAAGATCAATGGATTTCCTTCCTAAATAATCAAGGAATTATGTTGAGTTTTATTTATTCCAACAACACCGAGTGGCAACCCATGAAGGGAAATGGTTATGAGATTCACTTTGTGTTTATTGGGGATGCAAGAATTATCAAGATTACACAAGATGGCGGTAATGAAGTTTTCCTAGCTGGTGATACCATAAATGAATTAGTGAACTTGACAAATTTAATCAAATATCGTTTTGATATCTTAAAAAACCAGGAATTTTCCAAATATTACAATATTTTGGTTAGTGGAATTTCGACTAAAAATGGTGATTTGTTAAAAAATGTATATGATGTTATTTCACCTATGGAAAATAGTTTAAATGTTTGCTGTGTTTTAGAATTATTAAACTTTTACTCAGATTGCGTTGTGGAGGATGTAGAAATATTTGCATGTAATGAATTTGTAAAAAGTTGTATTGAAAATAAAAATTTATAAATATATTTTTCTTTTTATTCCTCCCACCTCCTAAATTAATATTTAAAGCTCTGAACTTACTTTAAGTCTGAACATTCTCCAACAAGATGTGGTTAGCATATGTTCGTGAAAGAGCAGCATATAACCTAACAAGTGCTATAGAGAATCTATCACAACACTTTAGTAATTTAGAATTTGATGCAGAGCATGAAGCCGAGAGTGGATTCGATCGATTCTATACGTATGAGGAATGTATGGAATTGGCTAGGAAATATCGAAAAGCTGCAGAAGCCTGTAACATATATTTACATACTTCTGATATAAGAACTTTTCTGCAAACCATAAAGGAAATGGGATTTGAGGAGCATTTGGATGAAATAAAGAAGTTTTTGTCACCTGAAATTATTCAAGAAGGGTTTGAAACCTAATTTGTAACAAATAAAAAACTTTATTTCATTTATGTGTTTTATTCAATCATTAAATAATTATTATATAAATTGTATACATTAGCAAGTGCGCATATACATGGTGATTTAGAATGATAAAAACAATGAGCGTCTCCTTCTTGTAATGATGGATTTTCATCAAGTTCTATGACTGGTTTTAAGGAATATTTTCTAATGTATTCAGATTTCTCTCTCCCTTTCACATAAACATGATCTACTTTCTCTGTTAAATTCTTGATTATAACAGAAAACTTGTGAATTGGTGTATATCATTCATTCCAAGGAATACAGTGATGATTTTTCATTAACCATACAGCTTGTTTGTGTAAGTCAGGTGGTAGGTATTTTAGATCAAATGGTGCTTTAAAAACATAGTGGCAAGTCTTGCTTCCATCATAGGCAGCCAGTTCTTTGGGAATAAACTTCTTATTTTCTATATTAAATCCTTGCACATCGACAATTAGTAACCTCATAATTTCAAAAATGAGAATGTTTAATCATAGATTTCTTGTCAGAATATTCTTGTAGTTGCTGTTTTAGCTTTTTCAATTCTTTTAAAAAGTAGGATAAGCGAAGTTCCAGTTCTTCACCCATAATGGTAGGAAAGAATAGTAGAGCATTGATTTTATATAAAATATTAGACATGCGCTTTAAAGTTGTCTAACATTTTTGGTTAATGGATTGTAGCTAAATACTTTGTCGTGCATAATAAGACAATAGGCAGATATTTTGTCTTTAAGATCATCATGTAACTCAAACTCAACTCTCATAACAATAGGTCCGGATTCAATTGTTTCTTTCTGATGTGAACAATCGATATATACGATAGGAGCATAAGTATTAAATTCCTTTGGAGAAAAAATGGGCTCAGGTGTTAATCCATAGTAAGATTTTTGAAATTGTGAAAACATTTCATATAATGATGCAAATTTATTTTTAGCAAAGTCTAAATATAGATCGTTGTAGGGATATCTCTCAGAGTTTAAAAATACTTTGATGTTTCGTAATTTAACGTTGGAAAATAGAGACATATCAGTTGTTGATTTATCCCTTAAGTCTTTTTGAAAAGCAATTGCTACATGACGTGGGGTATTAACTTTTGTAGATGTTTTGACTGGCCAGTTATGACGATTAGTTTTTAATAATTCTGGGTATTCAATCAGTTCCCAACTCCGGAAAGCAAGTATTATATCAGTATTCTTATTAATTATTTTAGATAATGCCAATTCTTGAGGAATAGCTACTGAAATGTGAGGTATATTCCAAGTTAGCTTTGTAAGCTCAATTTTTGGATTTTCGTCTGCAGTATTAATTGTTGCATTTTTGTCTGAATTATCGCGTACTAAAATAAGTTCTTGTTTGGCATTTAAAATAATTTTTTTGTAGTCTTCAAAAAACCCCATTAAGAATTTCAGCGGAATGCAAACATTGAATAATCCTGTCGTTGCATCAACAACTTGTGAAGATTCCATAGGAAACCAACCTGCGTTTTTAAGTTTATTGCATTCATGTTTATTATATGACAAATATCCCTTTATTGTCGAAGTTAACCCAACATCTCTAACTGAATCTATTGTAACACCGTTTAATTGATAACGCATTTCTTTAAAAAGGAAAGCAATCCCATTATTTATCAATTTTAATGTATTTGAGATAGTATTATTATCTTTCGTTAGTTTGCCCTCTATGTAAAGAAAGCTTTCGGAAGGAAGAGTATACTTGTCTACTTCATGAACAGGTATTATAATTTCATCATTATTTCCCAATTTTGTAGGTAGGTTTGGTTCATAACCATGAACTTCGAAATGCACAATTGAATTATCTATGAAAAGACCTTCTGTTACGTTAAGGACATCCATTATACTAAAACTTTTAAACCTAGAGATTTCAAAAAGCTTATATTTTCAGGTGTTATCCCTTGCGTGTTTCTCTTTCTACTAATCTTTGGTTTACGGTGTTTAGCCTTCTTATAGTTTTTATTAATTTTTGTGGGTAAATTGAAGGTTTTTCTATTATAAAGGATAACCATTATACTTCTTTTATATGCAACCTTATAGTTACAGTCTCGTTTCGAAAATCAACAAGATTTAAATCTTGGTCTATTACCTTTACTGTTATTTTATCTATTACTTTTACTGTAACAGGAAAATAAATAATATTTTGGGGACTTTCTATTATTTTAAATCCAGGGCTAACATTAGGGAAAAACTGATGAATAATGTGTACTGGCTTTCCGTTCAGATAGGGACCTTCTGCGATACTGCAGTCTATGCATAAAGAATTAACTTTTATAATCTCTGCTGGATTTTCCGATGTTCTTGGAACTCCATCACCAGATATAATCGCATTATTAAAACCCAAAAGTTTTCCTATTATGCCATCTTTAAAAATAATATCTGTAGTAGACTTGATTGTTGATTTTAATGTGTTGTTATTTGCATAGAGGTGAAATGAAATATTTCTTTTTTGGAATTCAGCCTGTAAATATTTATTAACATCGTCCATTTCATAACTTCCTGTAGGTATTGTTAAAAACTCATTATTTTTTCCAAAATATACTCTATTATTACTTTTATCAGTATTTGGTATTGCATTAAAAGTTTCAAAGTTGGTAAGTCCGACAACGTAGGAAGTGTTAGGATCTAAGTAAATAGGTGGATGAAAGTCTGCTTGAAGTATAGCTGAATTTGCGGAAAGAGCTATAGTAAACGACATGATGGTCGTAATAAGAATAAAATAGAAACACAATTACGTATTATTATAAATAAACTGTAAGCATAACTGTCCACACGTTGAGGTATTAAAAGATTGATATTTATCATAATTATATTTAATATTGTTTGTGTTACCATCGCTATAGAAATAAGTTATAACTTCATTTGGTGGTCGGAGATTTCCAAAACTATCAAAGTAAGTTATGTTATTATTATTTTTAACATACGCCGTCCAGTGAGTGCCTTCTCCCATATCATCATCTAAATTTATAATACCTGTTTCATATTTTTTTATTTTTTGGGTAACTTATTTCTCATAAAGACACCTCTAAAATGTGACAACTTTAATATTTTCGCATACTTTAATAAATCTATATTTGTCAAAGGTCGACGAGGTAGCAAATTTAACAGTTTTTTGAATATGGTTTTAAATATAGACCACGCCCTTTCTTATATGGTTTTAAATAAAGACCTTTTCCAATTGATATTTTTTCCATTTCTTTGTTGTGTCTTGTTTGTTCTTCTAACTTCTTTTGTGCATTTTTGGCAGAATTTACTGCTTGGGCAATGCCAGCAGCGCCCCCGCTTAGGGCTCCTAGAGCAGATAAACCAGCAAAAATAGGTATTAAAGGTAAAATTCCACCAGTTTTTGGAATTGGAATAATTCTTTGTTTAGGTTCTTTTATTTTTAATTTTTTAATTGATGACAAAGCAGTGCCGGCAGCGTTTCTTATATTAGCAAATTTTTTCCCAGCTAGCTCTTTACGTGCTTTTCTTACGACTTGGTTAAAGGATATTTGACCTCCTTTCTTGCGTTTATGACTTCTTTTCCGTTTTCTTATTCCCATACCGAGTTTTGTTTTTGCTTTCATGATTCCGGCCACAGCCAAGGATGACAGTTTTTCGCCTAGATTTGAATCTGAAGCTTTGAATCTATTAAATGCCTTTTTAGCTAATACTTTATCTGCCTCGTTTCTGCTTTTTAAATCGGAATATTCCGAATATGCTATATCGTGCTCTTTGCAAGCTTCGTCTAATAAATTAATTCCCTTATCACCTCGGGCAAGCCTTTTATTTAACTTTGTACCAGGCCCACAAAAGTTATAAGAAGGAATATGGAGCTCTACTGGTAATTTATTAATAAGAGTATTTAATAAACCACTACCTTTTCTCTGTCCTTCCACGCAGTGAATGACATTATTATGTCTAATCATTATATATAAATGATTTAAAAACGCAAATAACCTTACTTAAATAGCGATGTTCAAACAATGAAGATCAAAAAACAAGATTTTTCTTTACCGATAAAAAATTTTGATTTATATCATGATAATTATCGAAAACATGGACAATTATTTGGTGGAAACTGTAAAAGATGTTTAATAGTAGGACCATCGGGTTGTGGGAAGACAAATGTTATGATTTCTCTTATAACACACGCTAATGGATTAAGATTTGAAAATATATATGTGTACTCAAAATCCTTATATCAATCAAAATATGAATATCTAAAAAGGCTTTTTGCTCAACTAAAATTTATTGGTTATTTTGAATCATCGAACGCTGAGGATATTGTTTCACCCACTGAAATAAAACCAAATTCACTGATTGTATTTGATGATATAGTATGCACTGATCAAAGTCTTATGAGGGATTATTTTTGTTTTGGACGTCATAAAAATACAGATTGTTTTTATTTGTGTCAAACATATTCATCAATCCCTAAACAACTTATACGTGATAATGCCAACCTCTTGGTAATTTTTCAACAGGATGCTACAAACTTGAAACATATATATGATGATCATGTAAATGGTGACATGAGCTTTCAAGAATTTAAAACCTTGTGTTCAATGTGTTGGAAACATAAATATGACTTTGTCGTTATTGACAAGGAGTGCCAATTTAATGGTGGCCGCTATAGAAAAGGATTTGATAATTTTATTTCCACTATATAACTCTCTGACAAAACGATAATATTCTAGTATACAACCTACCTTTTGTAAAGATGGACGAAAAAACAGCGAAAGAGTTGGTAAAAACTAGACAAGCCGTTAGACAAAAGTATAAAGCTTTAAAATCAGATTTATCTCATAAAGAAATTCGTATGGAAAAAGAATTTAAACCAATAACTCAACCTTTGCATGAGTTAATTCATACAATTAAAACAGAACCGTTCATTAAAAAAGAAATATATTCACCACAATTAGTTTCGACCCCAAAATTTCAATTTCCTACAGCAGAGGTCAATCAAAGGAAATCAAATGCATATAGTAAATATCTTCCAACACACATGCCCTCACTTTTAGGAGATGAAGAAGTATTTTTTGAAGATTTGCAACAGTCAGGAGAATCAAGCCCTGAAGCAACAATTGAACCAACTATAGGTGAGTTGCGACAAGATGTTTTAGAATTAACAAGAACACCTGCTTATGAAGAATATTTGGAAGCATATCATTCACTTCTAAGACCATTCGTGGATGGGCTACTAAAAGACACGGAAGGCAAATTTGATAACAAATATGGTTTTAGATATGATGTTGATGCAGAGAAATATAAGATTGCTAATTCTGTGGTGGATTTAATAGGAAAAGATTTTAAAGTTGAAGGAGTTAGGTATGAGGTAACACCTGGATTGTATGAGCTTCTTTTTAAAAAAGAACCTGTTGCTTATACATCAAATGATATGGAAAATTATATGGATGTTTTGAATAGGACAAATGCATATAGACGAAATTTTGATCCTAATAGTCAAATTCAAGGTTCAACCGACATTAAATACTTGACAATAGTTAAACCTTACTTATTACCAAAAGGTATATTAAAGCGCGGAAGCACAACAGAGACAGGTTATCGTGAAATACTACCAAGTACTTCACGTTTGTTACCTCCACAAAGACCGCGTTCTACAAGAAATCTGTCTACAAAAAGTGGAAAGGGATGAGCTATGTTAAATTTATCCAAAAAGAAATTAGGTTATGTATATTATGACGATATAAATGAGATAATTGATAGATTAAAATTGTTAATATCATCACAAATGGCTGGACATACTGGTCATCAAAATGAAATAATATCGATTTTAGAAGAACTAAGAGAAGCAAAAATAATTAAATAAATACTAAGTTTCACATGTTTATTCCTTATTCTACCGCTGGCAACAACCATGTCTATTGACAAGTTTGGTTCCCACATCTTTGGCAAGGATAATAAAGAACATAACATTATAAAACTTCTTGACCTTAGTGCCGTTAAACTATATTATAATTTGGTATTACCTTTTATGGGAATCTACTCTCTATCCGATAGAGTTTACCAACTTTTACAATACAAAAGAATTAAATATATTTTTCCTATGGAATCTGCTACAATAATTGGGGCAGAGTATCCAAAAAAATATGTTTTCTTAAAAATTAATGGAAAAAAAGTTATTGACCCTGTAGGCTTAAAGCTAAAGAAAGGGGATGTTCTTTCTTTTCATCGTCCTGAAAATAGCCTTTTAGAAGATTTTTATGGTGAATTGTTAATAAAATGTCCTGTAGAAGTAACAAACTAAACATTTAGAAGTCATGAGTAAACAAACCAACATCAAGGAAGATCTAGTCAACGAGTTACATAAACCTGCTAGAAAAAATTTTTGACGACGACGGGTTATTATTAAAAATTTAAACGATTTATGGCAAGCAGATTTGGTGGAAATGAGTCCCTATGCAAAACTAAATAAAGGATATAGATATATTTTAGTTGTTATAAACACTTTTTCCAAATATGTTTGGGTTCAACCTGTTAAAAGAAAAACTGCTGAGGAAGTAACTTTAGCTATGGAAAAAATTGTAAAGCTTGCGAAAACTCCTCCAACTAACATACAGACAGATCAAGGAAGAGAATTTTTCAACAAAAACTTTAATAAATTAATGGAAAAATATAACATTAATCACTACAGTACATTTTCCACAGTGAAAGCAAGTATTGTTGAAAGGGTCAACAGAACTTTAAAAACTCTCATGTGGAAACAGTTTAGCTTGCAAGGAAATTATAAATGGTTGGATATCCTAAATAATATTGTTTTTAGGTATAATACAACTAAACACAGAACAACAGGATTAAAACCTATAGATATAAATGAAGAAAATGAAAAAGATGTTCTAAAATCAACTCATAATAATATGAAAACACTTGACCCCAGAAAATCAAAATTTAAACAAGGGGATTATGTTAGAGTTAGTAAATTCAAAGAGGCTTTTCAAAAGGGATATACACCAAACTGGTCAAATGAAATTTTTCAAATTAAAGAAATTAAATTAACCAACCCAAGAACATATCTGCTGACAGATGACAAAAATGAACTAATTTTAGGAAGTTTTTATGAACCGGAGGTGCAGAAAGTCAAACATTCAAACGTGTATCTCGTGGAAAAGGTGCTAAGAAGAAAAGGAAATAAAGTGTATGTCAAATGGCCGGGAATGGACAAATCACACAATTCTCGGATATTAAAAAAAGATGTAATATAATAAAATAAAAAACTTTATATTTAACAACATGGTTTTATTTACTTCTCATCATGTCACTTATGTACAACAATATCACTAGAGCTTGATCAGTACTGTCATTTTCCTTCACAAGAATCTTTTCCTTTGTCTCTTTTAAAACAATTGAGAAATAGAATCTTCTGCAAAGAGGACAATGTGTATTGGTTTTCGACCACTCTGTTAAACACTTTATACAAACTTTGTGTGTGCACGAATTGGGTGTGCAAATTTCTCCTCTTCTCATGGAATATAAACAAACAGGGCATCTGCTTCTGTCTTCTTGTTTAAGCTTTTTCACCGATTTTCTGCAACCAACCAGCTTTCGTTTTTAAATCATATTTATGTAGTATTTCTAGCAAATAATGCTTTAGAAAATGTGTGCGTATAAATTTATAGATATTCCCCCACTTAGTACTGCAAGTCAAACTCGCATGGGTGAGGTGGGAGGATATGACGTTGAATTGGTCGTACTCAAAAATTATTTAAAACGTTCATTGTATATTTTGTTCCTAAAATTTTCATCCAAAACATCCCTTAGGAACTTCTCAGCATATTGAAGTCTATTTTGAAAACGGTAGCGATCCAATACATACTGTTCGTAATCACTTTTGCGAGATTCTCTATATGCAAAATTCCATGCAAACAATACATGGATTTTATTCATATTTTCGTTAAATGTTACAGCTTTCATATTTTAATCGGAACTGTAGTTGTCAAATTGTTGCAATGTATATATACTCATTCTTGTAGCTTAAACCAGTTCAAATCAACAAAAATCTTTCTTCTCCGAAACTATGAACAGTATCTAGTTTACTTGTATTCGTAGCAGTAACCTGTTTAAATATTATTAACTAATTTTGTTTATAAAGTTGTATATCGATATATCTTGTGGTTAAATAAATAATTTTTATACTACTCAGCGTTTTCTTCCTTCAATACCTTTATTACATATCGTTCTCATGGTGACTTCGCTAAAAACACCAACTTGCTTGCCTAGCTGTCGCAAGCCTATATGTTATGAGCTAAATATTTTATGAGAAGTCGATGGTGAGATCGGCTAACGCGCTGGTAATTCCAATTCCATTCCAATTTCGATGCAGTTAGGCCCCAAATAGATAGTGTCCCCAAGTAGTTGATGCCATCTCAAGTAAAGTGTGACAGATGACATATGATAGTTGACATATGACAGATGACAGTTGACATATGGCAGTTGACAGATGACAGGTGACAGATGACGTATGACAGGTGACAGATGACAGTTGACAGATGATGTATGACAGGTGGCAGATGACGTATGACAGGTGATAGATGACAGTTGACAGATGCTGTATGACAGGTGACGTATGGGTTTGATACTGACGTCATAGATCACAAGATAAAATCCCACCGGTGGACGGCGGGTGCAGAACATATCATCTCCCTCTACTAACGCATATGTGTGGAGCTAAATTAAAATTTTTGAAAATGTGAAAGGACAAAAGTTGTTTCTTATGCCGTATGAAATATTTTTTGTTAAGAAACTTTTTCTCTAAAACCAATGTTTTAACATTTATAGGAAAATAAACAATTTAATTGTTTATAACAATTGATCGCGCTAGAATTTTTCAATCCTGATAATTTTGGCTCAATCTACAGCTAATTGTTAATGTTCGTGAATTTTTTCAGATTTTTCTGAGTAATCCTTCTGGTGATATTATATTTTAAGGGATTTTCCCAAAATAACACATAAAAAAATAAATCATATATCGTTGAATTCGTGCTTCAATAGGCTTTCATTTGATACCATACCCTTAAATTTTTTTTCCCTTTACTTCCTACAATTAACCCCAGAATTAAAATTCCGATTTTATACTTTAAGTTGCATTTTAGCAGCACACTCTATCTCTATGCCAACTTTTTACGTCGAATTCAAATCGTCTGTGACAGACGGGCACTGAAGTGAATATTTTTGTGCAAAAAATCTAAATCCATCGTGAATATCGACACAAAACTTAGGAAATTTTAAATATAAACTTGGCAACATCTGCTTTTTCGTGGCTTCAACCAGACGACCTCGATACTCGGTGATCTTGTACGACAAGTCCACTGGTACTGTTATATCGAAACAAAGAACAGACAGTTGGAAAGTGACGCGCGTTAGTAACCTAAATAGTTTTTTTGTGATGTGATGTATGTGATTATTATTTTTTTATTCATTTACGAGTACTAAATAAGTTTTGTGATGGTTTTAGCTACTGTTTATTATGAAGTGAAATTGGTTTTATTCTATAAAATTCGATGGTAAGCCTGTTTTAATTTAATTTTAAAGATTTTTACGCTTAGGTTCACTAGGAAGGTAATTTAGTACTGGCTTAAATTAAGATCTTATAGTTGATCAGCTATGTTTTGTCCTATCATTGTTAATAAGTCGTCATTAAAAACTTATGAATTGTTATGATATTTCAGCGATTTAGTTGGTTTCCAAATGATTTTCGTCTTGGAACGAGTTGCTGTAATAAATTTAGTTTTATTATTGTACGTACTAAAATTGCTCTGTTCTTTATAAATTTGCGAAAAAGCTCAGAAATACATTAAGAGTATAAACCTTAGGTGTCTTATTCCTACACTTATCAGTTTAAAAGTTTTGCTTGTCAAATTAGACCTGACAAGCGTTGGAGAATATGATTGTCAGTTTTTTACTTGAGATAAAGCCTGGATTTAAGTACTAATTAACAAATTCTATTATTTCCCTACAAATTATTCTAAGTTCTATGCAAATAATTGGGATTTTACTAGCCTAAGTAAATAAAACAAAATAAAATGTGTCACAATCTCTAGGATTGTATAGAGATATTTATTTACATATATTACAAAAAAATTTTAAATTAACCTTTGTCTATTCGAAATTTCTTGTATTAAATTCTGTTGTTTATTGGTATTTGAATACATTAAAATAAGCAATTTTTTTCTTTCTTCGTGAATTGTGAGTAATTTTTCAAAATAATTAACTTCTTCTTCTGCCATTTTTTTCTTGTTTTTAGTTTCGCTAATTATCGTGTTAAGTTCTCTTAGTTTTTTCAGGTGGTTTAACCACCTTTGTTGGCGGCTTTCTAGCTGGTACGGTTCTAGCATTGGTAATGGGAAAACTGGAATGTCAGCTTGGCATGGAACAACTTCGGTTTGGCAGGAGACAACTGGAATGAATGGTTGACGTTGGATTTCCCAGTCCGGATTACATGGATGGTCAGCTTGGCGTGGAACAACTTCGGTTTGGCAGGAGACAACTGGAGTGAATGATTGACGTTGGATTTCCCAGTCCGGATTACATGGATGGTCAGCTTGGTACGGTACCACTTCAGCTTGGCAGGGGTCAACTGGAGTGGATGATTGACGTTGGATTTCGCAGTCCGGATTACATGGATGGTCAGCTTGGTACGGTACCACTTCAGCTTGGCAGGGGTCAACTGGAGTGAATGATTGACGTTGGATTTCCCAGTCCGGATTACATGGATGGTCAGCTTGGTACGGTACCACTTCAGCTTGGCAGGGGTCAACTGGAGTGGATGATTGAAGTTGGATTTCCCAGTCAGGATCATCAAGATATTGTTCAATGTAGTTTGCAGCTAAATGGGTTTCTGTTACTGTTGGTGACAGCGGTGGTGTATGAAACTGTAGTGGTGAAGCTGGTTTGTCGAAAAAAATTTCCATTATTGGCTTCGGAACATCACCATCAAATGGATTTTCTTCTTTGATTAGTAGATTTTGTAAAATGTTAATTGCTGGTTTAGGCATTTTTTTGAAATTAATATATGTAAATAAGTAACTCTCTACACAAACTAGAGATTGTGAATGATCTTCGAGCAACTCTTGGCTGCATTTATATTAAACCAAAGTCGAAAAAATATACTCGTTCACTGCATAATTATCTAGCATCTAGGATTGTAAAAATGTATCCCGTCGGCCTAACATGAGCGAATAATTAACTAGCATCTAGGATTGTAAAAATGCATCTCGTTGCCCGGTGAACGCGCCTAGATTTTGTAAAAATGAATCCAACTAGACATTGACCGGGCAGTGAACTAAGATTGTAAAAATGAAGCTAGGACAGGAGAGTATTTGCGAATTTAAAATATCAACGCATGAGTGCATAATATTTTAATGGTATTGGCAACATTGTTAAAAACAATTTTAATAATTGATTTAAATGTAAAAAACAATTTTACTGATTGATTAAAATTATCTACATACTCCGTTTTTGACTTCATTATTCTCACTAAGAAATATTTTCTGTAGTTCGTCTCTGTGGAAAGTACCTAGATTCATATTTTTTAAAACAAGTACCTGCGAATGACCGGTCAATGTTCGAAGACTTCGAAGTAATTATATTCCAGTATGTTGTTTCGATCTTAGTAAATTGCAGAGCAGAATATTACGTTAAGGTAGTACGTTTAAATTGTCCATTTATTTTAATGAGATTCTGCTATGATAAAGACGGTTTAAATTATACAGGATGGGTTAAAATAAAAAATAGAAGCGAATGTGGGAACGGAGATGTAAGTTATAAAAATTAAAGTCATCGTCTTTGCATTGCTAAGATAAAATGCGTTCGTTGAACAACAGAATGTGGGAACTGAGATGTACTATAAAAATTAGCTTCGTGTTTTCGCATAGAAAATAAAACAGAAAATAGAATATACATTTTTTATTATTGAGCTTGATGATTTTTTACAAATGTGATGTTTCTCATGAATACCATTTTTTATTGATTCTTGTATTTCCTGATGTTGTTATACCTAGATATAAATAATACAGGATCTATTGAAATAAATATTTTTATTATAAATTAACTATTTACAGGCTGAGTTGAGAAGTTACAAAAATAACACTGTCTTTGTGACGACGGTGGTCCATCCACATGGGTTTTCCAGTCTGGACGATTATAGTGTAGGAAGCATGGTAAATTAATTTGTAAATTGAAGCTCATCTTATATTCTTCAGATAAATTTGACCAAATTTCAAGTAATTCTAAAGGTTTTGCATACCTAATAAGGTACTCCAAAGGTATTAGTTTCAGTTCTTCAAAGCTCAATTCAATAAGTTGTCGTTTGTCATTCATAAGATCCATTAATAAATTGACGGCTGCACATGTCATTTTTTCTGATTTAAGTCTGCTTTCAATTTTTGAAATCTTCTACGCTCGGCTTCTCGAAATTTCTTTTTAGCACTCTTGGAGAGATTAGGTGGAGGTTTTCTTAAAATTAAATTGTTTTCTATGTACTCTTGTGGATCGTAAGTTCCACAAGTTTCTGTGTCCCAGGAGAGATCCAGAGGTACTGCCAAAGGATCGTAAGTTTCACAAGGCTCTGCGTCCCAGGAGAGATCCACAGGTACTGGCAAAGGCATTGTTGTGAATTTTGTTTTATTATAACTTTAAGGAGTTTATATAGAGTAGTATTAAGAGTGGTAGGAATTGGTAGGGAGCGTGGGGATTTGGTAGGGAGAAGAGTGGGTGGATTTGGAATGGTGAAGAGTGGGGGAAGTGGTGGGGTGAAGAGTGGGGGGATTTGGTCAGGTTTGCTTAGGTTTGCTGGCTCCCTGGATCCATATTTCGTATTTGTGATAATCAACTACTCTTAAGAACCACAATATACAATTACCATTTATATTTATACCCGAACTTAATGCCAAATTTTTATTAGTTACAGGAAGTACAAGAAGATTTATAAATCCACAAATTGCTTATGAAAATTTCCCAGATTTAATAAAAGAACAAATTTTTCAAGTGCAAACTGCACATGCTACATCATTTCATAATGAAGTTGCTATTTTACCAATCTTCCCTACTTTTGTCAGAGATTGAATTATTTTTATTATTTACGTCAGATAAAGCCAAATGAACCTATGACATATTCTTTTTGAGTTCTTTATAAATCATCTAGCTTAGAATGAAAGGAAGCTAAAGTTAGTGAATATTAGTACATGACTCTACGTTACTCAAACCTAGCTCTAGCAGTGGATCTTGTAGACAAGTTGTCGCCCATTGAAGATCGAAGCTCTGGAAGTGGTCATCTATAACGATTTCTCTTGTCACGCCGTCTTCTTCTTGACACCGGCGGCAACGAAGTTTGAACTTAATAATTAATGTCAATCTGCCATGAAATAAAGCCCATCTCTTTGTAACACAAATAGATATATATATATATATATATATATATATATATATATATATATATATATATATATATATATACTTATATATAATATATATATATATATATATATATATATATATATATATATATATATATATATATTTATATATATATATATATATATATATATATATATATATATATATATATATATTATATATAAGTATATATATATATATATATATATATATATATATACAGGGTGTTTCATAATTGAATGCTGATCCTTAAGGGTGATAATCCTTGGATGATTTTAAGAAAAATTCTTTATATGAACATAGATCCGCAACACCTTTATTTCTGAGATACAGGGTGTTGAAATTTAAGAAAAAAATCTGTTTTTCTTCAATATCTCTAAAACCGCTTTGTATTTTTGTTTTAAATTTTGGTAGGTGCAAAGTACGCTTAAAAATACATTTTCTTCAGGATAAAGGTTTTTTTAATTTTCATCAGTGGCGTCCCTGTTAACATGCCCTGCAATATTTTTAATCAAAAAAATGATACGCCACTGTTTTTTTTAAAATAAATGTTATTTTTATAATTGCCTTCTATCTTCTCATAAAAATGGTCTCTTGACTTTTTTTTTTCCGGCGTACGGTTTTCGAAATAAAGTTCATTCATTTGCTTGTCCCTATGTGATTTTATCTAGTAGTCTCAATTTCACAATTTGTGGTAACCTAAGTATCTAGGCTAGATTTTTATATTTTATAGTAACTATTATTTAGTTCTAGTAATTAAAGCCGTTAAAGAGTGGGATTATTTTGTAGGCTAGAAACATCTAGTATGCTAACAACACATTTCGTTGTTTTATAAACGCAAACAGTTAATTTAATTTTGGTATATTTTGTCCAAAATGGTTAAGTTTTTACAAATAAAAAATGTATTTTTATGCGTGCTTATTATTAGAACTAAATAATAGTTAGTTACTATAAAATATAAAAATCTAGCCTAGATGTTTTTGGTTACCACAAATTGCGAAATTGAGACTACAAGAAAAAAATCACATAGGGACAAGCAAATGAATGAACTTTATTTCGAAAACCGTACGCCGGATAAAAAAAAGTCAAGAGACCATTTTTATGAGAAGATAGAAGGCAATTATAAAAATAACATTTATTTAAAAAAAAACAGTGGCGTATCATTTTTTTGATTAAAAATATTGCAGGGCATGTTAACAGGGACGCCACTGATGAAAATTAGAAAAACCTTTATCCTGAAGAAAATGTATTTTTAAGCGTACTTTGCACCTACCAAAATTTAAAACAAAAATACAAAGCGGTTTTAGAGATATTGAAGAAAAACAGATTTCTTTCTTAAATTTCAACACCCTGTATCTCAGAAATAAAGCTGTTGCGGACCTATGTTCATATAAAGAATTTTTCTTAAAATCATCCAAGGATTATCACCCTTAAGGATCAGCATTCAATTATGAAACACCCTGTATATATATATATATATATTATCCGAATAAATGAAAGTTTACTGTGCAAAGAAATATATAACAATTGATAAAAAGATTATAAGAATAATAAAGATATAAAACAACAAAGAACCATTTAACGAATGTTAAATAATGAACTGAACAATGCTGGACAAGCGTTTACCATTAAGATTAGAATTAAAAGTAATATAAAAATATAAATCATTGTTCTGTGATATGTTAATTCCCCAATTACTCATAAAAACAACGTTAAAAATTTACCCTTACACCCGTTAAGTTATACAAGACCCTTACTACATGTTCAATAAGTTGTTACTCCCGCGCGAACGCGATTTTAAAAGAAGTTTCCGACTCCCTATTTATTATACACACTACATTGCTTCGAACGTCTCGTTCAGAACTGTTTTTCTTGTATCTTCCTCGGTACCTAGCCCTTTCTAAATATTTTCCGTTACGCCCCTTTTTAGGTTTATCCCCAGTCGGTACCATAGGCGTAGTATCCCGAGTTTTATACAAAATAAAATTGAATTAAATGCTTCTTTGTTTAATGGATGGTTTATCCATTGTATACAGGTTAAAACACTATCCTAATCTATGCTAAGGCTCTTGAATACGTGATGGAAAAAACCTCCTTTATTATTACTTCTTAAAGGTAAAAAAATCACATCCAAGAAAAAACCTATACAGAAGCAGTTCGAACTTGATAAATCTAACAGTTACTTATAATGTATTGACATTCCATCTTTTCTATATGAAGAGTATTCGTTATCTCGAGATAATCAAGAAATCGACAAAACATTTCTAGATACGCCCCTGTACTACCCTAGTATATTCCTTTACATAAACGAGAAACGCGGTTTGGTTATTATCACGTTTCGATATAGCCGTAGAACTGACCTCTTTTTACAATGGGGAAATATAAATATTGGTTCTAATTTCCAATACTGGGTATTAAGCCCCTTTTTAATTTTATGGCATCTTTAAAGACCACCCACATTTACAAGTTCTCAAAAGTTTTATAATATTTTAATACAAATGTATCCGTTTTGTCACACTTTTAATACCCCCGGTATACATAAATTTTACCTTTTTAATTTTTCTAATAAGTTTGACGGTCTTATAGGACTAGATCTTATTCAACAGTTAAGTAAATGCCAATTTAGATTTTCATAATTTTATATTAAAATTGCCAAATGCAAAAATTCCAATTAATTACGGAAACGTGATACAACAAGATAATAATTTAACTTATATTCTTGAACCAAGAACTATTCAAATAATACAATATTATACAAATACCTGTGAACATGTCACATGGATACGGTATTCTCCCTTATCAAAATATTGACCAAATTGAAATACCAGAATGCTTAATAAAAATCGAAAATAACTTAGCGTTTACTACGGCTTTAAATCCAAACGAAGAGCCTATTAAAATTAAATTTTTAGAAAGTCTTGATGTAGAACCTGTAGATTTAAATGAAACGAATTTTATTGACTACCCTATATGTGACCAAAAACCAGAAAAAAATATTGATAATAAGCTTGAAGCTAATTTAGAAAATACAGGGTTCGGCAAAATGAACTACCCAATTTAAACAGCTTATAAAAATTGATTAACTTGAATAATAAAACGAATTAATATATATTTTTAAACTAGAAAGATGGGAGTTTTTTATGATTTAAATATAGTGCTTCGTAAATGATCGTCATTGTTCTCAATGCATTCTTCTAATTGATTAGCAAATTTTTGCATAACGTTTTGAAGAACGTGACGTGGGATAGCATTGATTTCCTTTCTAATGTTTAATTTCAAATTTCTTAAATTTCTGGGTTTATTCACAAACACCTTAAGCTTTAAATAGCCCCAAAGAAAATAATCCGGAGCTGAAAGATCTGGGGATCTTGCTGGTCATGGAATCATACCATTTCTTGAAATGAGTCTGTTTGGAAAGGATTCTCTTAAAATGTCCATGCTTATCCTCGCCGTATGACTTGTTGCCCCGTCTTGCTGAAACCAGTAATGTCCCATTTCTTCTTCAATTTGAGGTAAAGGAATGTCTGCAGCATTTGAACATAGCGCGCAGCGGTAACGGTTACCATCTGACCATTCTCTTCAAAAAAATAAGGCCCAATTATTCTAGACGATGAAATGGCACACCATCACCATACAGTTACTTTAGGGCAATGTAAAGGTTGCTGATGAATTTCCCGAGGATTCTCTTGAGCCGAATAACGGCAATTTTACTTATTTACATCTCCTTTGAGATAAAAATGTGCCTCGTCACTCGATATTTTCGATACCTTGGTGATTATCATGAGTCACACGACAAAATTCAAGTCTATTAATCTTATCTTGATCATTTATTTCCTGAGCTATTGCGAGCTTATATGGATGAAAATTCATGCGTTTTAACATTCTTCTCGTACCTCGATCACTCAAACCAAGGACGGAAGCATGTTTAACAGCGTTTTTTTCGGACTAACAATAACTGCATTTCTTACCCTCTCTTCGTTACATTTAGTGCAGGCAGTTCTTGGCCTTCCACTTGACTTTTTGTCTACAATAGATCCCAGTTGTCTCCATTTATTGCGCCAAGCCAAAATAGTATTACGCTGAGGACAGCGACAGACATTAAAATGACGTCGAAAACACCTTTGAACAGCGAATACTGAATTAAATTCAATCCATTTCCAAGAGACGCGATGTTTTTGACAACTGTCAACAATTCTAACAAAATTTCCAAAGCCTACTTTTCAATTTAAAACTATTTTCATTCAAAATAACCGAATCGTTTTTGTGATATAAATGAAATAAAATGGGTAATACATTTTACCGAACCCTGTATAAGACTTGATCACTGTAATTTCGAAGAAAAAGAACAAATTCGAAAACTATGCTTTGAATTCCGAGATATTTTTTACTGCGAAGAAATACCTAAGTTTTACTAATGCTATTAAACATGAAATAAAACTAACTGATGAAACGCCAATTTATATAAAAACGTATAGATACCCTGAAATACATCGCGAGGAAGTAAAAAGTCTAATTTCAAAATTATTAGCTCAAAATATTATAAGAGACTCTAATTCCCCTTGGTCATCCCCAATATGGATCGTTCCAAAAAAATTAGACCAATCAGGTAAACAAAAATGGAGAATGTGCATCGATTTTAGAAATCTAAACAAAGTAACTATCAATGATAAATTTCCCCTTCCTAATATAATCGAAATTTTGGACAAGTTAGGTAAAGCGCAATATTTTACAACACTCGATCTCGCAAACGGATTTTATCAAATACAAATGAACAAAAACGATATTCCAAAAACTGCTTTTAGCACAGATACAGGACATTACGAATATTTACGAATGCCCTTTCCTTTGGTTTAAAAAACGCCCCTTCAACTTTCCAACGAGTTATGAATAATATATTACGCGGTTTACAAAACGAAATTTGCCTTGTTTATTTAGATATTTAGTATACGAGCCTCCAAGAACATATTTTAAAATTAAGAAAAGTTTTTACAAGATTACGTGAGTGTAAATTTAAAATCCAATTAGACAAATCTGAAAATGGCTTTTTAATTTAAAATAACCAAATTCTAAGTTAATTAGATGGAGATTACGTTTAGAAGAATTCGATTATGAAATTATTTATAAAAAAGGATCATTAAATATAAACACCGACTATCGCGTATCAATTGAATATTTATGAAAACGAATCTGTAATAATTAATAATCCCGGTGATTCAAATCAAAATATCGTAGAATTTTTAAAAGAGCTTGCAGAAAATCCTGTTCAAGACAACAATGAACAACCAAGTTGCTCTAATCAGCAAAGTAGCAAAAAGATAAATATTTTATCTGACATTCAGTCATGCGATCCCGGATTCCTGATTCAACCATTCATAGTAATCAAGCTGACGGAGATCCGACTAATTTAAATATTTTAGACGAGATAATTAATAACAAAGCTGTACAATATTTAATTTAAAAATCCCCTTATCCGGAAATAAATATAAATACTAAAAATTTTGAGAAATTTAAAATAAATCATGTCGAATTACCTGAAAATCCAAATGTGATGAAATCATTTATTAAAGACTACATGAACCCTGAAAAAACTTGCTATGTTTACTTTTATAATAAAGACACAAAATCGATATACTAACCAGAAGGCTATCTCCGATCCCGTGATCGCCGCCTGCTGTTGGCCTTCCAGCGCATCTAACCCGAAATTCTAGCCCGAAACTGCCAGTGCAGTAGCGACTTTCACGTCAAGAGGTATCAAAAGAGCGCTGCATGATGATGCGAATAAATATTATAGATTTCCGCAAGAGGTTGAAAGGTAATATAATACATAATAATATGTAGGTAAAGTATAGGGTGTTCCAAATTCATTGTTACTTCGGGATATCCCAGTAACTGTTAGACATAGAAAGTTGCCGATTTCGCTTTTGAGATACAGAATTATTAATTTTGAGGGTTGCTTACAAAAACTATTTAATATATGGATAAGGTTTAAACTGTATAGATTTTGTAAGTAGAGTATCTTGACGCGGATCTAAATGTACATACGATACCATAAGATAGAGATCACCTTGGGGGTTCTAAATCACCAACATTTAGTAGTCCAATCTCTAACCTTTACCGAGATACAGGGTGTTTTATAAGTTTTGCCTAAAATTTATTTTTGTAATATTTCTGTAAGCACTTGAAATAAAAAATTCATAATGGGTAAGAATATTTCGTACTATTTGTGGGTTTAAAATGCCATATGCAAAAGTTCGAAAATCCAGGTCCGTACTTAAAATAAAATTAGTTTTTAATTTTTTTAAAATTCAACACCCTGTATATCGGATATTTGAAATTTGTAATTTCTACTCCAAACAAGCATAAACATTTGATTCTATTGACATGGTTTTCAAAGTTGCCGCACTTACCACGAAGTCATAAAAAAATAGGCATTTTTAAGAAATCAATGAGAAAGTGCATTTCAAATAAACAAAATGTGCTAAAAAATAGTTGATAGCCTGATAAAAGTGTCCATATTGACTAGAAATATTATGCACTACTTGTCGGATTAAAATGACATACGAAAGTGATAGGAATCCAGGTCCTCACTTAAATAATAGGCCCATTTGTAATTGTCGAAATTTGATACCCTGTACATCAAATTTTGAAAAAAAAAATTTATTTGGAACGAGCATAAAAACTGAAATTATTGACATGATATTCAAAGTTGCCACACTTATTACTTTATCGTAGAAAATAGGACTTTTGCAAATCTACATTTAGGTAAATTGTTTTATTAACAGTATTAATGGTTAAAAACAATAGGGATTGAATTAAAAAAATTGGGAATAAATATTATACCTAGAAGTGTGAAGAAGTCAATGGCGGTCATTTTGAAAATCTTCTAAGATAATTTATTTTATTGTTAAATTATGTGTTTTTGAGGAACAGTATGCCTTGTACTATGTATGATTTTATCTTTGTGTTATTTTAATTAATTGTTGTTGATTTAGGTTTATTTTAAGTTTTTCTAGGTATTAATATTTATTCCTAATTTTTCGAATTCAATCCTTATTATTTTTAACCATTAATACTGTTAATAAAACAATTTACCTAAATGTAGATTTGCAAAAGTCCTATTTTCTACGATAAAGTAATAAGTGTGGCAACTTCGAATATCATGTCAATAATTTCAGTTTTTATGCTCGTTCCAAATGCATTTTTTTTTCAAAATTTGATGTACAGGGTGTCAAATTTCGAAAATTACAAATCGGCCTATTATTTAAGTGAGGACCAGGATTCTATCACTTTCTTATGCCATTTTAATCCGACAAGTAGTGCATAATATTTCTAGTCAATATGGACACTTTTATCAGGCTACCAACTATTTTTTTGTAGATTTTGTTTATTTGAAATGTACTTTCTCATTGATTTCTTAAAAACGCCTATTTTTTATGACTTCGTGGTAAGTGCGGCAACTTTGAAAACCATGTCAATAGAATCACATGTTTATGCTTGCTTGGAGTAGAAATTACAAGTTTCAAAAATCCGATATACAGGGTGTTTAATTAAAAAAAAATTAAAAACTAATTTTATTTTAAGTACGGACCTTGATTTTAGAACTTTTGCATATGGCATTTTAAACCCACAAATTGTACAAAATATTCTTACCCATTAAGAATTTTTTACTTCAAGTGCTTACAGAAATATTACAAAAATAAATTTTAGGCAAAACTTATAAAACACCCTGTATCTCGGTAAAGGTTAGAGATTGGACCACTAAATGCGGGTGATTTAGAACCCCCAAGGTGGTCTCCATCTTATGGTATCGTATGTACATATAGATCCGCGTCACCCTGTATATATATATATATATATATATATATATATATATATATATATATATATATATATATATATATATACACAGGGTGATTCACGGTCGATGGTAGGTTAGACGTTTATGGAGAACGGAACGCGGGATTTTTTTGAAAATTTGGCAACGTGGGTAATTAGCTATGCTCTGTCCATCTAAAATATTTTCAGCATTGCGACGTTGCCGCTTCTATCAAAAAGTCCTAGCAACTTTATTTTTTTAAATGGAACACCCCATATATTAATAAATTTTTAGAATCGCTCTTTTATTACAATACTTTTTTGTTAATATTACCCTATACCTATCTCTATCGGTTTTCGAGATAAAAATTAGTTTGTGTTAAATATGGTCCAAAACATGGCCCTAATTACACGTAAGTAAATTAGTGCTCTCAATTCATGGAAAGTTGATATTTTGGCGGTAGTTTAGACAGACCCGATGTATTTATTTTTCACCATGAAATCGACTCCATATCATACAGGGCGTGCTAAGATTACTATTATTTCCGTTGTTCATAAAAGGGGTCAAATGTTCGTTTTTTTTAAATGAAACCCCCTGTATATTAATCAATAAATTGAAAGACGAAGAAAAACGCTTTAAGATGGTACATCATATTCCTATACCTAAATCATCAAGTTTTCTTAATAAAAGCGCTTTTTTGTGAAAAAAAAAATAAAGACTTTAATTTTAAGTAACCATGGATATCAAACATCAAAATATCAAACTTACGACATTTTGACGACTGTGTTTAAAAAAATCTCCCAAAATGAACGCAGATAATCATTATTCAAACGAAGTTCTTATGAAATTATTTATTTTACACGGACAATGTGATCAAATCATTGCCAGAACTTGCAGAAAATTTAACCAAATGTATCCTGAATTGACACAAATGAACGAAAGGAAGTTTGTAAGATTACAAAATAATTTCATTAACATGTGAAAATAAATTAAATAACAAAATTAGGAAGGTTCAAAAAACAAAACTGTAAACAAAATAAGAAATTTTTACAATAAATGCTGGAAATGTTGTCCATTACATTCTAAACATTTTAGTATGTGCTTTTGTACGCGACTCGTAGTTGCTTTTTCAATTTCATGGGGATCCAGATCTTCAATACACCGAACTATTCGCCGTCGCAGTTCTTCTTTGGTAGGCACTGGAGTACTGTACACTCTTTCTTTTAAAACACCCCATAAATAAAAGTCAAGCGGCGTGAGATCGGGGGATCTCGGTGGCCAATCCCACGGCCCTAAGCGCCTAAACCAACGATCGTCAAATATTTCATAAAGTACCCTGGAAACTTCCTGGGTGCAATGAGCTGGCGCTCCGTCCAGTTGAAACCACGAATTCCTATAATCCTCTAAAGATAAATTTTCGACGAAATCGGTAACAGTCGTCCTTAGTATTTCGAGATATCTCTCAGCATTTAAAGTGGCATCATAAATAAAAAAGCTAATTTTGTGCTTTTTTAAAATACAAAAAACATTTAGGTCAAATTTTTCTTGAAATCCCATTTCTTTTGTCACGTGAGGATTATGATCAGCCCAAAAATGCTTATTTCTTCTATTAAAAATCCCATCCCTTGTAAATTTTGCTTCGTCGCTCCAAATGATTTTTGACAAAAACTCCGGATCCTCTTGTATACGTATTAAAAGGGTTTCGCAAAAATGCACTCTACGTTCAAAGTCTTCTGCTTTGAGGGCTTGCACTTTAGTAAATTTAAACGGATGCATTTCGTGATTTCCCAAAATTCGTTGTATTGAAGCATATGATACACCCAAATCTTTTTCTGCACTACGAATGGAAGCCTCTGGATATGCATAAAAATATGCCAAAACGTTGACAATATTATCTTCATTTGAAGTAACAGGTTTTGGTAATGTTAGAGGCGCTTTTAAATTTGAGCCATAGTTAATGAAATTATTTTGTAATCTTACAAACTTCCTTTCGTTCATTTGTGTCAATTCAGGATACATTTGGTTAAATTTTCTGCAAGTTCTGGCAATGATTTGATCACATTGTCCGTGTAAAATAAATAATTTCATAAGAACTTCGTTTGAATAATGATTATCTGCGTTCATTTTGGGAGATTTTTTTAAACACAGTCGTCAAAATGTCGTAAGTTTGATATTTTGATGTTTGATATCCATGGTTACTTAAAATTAAAGTCTTTATTTTTTTTTTCACAAAAAAGCGCTTTTATTAAGAAAACTTGATGATTTAGGTATAGGAATATGATGTACCATCTTAAAGCGTTTTTCTTCGTCTTTCAATTTATTGATTAATATACAGGGGGTTTCATTTAAAAAAACGAACATTTGACCCCTTTTATGAACAACGGAAATAATAGTAATCTTAGCAGGCCCTGTATGATATGGAGTCGATTTCATGGTGAAAAATAAATACATCGGGTCTGTCTAAACTACCGCCAAAATATCAACTTTCCATGAATTGAGAGCACTAATTTACTTACGTGTAATTAGGGCCATGTTTTGGACCATATTTAACACAAACTAATTTTTATCTCGAAAACCGATAGAGATAGGTATAGGGTAATATTAACAAAAAAGTATTGTAATAAAAGAGCGATTCTAAAAATTTATTAATATATGGGGTGTTCCATTTAAAAAAATAAAGTTGCTAGGACTTTTTGATAGAAGCGGCAACGTCGCAATGCTGAAAATATTTTAGATGGACAGAGCATAGCTAATTACCCACGTTGCCAAATTTTCAAAAAAATCCCGCGTTCCGTTCTCCATAAACGTCTAACCTACCATCGACCGTGAATCACCCTGTATATATAGTTAAGTATGTTTGGAATTATCTGGAGAACTACTGTTTCGTCTTTCTCGGTGTCTAAGTTGTTAAAGTACACCACATCGACTCATCAGAGGCCTTACAGTAGCATGAGCATTTCTGCTCCCAAATAATTCCACAGTTCTTGCCTATAAAAGACAAACTGAAAGTTTTGAAAGGTAGAAGTTCTTGAGATTGCTCTCTGAGAAATGTCATAGGGATCCTTATCGGATCTCCCATGGTAGCTTAGATTCCGTCATTCTATATATATATATATATATATATATAGAATGACGGAATAGAATGACGTAGGAATTAAGTCTAATGGGTCTAGAGTTCGTGTGACATAGGACAAGTTCATGATGTGTGTATTTTGTAACACTATGAACTGTACTGTTATATGCAATTATTGCGTATGGCATAAGTTCAGTAACGGATTTGTCTTTATCTGTTTGTTTTAGAATGCTTAAATGCTCTATTAATGTAGGCAGGTAATAAAAGCTTGGGGTAATTGCATTATGTAATAGGTTACGGCGCGGGTCAACTGGGCGCAAAAATATCTCCTGTACCTGTTTTTACAAAAGTCTTTTAATCGTCGAGGTATATTGGGCGGGAGCATCTCTGTAGTTAAATGCAATATAATAGGTAATTGATAATACTCTGAGAAATTATAGATAATGCATTGGCATTTTGATTCGGTTTCAGGAATAAAAAGTGAACGTGGAAAATATTTGCTTGTCTTCGAAAAGTTTATATTTTCAAAAGACAAGAGTTTGAAAAAGTGGGGAAATTGCCTGGAGGTGTAGCCAAAAAAAGGTTAAAATGTAAAGCCAAAGTTTATGCTGTTGGTCCTGATAACGCAATCTTAAGAAACGATGGCGCTCACAATCATGAGGCACATGAACAAAAATGATATAGAGAAACTGTTTCTAAAGCGTGTAAAAGGAAAGCTGAAGAAGATAATATATTCGAGAGGCCTTCTAAAATTATTTGTAAATCATTAGCATCTCGCTTGCGATTTACTATGGCCGATGTCAGTTACATTAGAAAAAAATATTTATAACATATATTATTTCCTAAGTACGCCTATGGCAATATCATAAAATTTTGATTCAACGCTGACTCAAGGTCCCTCGGCATTAAATGCTTAGATCAAACGTACCGCCTGAGAGATATCATTCTGGTTAGTATATTTATTTTGTGATAAAGAACTGATCCCTATTTTTACTAACATATATTTAAAGAATTTTCAAAATTTAAAAATTATAAGCTGTACAAAACTAGTTAATAATATCTCTGAAAAGGAAGAAAAATCATGCTGATGACTTATTAACACCAAGGAAAGACTAACCATAGAGGTATACTAGAAACTTATAATCGATTAAAAGAGTTATACTACTGGCCTAAAATGAAAACCGGTATAAATCAATTTATTAATGATTGTAATATCTGTCAAATTTTAAAATATAGTAGACATAAATCATACATTCCTTTAATAAAAACTGATACACCCTCTAGACCTTTTCAAATGCTACAGATAGATACTGTTATTTTTGAAAGTCAAAATTTTTTAACAATTTTTGATAAATTTTCAAAATTTGGACAAGCATACCCCTATGACAAAAACGCCAAATCTGTATGCGATAAATTAGTTAACTTTTTTTCGTTCTACGCATGTCCCGAATCTATTACGTGTGATAACGGTGGAGAATTTAATAACGAACTTTTAAAAGAATTATTAAAAACTCAAAAAATAGTAATATATTTTACTACCCCTAAACATCACGAATCTAACTCGCCACTCGAACGTTTTCACTCTACATTAATAGAGCATTTAAGAATTCTAAAACAAACAGATAAAGACAAATCCGTTACTGAACTTATGCCATACGCAATAATTGCATATAACAGTACAGTTCATAGTGTTACAAAATACACACATCATGAACTTGTCCTATGTCACACGAACTCTAGACCCATTAGACTTAATTCCTACGTCATTCTATTCCGACTATGTGTCGTCATATAAAGATAACGTAGACGCAGTCTATGAAAACGTTACAAACAAAAGTAATGACGCTAAAGAAAGAGTTTTAGCAAAAGCCAATATTGAAGGACACGAAAACCGCAAACAAATAAAAATAAACCAAAATTTAGCGGACCTTATATAATAACTGAGAAACTTGAACATAATCGTGTTAAAATAAAAAACGCAAAATATCCTGATAAAGTAGAAATTATACCTATAAAAGAACTTAAGAAACCCCTTGTTACAGATGGTCCCTCATCCAAGGAGACAACCCCAAATACCACAACTTAAATAATAACCCAGGAATACTTCCCTATAAAATGGGAAATGCCCAGAAAACAATTAATCACTGGACTTTTATTCAAATTTTTGATATGACAACCATAATTAAAGAATTTTATGACATAACTAATAAATATGAGATGCTTAAAGAAAATATAAATAACTGTACTAACTATAAAAAGGAATTTCATAACTCTTATATTATTACTGACAATATTAAACAAAAATTTAATGATCGATTAACTCAAATTTTACCAACTAAACTCCGTGAAAAAAGAACCCTTATAAATGCCTTAGGTACTATTATTAAGAGTATTACAGGGTCTTGGATCAAGAAGATGCTGAACGTATCCATAATAATATTAATATTTTAAAACAAAACCAAGGAAATTTAAATATTGCCTTAAATAAACCACTTTTTAGTGACTAGCGACTCTATCGATATCTTTCAAGAAACTATTAAGAATGTTTCGCATAATCAAGAAACTTTAAAATCAAAAGTTAACCAAATAATAGAAACTGTAAATAAAGTTAAAATCGACGAAACTACCATTTTTCAATTTTTTCGAATTCATATTATTCTTTCACAAATAACTACCTTTTACCAAAATGTCTATGATATCTTGGAAAATGTCGAAACAGCAATAACTTTCGCAAAATTAAATACCTTTGATAATACTATAATTAACATAATAGAATTTCTAATCGAACTTGAACTATTAGACAAAAAATTAACTTTTGAAAAACTGCCTTTTGAACCAACTCTGGAAAATACCTTAAAATTAGAGAGTACTCTAGAAATAAGAAGTTATGTAAAAAATAACGAACTAATTTTTGTAATTGAGATTCTTTTAGTAGAAAAAGAAAATTATAATTTGTTTCTGTTATTTCCTTTACCTACCATGTATAAAAACTACCATAGAATAATTGTACCAAACTTTGAATACTTATTAATAAATGAAAGAAGGTTTGGATACTCTAATCAACCATGTAAACGTACTTCTGCTAACGATGTAATCATATACATTCTGAAATCTTATAAAAATGTTAAATATAATTTTAAGAACAAACAAGCAATTTGGCAAGGAATGCCAAATATTGATACTAATTTAACCCATAAAACATTGTATAAAGAAGTAAAACTGCTCAATTTAATTAATATTAATTTTAATAAACTCAATAAACTTCAAGAAGAAATTAATATACAGGGTTCGGCAAAATGTATTACCCATTTTATTTCATTAATAACACAAAAACGATTCGGTTATTTTGAATGAAAATAGTTTTAAATGGAAATGTAGGCTTTGGAAATTTTGTTAGAATTGTTGACAGTTGTCAACGGCGATGTAAATAAGCAAAATTGCCGTTATTGGGCTCAAGAGAATCCTCGGGAAATTCATCAGCGACCTTTACATTGCCCTAAAGTAACTGTATGGTATGCCATTTCATCGTCTAGAATAATTGGGCCTTATTTTTTTGAAGAGAATGGTCAGACGGTAACCGTTACCGCTGCGCGCTATGTTCGAATGTTGCAGACATTCTTTTTACCTCAAAGTGAAGAAGAAATAGTACATTACTGGTTTCAGCAAGACGGGGCAACACGTCATACGGCGAGAATAAGCATGGACATTTTAAGAGAATCCTTTCCAAACAGACTCATTTCAAGAAATCGTACGATTCCATGGCCAGAAATATCCCGAGATCTTTCAGCTCCGATTGGGTGGTTGTGATAAACCCAGAAATTTAAGAGATTTGAAATTAAACAGTAGAAATGAAATGAATGCTATCCCACGTCACGTTCTTCAAAACGTTATGGAAAAATTTGCTAATCAATTAGAAGACTGCATTGAGAACAATGGCGGTCATTTACGAAGCACTATATTTAAATCATAAAAAACTCCCATATTTCTAGTTTAAAAATATGTATTAATTCATTTATTATTCAAGTTAATAAATTTTTATAAGCTGTTTAAATTGGGTAGTTCATTTTGCCGAACCCTGTACAAAAATATGAAAATTTCAAAAAATTTAATGAACCTATCTATTATAATAAAATAAGTATTTGGACAGTTTTGTTCTATGTTATTATAAGTATAATAATATCATTTTTAATTTGGAAGTATCTACGACCTATCTATTTAAAAGTTATAAAGAATAAAAATATTGAAAATAATTCAATTATAATTTAGGTCATAGAAACTTGAAGGTTTATATGCCCTTCTAAGGGTGGAGGAGTTACATTCTGCACAAATGCTTATGATAGCACTTTTCGCCACTCCTTTCTATGAATCCAAATAAATTCGTTATACTAGAGGGTTTCAAGTGTTTTTTCTAGAAATAAAATTATTTTTAAAAACGCCGTCCCCTCGGCCCGACGTATAACGCGCGATGTTAAGTTATTTCCCTCCCCCATTTTTTCTTTTGGAGGTATTTGTTGTAGGGGTGGCTTTGGGCCGCCCTCTCCTTTTTCCTCTTCGGTCGTCTTTTCCTCGACCTCTTTCCTTTCTCCAAGGACTTTAAAGTGTACCTTGGTGAAGTTGATGTACGGTCGGCATTCAAGTTCCCAGTTGTTCCCAGTCAAGTTGCCCAGGAACCTTTCTCTCTGAGTATCATAAGCTGTTGTCCTTTGGCATCCAGCTTCTTATCCATGGCCTTCCAAGTTTCAATATTTAGCCCAGGGTTTTGTATTTTGAGTCTTTTTAGCACAGTTTTGGCATCCAGTTGTGGTACTCCCGGAATCCAAGTTATTGCCCTGATCGGCTTCAGAATGTCCTTGGCGTCTACGACTTTCAGTTTCATTCCTTCGCATGAGTCAATTTCTTCTGTTGTCCTCTTGAGCCAGGGCTTTGTAGGCCCGTCTGCACAAAATACCAAAAGAATCCCACCCCCCTTTTGCCTGAGGTTGGAAAATCTACGTGATTGTCCTCCCTCTGTTATCTCGTCCAGTTTTTTGAGCAGGGCATTCTTGATTAGCTCCCCCTGCTCTTCATTTAGTAGAGTATCTGGGTAGCTCTCTGGAATGATAGCCACTTGGATATCTGTGAGGGCCTTCCTGAAGGTCTGGGTCGTCTCTGTTGACGTCCTGCCCTTCTTGGTTTGACTCTTACAATTAGATCCTCCAACGCTAGTCCAGTCTAATTTGACAAAGCAAAAGCTTTAAACTGACAAGTGTAAGAATAAGACAAGTAAATTTTATACTATGAATTTCTTTCTGAGGTTTGTCGCAAATTTATAAGGCAATACGTACGTACTTTTGAAAATAGTAGAAGTAAATTCATTCAAGAACCCCCTTCCAAGATGAAAATCATTTGGAAACCAAGCAAATCGCTGAAATATCAGAATAATTCAAAAGTATTTAATGACGACTTATTAACAATGAGGCAAAAAACTTTAAAACATAACTGATCAACTAGAAGATCTTGATTTAAACCAGTACTAGAGCGTGAGGCGACCGCAAGAAGTTGAGCCGACAAAGTTACAGAATAATTTTTTTTTAAACTGTTAAATTAAAAAAGTTGATGAATAACTTCTTCTATCACCACTTTCGTACAATTTTTTACATAACAATAATACCTATAGACTTACAGCAAAGATATATTATATCATTGCTTACAGCTTAAAAGTATCACCAAAATTTAATGTTTATAAAGTTATATTGAAATAAATTTTTGTGCCTCAGTAAATCCTGTAGCAATGCTTTGGCACAATTTTTTTTATTTTTATTTTTTTAGTGATTACTATACTCATCGACTTACACCTTCAAATTATAATCATATGAACGCTAATACTCACCCCTAATTAAATATAGGTATACATTGTGCTACCCCGAAGCCTGTCAGAATAACAGGCACAAAGCTTTTTATTTTCAAAAACAGTAAGGAATTCTCATCAGTACGTATATTCCTAGCATGCATTGGCGATTCAAATTAAGAACGTTGCCGTTGTTTCGTGTTTGTATTCATTATTGGCGACTCAAATTAAGAACGTGGCGTCCTCTTCAGCCGATTTTCTAAGTACTACAACGGGGATTGTTTTAGTTTCGTCTGTGTCTTCATCATCATGTTATTTGGCATCTTTGTCAACTTTGTCGTCTGGTGAGCCCTGCTTCCCCGTTAAAAATCAGGGCTTGCTTAATTTGAGTCGCCATTGTGTTATTTGTCATTTTTATCAGTTTTGTTATCTAGTGCGCCATTTTTCCCATCACTAAAAGTCAACTGTTGTCGTGACAACGCTGTTGACGTTGTAATTTTTGAAGTTGCTTTTACTTAGTGTGAAGAAATACAGTGCTGAAAATCAATAAATATGAAAGCATGTTTTCTGTGTAGTAAAACTGATAATTTCATTGAATTTAATGAAGCTAATTTTGAGAAGTGTAGGAGTATGAAGATTTTTCGTGAGAAGAAGTTCAAGTACTGAGACATTGAATTTCAATACTGTAAATTTGCTTACTAAATGATACGCAGCGTCATTTATAGAGTTAGGAAATTCAATCAAAAATCTTCATACCCCTACACTTCTTAAAATTAGCTTCATTAAATTCACTGAAATTATCAGTTTTACCACACAGAAACCGCGATTTCATTCTTATTGTTTTTTAGCACTGTATTTCTTCGCACCAACAACCTCAACAATCACGGTGTCAACAGGGATGTCACGGCTACAAACAGTTGATTTTTAGTGGAAAATGGCTCACCAGATATCAAAACTGATAAAAATGCCAAATAACACAATGACGACTCAAATTAAGCAAGCTAGCTACAATCAGCTGATTTTTAACGGGAAAGCAGGGCTCACTACACGACAACATTGGCAAAGATGCCAAATAACACGACATGAAGGCAAAGACGAAACTAAAGCATTTCCCGTTGTAGTAGTTAGAAAATCGGCTGAAGAGGACGCATCATTCTTAATAGCCAATAATGAAGACAAATACGAAACAAAAATATTGCCCACTATGGTTGACAAATAGGTCGATGAGGGCGCAACGTTAATTTGAATCGCCAATGCATACCAGAATTTTTGAAAATAAAAAGCTTTGTGCCTATTATTCTGACAGGCTTTTAGGTGGCACAAATGTATATTTTATTAGGAGTGAGTACTAGCTTTTATTTGATTATAATTTGAATGGTGTAAGGTGATGCGTATTACTAAAAAAAAAATAAAAAAATTTTTGCCAAGGCATTGCCACAGGATTTAATGCACAAAAATTTATTACAATATAACTTTATAAACATTAAATTTTGGTGCTGATTTTAAGCTATAAGTCTATAGGTATTATTATTATATAGAAAATTATACGAAAGTGGGGATAGAAAAAATTATTCGTCAACTTCCATTTTTTTATTTGTCTCTGTGTGTACTAACCGTTTAAAAACATTTTATTCTGTAACTTTGTCGGCTCAACTTCTTGCGATCGCCTCTCTGACTATTAAACCTGGTACTGTCATCGGATCAGTTGGGCTTTTGTCTCCCTGTTTCGACGACATCCTATTTGCTCATACTGTCTATGGATGTACCAGACTCTTTTTGGTCCACGGCGACGGTTTTCTCGAAGGATGTCAGGCTTTTTAGTTCCTTCGCCTCCGATTATGGACGACGAACACCCTTCCGCTTTCGAAGTCTGGTGCCCCCTCTCCCCCATTCGCCACCCGGGGGACGCGCCCTTGGGGTAGCTCAACCTCCCGAGCATTGTTATTATTATGCATCGTCGCATAATAATAATAACACGTGGAATTTCAAGCCTATATCTAAATATTCACTGAAATTTTTACAGTTCAAAGTATGCCATACTCTCCTTGCACTTTCGTAACCTTCATCCTTTATATTATGTTTATCGTTTAATGTACCATTAAAACTGATTTTTGGTAGGTAATGAAGGATTATTTAATCTGGTTAAACTATCAATAAAACTACAAGTAAATACACCTTCTTGTCGCATACCATGGAAACTAGTATTGCTTAATAAGCTGTGTTTAGTAATCTTTGTTAACAATAGGAAACTTAAACTGCAGATACGGCAAAAGTATTGTAGTACCTACTATAATTTTTCAACTAGATTTTTTGATGTTACCTGCCAAATTTCTATAAAATATATTTATTTATGTTTCAGTACCGCGGATATTCTCCAGCCGTATATGTATCAGTACAAATGTTGCTGAAAATTTACGCAATGATCTTAATCTGCTTAGGATTTTCTTGCTTTGTATTTCAACTACAGTTCAACTATTTACCTATATCAGTAAGTTTCCTTAGATTTATTTTGCTAGATATACTTAGGTCTGTCTCGCCATCTTAAATATTTATTTAGAATTAGGAGGTGCTATGTTAAAATGTTTTTATCTATAACAATTTACCTTCTCCGTTCCTAGTGATGATCAAAAATAAAAGTACCAAAACATCCTTTAAAAATGTAGTCCCAATTTTCATACTCTAAGCAAAACATTATTGATAGTAGGGGATTTTTGCTTTAAACTTTATTATCTCTATTGTAGGAGGAACAGGACAAAGTTTCTGCTCTATCTATGACGTTTGATACAGTGGCGGCAATGTTTGGTGTGTTTAAAGTACCGAATTTTAAAGAGGATGGGGAATGCCTTAAATTTGTAACTATCTCTAGTTTATCGATGTTTTTGCACTTTTGGCTCGTTTGTAAGTTTTTAAACCATACACTGAATTTCCTAACAGGACTCGACTTATGTCAGTTGTTGCATTATGATAACTGTAAAAGTGCAATAGGTAAAGTTTTGAAAGGTTATTTTTTTTTTAAAACGATAGAATTTAATTAGAAAACGCTACCTGAGCTTTATAATATGAATAATATCTGTAAATCGCATGCCTTTCTAATTTTTGTGTTGGAATATACCAATTTTGCCTTTTACAATTTCTTTGTGACTTTCTGATTTTTTTTATTTTGGAACTTTGAGACGTGATTTATAGGATTCTGCAAAATTAAAAAAAAATAAAGTGACACCAATTTCACAAAAACGAATTTGTAATAATTTTAAATAATAAGCTGTGTTCACCATAAGTATGAATTTAGGTAAGCGCCTTTAGACGATTTTGGATTTTCATTTTTAAGATGTAAGACATTTCTTTTTATTAAAGAAAATAATTTTTTCAAAGTTTTAAAGTTTTCAAAGTTTTAATTTGCAAAAAGCATATTTCCAACCCGTATGCAATTATGACACGAATCAAAATTTATCAGTTTTAAGTTATCGTTGTAAATGAACTTTAAATGGTACAAGAATCTTAAGTAGAAACATATTCATGTGACATGGCATACCGGCGCCATTTTAGATTTATATTATATAAGAATTTTTTGTTATCCAAATTAAAACATTTTACCTAATTCTTATTTATATATGATTGGAGCTTTATTTTTAAATGTTTTAAAATTTTAAAGGCAAAGAATATCTTTAGCAGCATCCTTATACAAATTACCACCCCCTTGAAATAGTTGACTCTGGTAATATGAAGATACATGGATAAATTGAGGGCAAGGGGACTTTTCGAATAATGCAATAATCCACACCGTCTTCATTTAAATAATATCTAAAAATGCAGACCAGTCGCCATTTTGACTAGAACAGCTATTGTATTTGGCCTAAAATTAATGATCTTACTCACCATTTATTCCGCCCAAATTTCACCATTATAGCTATCTCGTCGTTCCTGGCTTAGCAGGGGATGACTTTATGAAAGCGATGCATTTTATTTAAAACTCTAGAAAGCATTGCGATTTAATCGAACAAAATCTGGTTGCCCCACTTTTTTCGTTGACTTGTTTGTTTTTAGCAAAATTGTACACCCTTTGGCAGCGGATTTTGGTTGCTTCCCAACTAGGAGAGGATCATATACAACAAATTGGAAGTTACTTGGAATACAAAGGGCTTCCTCCAAAAAGCAGAGACGAAGTTTTCTGCTACTTTGACTTTACATACCAAAAGAAATTTTTTAATGAACCGACTATTATTAACTTAATATCGGAAAATTTAAGAAAGGTAAATTAAATTATATTATGTTGCATTGCAGTGCACTACACTGCACTATACTACTCTACAGTAAACTACACTACACTGCACTGCACTGTACTACACTACCCTACACTACATTAAACTACACTACACTATACTACACTACACTACACTACACTGCACTACACTACACTACACAACACTTCACTACAGTACAGTACACTACACTACACTACACTACACTACAATACATTACACTATATTACATTATATTACACTAACGACCCGGTCGCGGCTTCGCCTGCTTAGTGTTCTTGATATATTTTTTATTAGTATAGGAAAGGAGTTTATCTGTTGAACTTGATACCTTATATTTGAGAGACGTAGGTATTTTTTCAGAAAATACACCTTCCTTCAATTTTAAAAAACAGCCGAATTCATGTTTGCTTATTTACAACTGGAAATTTATATGCTGACTATGATATCCTCGCCTTCGGTAATTTTTGATGTAAAAGCTATTTTCAAAAAAAGTTACACCCGTTTTATTCCCTTTAGGGAATGAATTTCAAAAAACGCAAAGACCTGCGTTTGCTTATGAATATTATTAAATTTCACTTTCCTACATTTCGCGATTTGTAAGATATATTTTTTAGGAAAATAGGATCATTTTGCACGCAGAAATTCCAGACACGCTAACCCCTAAACGCTAAAATATAACGTGATGCTATTTATAAAACCCTTAAAAATTGAAGAAATGTTAAAAGCCTTCCCCATTTGTGGTCGGTTTAGAAAGTCAATTAGTAAATGTAGCAAAAGCTCTGATTAAAACACCACTCCAAAGTTTAGCGTTTATGGGTTAGCGTATCTGGAATTTCTGCTTGCAAAATCTAATGTTATCCTTTTTACTTGGGTTAAATTTTGAAGAACTGCCGAACACTCGTTTGCTTATTTCTAATAAGAAGTGTATAGGCTGAATATAACATCCCCACCTCGAGCAAATTTTAATTTAGGCTTTATTCAGGAAAAGTTACACTCTCCTTTTTCCCTTTAGGTAAAGAATTTGGAAAAACGCCCAGACATGGGTTAGTATATTTCTTGCCTGAATTTACCGTGCCCTCCTTCAGCTGTTTGTGAGATACTTATGTTTCAAAAAAATACACACCGAGTTTAATTTTGAACATCGGCCGAACACGTTAGCTTATTTCTATAAGAAGTTTATTTGCTGAATATAACACCCAACCTTAAGCACTTTTTTATACACAGTAATTTTCTTTCAACGCCTGCAATAAGATTTTACATGGTAAAACTTTGACCCCGTGTTAGGCTTTGTTATATTAAAGATCTGAAGCTGAAATTTTAAAGACAGTTCAGGGCATTGTGTACAATCTACGATATCGTTTGTGTTGATAAAATTGAGCAAAATATTTAAAAAATGGGTTTATTTTATAATAAAACAAAATTTTGTCTATCCCTGTAAATATCCATGTATTAAGGTATTACTGACACTTACTGGTAAATGGCATTATTAAAAGCTTTGACAGGTTGTAAATTAAAAATGCCGATTCTTTTTCCTAAGTTCGTGAAATCTCATCGCTTTTATGCTTAACTAACCTTACGCGTACAAAAGTTCAAACAATTACTATTTTTGCTGAGCTACACGCCATGGGCTGCGCTGAACTGTACTTACAAATACTAATTTAATGGCAACTTACAGACGGAATTGTTTAAAGTTATAAGATTAAAAAACTGTAAAAAATATTGTTGGTAGAGGAAAATAAATTTAATGATTTTAAACAATAACAAAATAACAGGTATTCGAAGCAATAAACAGTTAAATTATTAAATTGTTAATTAAAAAATCATTCAAAGTGTCCTCTGTGTGTCCTCAAAGTGTTTTCAGCTCGTCTACATCATTAGGTCTCTCTATCATATAATCAAAAACCTTCGATTATAGATATCCCCAATAAAAGAAATCTAAAGATGAGATATCGGGACTTCGCGCAGACCATTTAAAAGGGCCGAATCGTCCAATTCAGCTACCAGGAACCATCGTGCTGAAAAATTACCTGTATATTTCTGTTTACTAACGCAGAACCCACTTCCGTTTCCAAAAGCTCCAGATATTTTTCTGCTGTTAATGCGCCGTCTATAAAATATGGTCCGATGATCCTATTTCCTAGAATTCCTACCCAAACATTAACCCTTTCGCGCCTCTGTGTATGCGTTGGATGAATTACGTAAGGATTTTTCTAGCCCATATTCTGAACTGCTGTTTGTTTACTGCTCCATTTATAGAAAAAGAACTTTCGTCGGTATAAAAATAAGTTTTGTAATATTTAATTACATCCATCCAATATTCACGAAATTGCACGCGTTCAATATAGTCGTGCGTCGGCGTCGTGCGGTAAAATCTCTTGGACGCTTCGAACTTTATATGATTTAAACTTTCCTTGCTTAAGTGCTTTGTAGCAGCTGCTTCTAGATCCATTCGAAGTTTCAGCAAGCTGCGTAAGATTAACTGATGAATTTTCTTCAACTGCTAGACATAGGTCCATTTTTAAATCATCATTTACTACAGGGGCATATTTTTCTCGCTTTGCATTAGAGGAAACAAGGCAACCCGTAGTTATAAATTTTTCGTGCAGTAGTTGCACTGTTCAGTGGCGTATTCAGGGGAGTTTTGAGCGTTAACCCCCCAAAAGTTTATACAACCTTTGTATTTAACAGAAGTTATTTTTTTGTTTGTCACACCCAACCACCCCCCCCCCCCCCCCCCCCCCCCCAGCGTGTTCCTGGCTGCAGCACTGGCACTATTATCTTGCTGGGTATTGGACGATCTGGATATGCTGCAGAAAGTGATCGGCAACTTCTCGATAAGACATCCCTCTTATGCAGTTTGAAACCATTTTAGTTTGTTCTTTAGCAGGGTAAATGGACATCTTCTAAATCTTTTTGTTGTGACAAGAAAGTTAAAAACGTCAGGGAATGTCCAAGTGTCACCTTTACCTGGTGAACACTGGTAAAAACAAGTGGTAAAAAGTGCTTTCTATTAACAACAAAAATGCATTTTTAAGTAGTTCTCATTGCAGAATTTTTTGGTACAATTAATAACTTGACTTGTCTTTAGGACTGTAGATTTGATATATTTCAAGTTTTAACTTTATAGCTGCAATATAAATGGGGCTAACATGGGGTCGAAGTTTTACCGTGTAAAATCCTAAGACCCACGTTAAAAACATCTGTTGAAACGGAACTAATTTTGCTGGACTATAATAAACTCATTTTTCACCTTAGATACTTATTCATCTGCACGTATAAACTTTTTCAGCGACATACCGAATGTTTTGTGGGTACCCTAAAAACTAGCGGACTTTTTTATCGTACCTGAAACCAGTGTATTATCTTGTTTTTAATTTTACTTATCTACTGGATTTCGCTGGCAGCTTTTCGATTGAACACTACAATATATTTTTATAAGTATTATTTTGTCCGTGCCGACGTAGTGTCAGGTAAAGGGTGAAATATTTTTAATCTAATATTTTGTATTAATTGTAACATATATTTTCAGCGAAATTGTAATTACCTACATCAAGAAAATCTAAGACATTAAACTAGCTTCCGTCCACCAATTTCTTAGTTTCATTCCACCAATCTACCCATAGAAATCTAGAGATCCGTCTCACTGTATTGGCATTTTTCCAAGAAAGATAAAGAGGATATAAACGTATTTCAAAAAACGCACACACACGCGATTGCATATTACTTACGAGGAGTTTCTATGCTGAATTAAATACCCCCATTTTTAATACTTTTGGAAATAAAGCTTTTCATTTAAACATTTACTTCGCCTTTTTACCCTTTTGAGGGTTGAGTGTTAAAAAATGGACAGACATTTGTTTGTATTAGAATTTATAAACTTAATTTAAGTCATTTTTGAGGTATAAGCTGTTCATAAACTCTTTTCACCCCCTTATGAATTACCTAGCGTAAAAATAAAATAACATAGCCAAACAACGAATGTAGATACCTATAAAATAAAAAAAATCATCTAAATCGGATCAATGGTTCTCGAGCTTACATACGGACAGACATTGCATGGCAAGTTAGTATTGACCGTCAGTTGAGTAGAAATTAATTTAAAATTTTCTTTGGGTTGCGGGTTTGGGTCACAAATTCAGCATAGAACCTGCCTCCATAGACATAAATTTAAAAACACTCTTAGGTGATATAGAAAATATTCTTTTCATGTATCCTGAAATAATATAAATAACTTAAGAGGTAAACCAGCAAATTTCTTAGCACACCCTAAACTAGAGCAGGTAAGGAAAATGACACAGTTATTATAAGAAAGGAATTATATACTGCTAATAGTCTAGTATCATAGGGTCCGCTCGCTTCGATGTCGTGCTAAGATTGAAAACTCTTCATTTTATGATTATTTAGGTCTACTGGATCACCGAATGGCATGTTGGCATTTCTGAAAATGGAATGTTCTCCAGTAATATACAAATCAAGATGGCGGATGGGGCGATTTTTAAAAAAATCGTATCTCCGGTAATAGTTGTCCGATCTTTTATTTCAAAAAACGAAAATACTTCAGAAAGTCTAGATTTTACTATAAAAAATACAAGATCTAAAAAGATTTAATACCTAACCAAAACTTTGACAAAAAAGTAAAATTTTGGTTTTCTAAATTGTTTTAATATTTTTTATTTAAAAAACAATAAGTTGTATGGAAAAAAAGTTTAAACAAAAAATGTGCAGAATTTAATGCTGAATCCAACGATATATACTTTATTGAGTATTGGTTGAACAATAATGCTGTAAAATTTAAGAATCATGGCGCGCTACAGGTATTGTGGAAGAATCTTGCAAGCTGACTTTGGTCGGGCATATAGTTAATAAATGCCATATTTAAATGAGAATATAGCTTCTCTAAGTTAAAAAATTGCATTCAGGCCATGTCAGAAATGTTTTTAATTTTTTAGTAGCAAAGAATTACAGCTTTTTCAAAATGGCTGATTAAATAAGCGCGTTTTTATTATTAATATCATAACATCATAAGGTAATAGTTTGATTTAAACAAAAAAGATAATGTAATAAAGCAAATTAAATATTTTAGTAAGAGGAAAGAAATCCTATCCTCTATGGTAAACATAAACTTATAATAATAAACTCAAATTGCCTCTTTTGTTGTCTTCGACTTAGTTCTTAAGTGATCTCCATGTCATCATCTTCTGAAAAATATTTTTGGTTATTCCTAATATGTTTAAAGTAAAACTACCACAATTTACCTGAATTATCTTCGTATTCTTCCATGATCGATGGAGTTACTAAATCTGGCGTATTTGCACAAAAGAAGTTTGTACACTGACAGGATTCAGTGCAAACTATTCCATTTTTTTTTGCAGGAACATATATTGGTTCCGCACCCCTTTTTACAGCTATATTTGACAGGGTTAATTATAGCTCTTGGGGCGGGTGGGTTCAGCATGGGGACTGGTTCTAAGTATTCGTGACTTCTTCTCCACCCACAGAGACTGGGATCTGGCAAATTTTGGATATTTTCATTCGCACATGCTGTTGCAATATAATGGGTCCTAAAATAAAATATTAATGAAATCTTTTTTATTTTTATATGTCATGTACGTTACCTTAAAATATGTTGCTTCATAGCATCAACTGTGGGTGGTAGGTTTTCTCCTTCTTGATTTTTGGTGGAAAACAAGTCAGCTACCTTTTTTATTAATTTATTTTTTAGAGCAAACATACAAATTCGTGGAGGTTGTCTTCAAGTTCTGTGGTAGTTGTGTTCAGAGTTCCCAACAATGCAAGCGATTTTAGTATTTCCGATGATTCATCCAGATCCAAAAATACTTTAGTGCAAAATTCTTTGCTAATTCTTGAGAATCTGCCGGTTATATCCGTCCCAGTAAAGGCATGGAAACCAATTAATGATTGTCCATGTCCGATACTTAATTAGTTGACGACTTTTCCTATATCTATTTCTTTCATAGTTTTTCCTCGACTGGTTACCATTACGACTTTCTTTGGTAACTGCTCATAAAAACTAACCAGAAGCACAAACACATCTGTATCAGGGCTGTGAACAGTAAGTTGTATGTCTTTTCCATATTGTTGAGTTACACGAACACCATGAAGTATTAGAATAGTATATCAGCTTCTTCGTGATTGTTGTCTTCTATGTTTGACAGTGCGATATTTGAAATTGTTTTGTTATTATATGAAATTACAACATGTTTAAATCATTCACAATCCCGAACTTTCTTGGCGAGGTATTCAGTGAGCTCCTTTTTGGTTTTTATATTGGATAAAAAATCTTTAAGAGAAATATTTTTTATTAATGATCCATCTGAGACATGATAAGATGCGTCAGAGTATTTTTGTCTCCTTTTCGACCTTGTGCTGTTTTTTAGCGTGTCTTCCTTGTATGTATCAAATATTAAATATGTAGTTTATCATGTGATGCAGCAATTTCAGTAAGCATGGAAAGAAAAACATTTGCAAAATCTTGACATGTCCTCATACTTGGAGATTTTGAGATACATTGAACCAAGGCCATTCCATCAACTAAAATAACTGTTCTAGGTTTAATTAATGAGGCTTCTAGCCTGGTTTGAGTTTCGGAATTTTTAGAAGTGTCTTCTAGTTTTTGCATGAGTTTGAATTTATCAATTGGAAGCAACAAACTGCCATCGGCAGTAAATAGAGAACGAGGTATTGATCCAAATTCATCTTCACCAACTAATTTTTTTACGTCTATATCTTGAGTAAGTATACTAACTGGCCACCGGCCGTATTGTTCTTACAAGTGCAAGCGTAAATAATCACAGGTCGTAGCACGCGCCAGTCAAGAAAAAACGTATACTGTAAACTTTGCCTATACTAATTGAAATGGGTCGACACAATGGTGCGCGTCATATTTTTGCACTTTTATATGGTTATTTTTCAACCAATACCCATAAATTTGTATATCGTTGGATTCAGCAGAAAATTCTGCATATTTTTGGTTTGAAATTTTTTCCCATATGGCCTGTCGTTTTCAAAATAAAGATAAAAAATTTTAGTTTTCTTGGAAATATTCCATTAGGTACCGTAATTTCCCCTAACATTGGTCCTGGGCCGCAACTATGGTCCAAGGCCGCCCAAAATGTAAACAAATCGCATTTTTCTTAGCCCCACTACAAAGTGCGTTCCACGCGCCAAATTTTAAGGGCAAATAAACAAACCACCGAAATATATCGAATTAGTGGCTGTTCTGTATGTTCCGAAGAGCAGAGCGCATACACCTGCGAATATCATATTTCAAGGATATTTCGTTAACGGCAAACTTTCATCTGTACATCATTTACGGTAAGTAACACCATAATAATTTTTGATATATAAAGTCACACATATTTCACCAGGTTAGGGAGAACTTAAATTTTTGAAATATTTGTTTGGCTTTTTTTTTATTAATAATAATGCAAAAAATTGTAACTTGGATCCCAACAATGACCACTGGACCATTGTTAGAAACACATGGACCATTGTTAGGATATATTAATATTAGTTTTTAAAATCACTCATTTTGCATGTTGGACCATTGTTATATTCTAAAACAATAAAGTTTGGTTTTTTCTTCATTGCAGATGCCTAAATCAAAGTTGGAGCGGAGAAAAGTTGGTGGAAGACCATATATGCCTTACTCTGAGAAAAAACTGGAACAATGCATGAATGATATTCAGTCTGGCAAAATGTCACAAAGAAGCTGTAGGTTTGTCGACAGAGTTTGTAAAGCATTCTTTGATTTTAAGAGTTGCTTTCTTTGTTATATACCATTTTTTTTTTAGTTTAAAGCAAATATACTTCTAACTCATTTTACATTCACGGCGTTCTTTGATTTTAAAAGTACATTTCTATGTTATTATCCTAACTTGAAACATATAATAAATCTTTATGTAAATACATTTAAATTCTTTTAATAAAAATTTAAAAAATATGTTTTTGTATTTTTTTAGGGTTTTGTGGCATACAGTTACGCTCTGATTTCTCAACTCTAGTCCACTGTAATTTCTAAAGGGTATAATCAGGTCGGACCATAGTTGGGCAACTTAGAGCTCAACAATGAACCACACTAAAATAAATTTTTTTACATACTTCCGACTAATATTAATTAAATTTGTAAAAAAAAGTTATTAGGTGTGCCTACAAGGTACAACTTAAAACAGAAACACTAGACCATTAACGCTTCATAATGCTGTAAACCAAAGAAAACTCCAAAAAGTGGATCATTGTTAGGGGAAATTACGGTATTAAATATTTGTACTTCTAGTATTCTTTTTCATAAAAAACATTGTTTTGAAAGTATTTTCTTTTTTTGAAATTAAAAATCGGTCAATTATTACCGAAGATATGATTTTTTGAAAAATCGGCCTAGTCGCCATCTTTAATTGTAAATTACTGGAGAAAAATCCATTTTCAGAAATGCCAACATGGCATTTGATGATCCAGTTGGCTTATATTTTCATAAAATAAAGCGTTTTAAAACTTAGCAAGACATCGAAGCGAGCGGTCGTTTTTGAGCCCTATGATAATAGACTATAAGTCCGTGGTAGTTTTATATGACACTAACAGCCTGTTGCTCAAAACTTTTAATCAAGTGATATGTTTAATAGACGTTTAAAATTACTTTTGGCAATGACATTAACATAAGTGCTGTCACATTACAAGGGTTCAATTACTTAGTTTAATTCTTGATTAAATTGTTTGTGCAACAGGAGGAAATTATTATGTCCCTAAGTCTTAAAGTCACTTGCCATTAAAAAGCTAATAATACAGAATACAGCTTCAGACTTAAAAAACTAAGACCTAATGAGTCAAGACAATTTACTATTTCCAATCAAACTGCTCCAAGATTCTATTCTATGGGCTACTTATAATTCATAAGCAAGATGTGCCAACAGCAACAGCGTCTCAAAGACAAAACCTAAGTGCTGCCGAGTGACGTCATCACATCTAGGCCATTTATTTAATATAGGTTAATAGAATAATAATTATGAGTTATAAGTGGTAATATTAGGTAGTAAAAAGCTTAAAAACATTTTTTTGGTCTCCTCAGATAGCATAAGCAACTTATAAATATATATATATGTTTTTTATATATATTATATATATATATATATATATATATATATATATATATATATATATATATATATATATATATATATATATATATATATATATTTATTTAACTTCAAACCAGGGAAAAATAAGATAGAGAGAAGAATATCGCGTACGGATTTCATTCATAAATACGATTTGCTCTCTATGACCTCCAAACCGAGGTTGACGCAAGCTGCCACGGGCGGGCGCTGCAGATTTTGGGTTATTTAAAGTAGACCGAAATTCAATCGTGTAAAGTACAATGACGTTGGTGCCGGCGGAAAGATTGTTGCGTCGTCGTCTCTCTCGAGCCTCGTGTGACTTCATTAACAACCAGTGGTTAACTAAAAGTTTTCCCTCCGCCGGCACCAACGTCATTGTACTTTACACGATTGAATTTCGGTCTACAGTTAGGGTACGGCCAAATCAGCGACTTTGTCGCTGCGACGAAAACGCTGCGACAAATTTTTATGTCGCAGGAATATTTAAGTCTGGCCAAATTAAACGACTTTCAGTTAGTTTTACAATGGACGCGGAAGAAGAGGCATTGTTAGCGATTGCAGTTTCTAGATATCTCAGGCGAAAGAAATTGAAAAACAAAAGATTTGCGGTTCATCCTATCAATATGAAGAGAAAGAAACACGGCCAGTTTCACACTTTATACAATTTGTTACTAAAGGACGATGCAAAATTTTTCGCTTATTTTCGGATGTATCCCATAACATTCGAGGAGTTGTGTGAATATGTGGCAAACATCTTTGCTGCTTGAAATACATCCATTACTGAATGTCTGAGCTGGTCGCAACGTGTAGCCCGACGCTATAATCTGGCCACTTGCATTAAAAACATCGGAGAGCGTTTTTGTCGCCGCCGCAGAAAGTCGCTCTCGTTCGCGACAGTGCTGCTGTCGGTGCACATGAAACGCTAGATTTGGCCAGGCCTGTTTAGTTACATTTGTTGTCAAGCTGCGACTGAGTCGCAGCGGCAAAGTCGCTGATTTGGCCGTACCCTAAGAGTGAGTATTGAGACGCGCCGCAGAAAACTCTCTCTGCTTGCAGTGTTGCTACCGCACTGGCTATGTCGGGAGGTATTATGAGAATCCCACGCGCCAATCTCGGGATGTTGCCGTTTGAAGGCCATAGCGTGGTCGAGCTGGCGGGAAGACGAGATATTATTCTCTCTATCTTATTTTTCTCTGTTCAAACCATCGCACGTCTACGCTGCTACTCGCCTCGTATCGCATCGCTTTTACTAGCCGGTAGTGTAAACATTTGCACATACGCACATACCTATATTATTATGTTTGTTTTAGTAGCCCAGCATCGCATAGCATAGCACAGCATCGCGTAGCATGCAGTGTGAACGAACACTAAATTATTGCATACAAAGCTAAGTTTGCTTTTTTTTCATAATGCTGCTTGATTTTAGAAAAAATCCAAATTTAATTACTAAAGCTTGATTTATAATACAAATAAATGATATGCAAAAATTGAGAATCATTCTCTGAAAATTCCTTAGACAATAAGGATTTCAACAAATGATGGTAAAACAGCTATTCTCCGGGCTATATGCCCCTCCGAGCGCTGAATTACATACCAAAATTTGCCGTATTTTCTTCTAACACAAAAAAATACTTGTTTTGAATGCCCTGACAGGTAGACTTCATTCATATAAGTATTTACAAATAAATGAGTTTGTAAAATATAAAATATTGTTACTAAAAAAGAGTTATCGCAAATTAAATATTGTCCGTAATTCGAACTGCACGTAATAATGTAAAAAATTGTAAATATCTTAAAATATTTAAAGTTCTTACTTTTTCAACAAAATGGCTTAAGGTAAAAATATGTTGTTAAATCGGATAGATATTTAAGTCCTGAAGGGTATACTTTTAAAGCAATTTTATATTTTCTTTAGTGATTTTTTATATTTCAAAAGTAACAAATTATGTAATTAAAGCTGCAGCTTGTTTTAGTTAAATGATTTATTAACATAAAAAATAATGGATATAAAATGCATAAAAGAATACAATAATTTACACATTATGATTCAGTTAAGTCATTTGATTCAGAATTCAGAACGTCCCACTTCTCTCGCTCATTCATACGGGGTCTCCAGATTATGGAACAAATTGCCTGCAGATGTTTTTTCTTCCCCTCCCAACCTTCAATACTCCCGGATCAATAGATTACATTTTCCTTCTCCTCAGACTTCCACGGTACATTAGTACTTAGGCTTGAAGTCTACGTGGACTGTCTTAGATTAAAAAAATATGGTTCTTAACACCATCAATACAATATACAGGGCGTTTGGTAACGGATGATCCGTACCTTGGGAGTGACTTCTGTGGCTTAATTTAGATCGATTTAACCTAACTTATCGTACAAAAGTTGACACTAAGAGAGGTACAATGTGTTAACGTTAAAATTTTATTTTACATTTTTACCGACATGTTCTGAAAGATATTAAATAAATTTACAAAATTTGGTAGGCGGGGGTTTTTTGAAATGGGAAAAGAGTAGTATAAGTAGATGCTTAGTGAGTTTCCGCATGCGCAGTAGGGTCGGCCTTGAACGCGCAGGTGTGCTATTGTTATTTGGCCTTGATATGCGCAGGTGTTATTCCAAGGTCAAGGTCGATAACTTGGCCTTGAACGCGAGCAGATGTTTCTTTGTTTGGTGGTGACCAGGTGGACGACGCTTATTTCAAGGTTACATTTGCGGTGTATATTTTCAATGAATGCGAGCAGCTGTTTCTTTGTTTGGTGATGACCAGGTGGACGATGCTTATTTCAAGGTTACATTTGCGATGCATATTTTCAATGAATGCGAGCAGATGTTTCTTTGTTTGGTGATGACCAGGTGGACGACGCTTATTTCAAGGTTACATTTGCGATGCATATTTTCAATGAATGCGAGCAGATGTTTCTTTGTTTGATGATGACCAGGTGTACGACGCTTATTTCAAGGTTACATTTGTGATGTTAGTTTACCTTGACTTATTATTGGGGTGTAACATGTTTTGGTATGAAGATCGAGTGGGTTGGGTCTAATGTGGTTCGGTATATATGAGGGTAGGGGGAATTAAATTTTAGTATAGAACATTGTGTTGAGTAAAACTGTTCAAGCAAGTTAATTTGAAAGTCATGGCGTACGTGTGTGAAAATTGTGGTAAATCGTTTACCCAGAGTTATAATATGTTACGACATAAAAGAGAATCGTGCGTAGCACGATTTGCAAATATACATGGTGGAAAACAGCGAAAAGTTGACGATGGGGCATCAACATCTGAGGTGCGTACTTGCACTTGCTGCAATATAGCCATACCAGCAAATCGAATGGCAGCTCATCAAAGAACAATACACCATAAAAGTAATGCATGTTCACCAATATCAGCTGGTGTTGAACTCGTGTCCAGTGCTTTTAGAAATAGGATTGCCACATACCGTATATCAAGTGATAATGAACATACTGACTATTCATTATTTTTTGATGAAATTAAAGCAAAAGTGTTAGAGGTAGTAAGTGACCTAGTAAGAGTGCGTTGTGCTTTGAAAGTTAATATGGTGGTTGTTGGTCGGTATCTTTTACCAACACAAGATAATATGTACAGTAACAAGTCATTTAATACACGCAATGAAATTGTTACTTCAGGAAGCGATTTGGAAGAAATATATCAATCATTAGTGGAAGCCATGAAGACTCAATCGACTGAGTTTCAGGAAAAGATTCAGTTATGTTATAAATTAACGACTAAAAATAAAATAAATACTTATGTCACTCTTTCTTGTTTTCGTAGGTTGGGCTCTGGAAAAAATTCTATACCTGGAAGTAAATGTCAACGAGTATAAACCTTTTGGTGGATCTTCATATATAAAGTTACCCCGATTCATCGAATTGAAAAAAGCCATCATCAATGTGATTAATCAAGATGAGTGTTGTTTTGCGTGGTCAATCGTGTCTGCTTTGTGCCCCGCCACTAGAAGGGCATCACAGATTCAATCTTATCCACACTATTCAAGACTGCTGAATTTTACAGGTATAGACTTTCCAGTAAAGTTGCGTGATATATCAAAATTTGAAGAAATGAATAATATTTCAGTTAACGTTTATGGTTTGCAAAAAATTTTCGAAAATAATATGTTAAAGTATGAAGTTGTCGGTCCATTAAGGTATTCGGGTAGAAAACTTAACAGACATGTAAACTTGTTGTTAATAACAAAGGATTGTAGTATTAAAGATGATGATGAGCATATTTGTGATACGCGTTGTTCTAAAAGTCATTATTGTTGGATAAAAGACTTATCGAAATTATGTTCCAGTCAAATTACATCTCGTAGAGATAAAATGTATTTTTGTGATGGTTGTTTGATATATTTTAGTTCACCATCATCTTTGATATCACACCAAAAAAATGACTGTAACCACAAATATTCATTAACACCATCACTAAATTTAAAAATAGATAAATTTGGAAGGAGTGTAAGTGAAAATATATTAAAATTTGAAAACATAGAAAAGCAAATGCGTGTACCGTTTGTCGTTTACGCGGATTTTGAATCGGTGCTTAAACCGCTGGATACAGTGAAACCAAATCCCACAAATTCTTACTTAGTCAAAAGCATCAAACATGAACCATATTCTTTTGCGTATTTAATTAAGTGCTCCTTTGACGATTCGATTTCAAAATTTGAGCTCTACCGGGGAAACGACGCAGCCCAGGTTTTCGTTTCTCGACTTGAAAGTGATTTAAGATCTCTTTACAATACATACTTAAGAGATATAAAAGCAATGGAAACTTTAACGGTGGACCAAATAGCGGAGTTCAATAATGCCACAAAATGTGGTATATGTGAACGACCTTTTGAAAATAATAATTGTAAAGTAAAGGACCACTGTCACATAACTGGGAAAAAAAGACCTGGTGCTGCTCATTCGATTTGCAATTTAAATTATAAGTTACCCAATTTTATTCCAATTATATTTCATAACTTGAGCGGGTACGATTGCCACATGTTTATTAAAGAGTTGTGTCGTCACGGAGACAAGATCGATGTTTTAGCTCAAAGCAAGGCAAAGTATATTTCGTTTACGAAAAGTATTTACGTTCACGATTATGTCGATAATAAAAGTGAGACAATAAAGAAAAAATATTTGAAATTGCGGTTCATCGATAGTTTTAAATTTCTATCAACTTCGCTGGAAAATTTGGGTAATGGATTAGCTGTGGGTAGTTTCAGGGAAACAGGAAAATATTTTTCTGATAATGAGCAGTTTAATTTAATGCGCAAAAAATGTGTTTTTCCCTATAGTTTTGTTGATTCAATGGAGAAAATGAACCATCCAACTTTACCCACAAAAAATCAGTTTTATGATAGTTTGTCAGAGGAGCACATTAGCGATGAAGATTATGATAGAGCTAAAAAGGTGTGGGACACATTTACTTGTAAGAATTTGGGGGACTATTCGGATTTATATTTGAAATTTGATGTTTTATTACTAACCGATGTTTTTGAACAGTTTCGCGATACTTGTTTAGAAACGTATAAACTGGATCCAGCACAGTACTATACCCTTCCAAGTTATTCGTTTGATTGTATGTTGCGTATTTCTAAGGTAGAGTTAGAGCTATTGACTGATATCGACACAGTTCATTTTTTCAAAAAAGGTATTCGAGGCGGTATAAGTCAGTGTTCAGAAAGGATGCACGCTGCCAACAACATATATGTACCAAACTACGATCCTAACGAACCATCATCTTTCATTGTTTATCTTGATGCAACAAATCTATACGGTCATAGTATGTCGCAGGCATTACCATTTGGCGGCTTTAGATGGTTATCAGAGCACGAAATTTTAAATTTAAATATTATGGATGTGGACGATAATGGTCCAGAAGGATACGTTTTGGAAGTTGACGTTCATTATCCGGATACGCTATATGATGACCATTCCGACTTACCCTTTTTAGTTGAAAATATTGTACCACCCACGGAATCGGCAAAATTTTCAAAGTTAATTCCGAATTTAAACGATAAAAAGAAATACATCATTCATTACCGAACATTAAAACAAGCAATCAATAACGGCCTAATGGTAATGCAAACACACAGAATTTTAAAATTTAATCAATCCCCATGGTTAAAGACATATATCGACTTAAATACAGATTTGCGCAATAGGGCAACAACAAAGTTTGGTAAAGACACTTTTAAATTAATCATTAATGCTATTTTTGGCAAGACCATGGAAAATGTGGAGAATCGTAATGATATAAAACTAGTTACCCGATAGGAAAATGACAGGAATAAAATTGGGGCACGAGCATTAATTTCTCGTCCTTATTTTAAAAGTTCAACGGTTTTTAATAAAGAATTCGTTGCCATTCATATGGATCAATTAAAGCTAACTTATAATAAACCAATTTATATCGGATTTTCCATACTGGACATGTCGAAAACAGTAATTTATGATTTTTTCTACTCATTCATTAAAACAAGATTTGTCAAAAATGCTTCTTTACTGTATACAGACACAGATTCGTTAATATTAAAAGTTTACACCGACAATTTTTATCGCATAATTGCAGAAAATCCGGATAAATTCGACACATCCAATTATACCGAAGGAAATATTTTTAACATAAAAAAAAGTCAGTCAGTAGTAGGTAGAATGAAGGATGAATTTCCAGGTGATCCAATAATAAGTTTTTATGGTACCGGAGCCAAAGCTTATTACATAAACTCAATCAGTAGCGAAATTAAAAAAGCGAAAGGGATAAAAAACCGTGTAATTGAAAAACAGCTTCACCTGGAAGATTATCGGAATATCGTAGAACGTGGTGGTCAGATATTTCGAAAAATGAAAACCTTTCGAAGTTATAAACACGACGTTTATACCGAAATAATTAATAAAGTTGCTTTATCTCACCACGACGATAAACGTTATATTATACCATCAACAACAAAAACTCTACCTTGGGGCACCCAGACATAAAGTTTTACGAAACAAACCCTGAGTATGTTAATACAAGCTATGCAAAGTTTTTTACCCGAAAATAATAGTTAAAATTAGAAAAATGTTGGGAAGTGTATGTTTTAGAAAAATAAAAAATATTAACTCGAATGTCACGTAGTTTTATTAACCACTATAGTAATAGGAATAGTTGAAATTTTATAACGCAGGATAGTAAAATACATAGATAATTGTTTCAATAATATGTTGTTTTATTTTACAATATAGTAATAAAGTTACAAAAATAAAAATTAATTAATGTCTTGCTTGTAAACTTCTCGTAGCATCCATTGTCTTCTCAACATATCAGATCTGTTAATCGGCCCTCGTCGACACATCAGCGTTCCACAGTAATGACACTTAACAATCCTTACTCTCAACAATTCAATGTAACTGTAAGATTGCATGTGGTCAGTCCAAATATATACTTCTCTTTTACAATTACAGCAAACAGCAGAAATTATTAATTGTGCTCCTGAAAAAGTCTCAGCTGGACGACTGATATCTTGATATGCAGGCAACATTATAGTTTCTGATAATAGTCATCGAAGGAAAGAGAGTGTCTATAAATATGGGTTGTCTGGATCATATAACCTTGAGAGCACAAATAATAACAGAAGTAAGGACACACGATTACCTTGAAAATATGTCCTTGAATCGCTGTTTAGCCGTAGAACGCAACCTTGTAAGTTGAATTAACTTGTTTGGCCTCCAAAGCATCAACCGTCATATAGAGTGGGGGAGTTTATGGTGGGGTGATAAGTATAAATTTGGTTTGTTAGGCAGAGCATTTCATAGTTCGTTAGAACAGTTCTCCGAGTAAGTTGTCAGTTAAGTGCAGTGAGTTAGTTAGAAAAATGAATTCCGAGAATGTATCGCTGTTAAGTGCATTCAATTTGGACGGGAGTACCCAAGCTGAGCTGATGGAGCAGGACGTTCTCGACCTGCTGGCCCCGGGAGTATTCGAAGAGTGGCAAGATGCCGAAGTTTTAAATACGGCGTTTGTGGAAGAAGTGAATGTGGGTGAAAAAAAAGTATCTTCGGTGGTTGATTACGTCAACAACTGGACGGAGAAGGACGGCGGGCGAATCAATATCATAAGTGATGTGGTGGTAAAGAAGGCGAGGCGGCAACCCACTACGAAGTTGGAAAAGCTGCTGACGTTACCAAAAAAAGTCAGCGGTAATAAAAGTCAATTTTATGCAGCTATGGAGGGTGAACCGAAGAAGAAGAAGAAATTCGTGTTCAAGCGACCAACAGTGCCAGTCCAATACCCCGATTTTTTGGAGACGACACAACCACCGAAGCCTCTGTCACCGGTCGTCATAATTAATGAAGGCCCAAACACGATAACGCCCGAGCCGCCGAAGTCCATGCCTCCGATTGTGTTGGTGGCCGACTCTGACGAAAAATCGCCGATCGCGGGTGCGCCTATATCACCGACAATTGGGCGTGGAATGTGCCGCAAACCATTAAAGAAGCGGTGCAAGCGGTTATTCGAGGCGGTTAATCAACCCCGTCAACCTGCTGCTGCTGCTGCTGCTTCTTCTGCAGAAGTGTCCATACCGGACTGGATGGAAGAGTTTTCTCCAAGCCAGAAGTGTGCCTTCTCCGCGGCGTTTAGTGCGAGACAAAAACTAGTGGATGAACTGAAGAAGAATGATAGTGATGTGGTGCAATACGAGAGACAGATTAAGGAACTGCAGGCGAAAATTGAACAGTGTAAAAGTAAAGGGGAAGTGTGTAGAAAAAGACTTAGGTTATTGGACAATTTTCCATATAATTAATTTTAGAATTTACAAATATAATTTTATTGTAAATATAGAGTTAAGTTATTTTTGTAATAGTAATGTATATATAAGTAAAAGAAAATGTTTTTGTATATATGATAATAAAAAAAGTTAAATGAAACAATATTTTTTATTTCTAAAATAAGTATGCGGAAGTTACACAAAATAATGTAAAAATGCAAAATAGATAAAAGAATAGTTAGGTTAGGTGCGTAATCATTAGACGCACAGACATTGTGTAGTGTATTCCTACGTACGCGTAAGAAATACACACACAACTTAAGTATGTGATAAAGCGTTATGTGTGTGAAGAGAGGCTATCCGTTACAATGCATGAGAACATGCATCTTATTTGTAATAAAATGTGAATTTTACTACAAGTAAGATAATAGACCAAACTCTCAGCATTTTCGTAGAGAACTTACTAGAAATTTAGCTAGTTCTAACGTATGGTAAGAACGTACATGTCTTTACAGAGTAACACAATATTTTCCAAAAGAAATTAATTCTTGAGAAATATCATGTTACTTGGGATGTGACATGAATCAACTACAAACTACGATCAAATATTTTGTAGTCCTGAAAAGGACTGATTTGTCGGGGTAGGTCAGGGAGGGCATGGTTCCGGGATCAGTTGGTGGAATCAGCTGGACCATCTTCATCCTGATGGTCCGTGATCCACCAAGTGGATGAATCGGCCGGACCGTCATGTTCTTCCGGCGGCGGCGGTAGCACCCAATCAGTGCTGGAGTCCGGCTGCACCTCGTCAACCGACAACTCTGCATCGTCGTTGGGCAGTTCGACTTCCCAATCGAACTCAGGTTCTTCGAGTGGTCGCAGATCATCCTCGTCCCACTCGATAGCATCCAATATGCCCTGCTCTATGTCGTCAAAATTTGAAAATAATGAAAAATAAAGATTTTTGATTTTTCACCATTTTCATCAATTTTTTTAAGGCATTTCCCGACCGTCTACGGCAAAAGTGGAAAGCACAAAAGATTTTGATTAATTTGAACTAATTTTTGGCATTTTTTAAATTACGAAAAAATAAGAAATAAAGATTTTCAATTTTTTTAGCATTTTCATAATTTTTTTAAGGCATCTCCCGACATTTTATGAAAAACTTGAATAAGACTAATACGTTTCTTTTACTGCCCTTAACCCAATTCTGAGGTTATTTCTTAAAAATTCCAAAAAAGCGGGATAATAAGGTCGCCCACGTTCCCCGCCACCCCCACCCGCTCCACCACCACCCCCTCCCGGTGTGGTGTAGCGGGTTGATTTAAAGTATTTTTAGCATTTGTAAAATTTGAAAATAATGGAAAATAAAGATTTTTGATTTTTCCCCAATTTTATCAATTTTTTAAGGCATTTCCCGACCATCTACGGCAAAAGTGGAAAGCACAAAAGATTTTGATTAATTTGAACTATTTTTTGGCATTTTTTAAATTTCGAAAAACTAAGAAATAAAGATTTTCAATTTTTTTAGCATTTTCATAATTTTTTTAAGGCATTTCCCGACATTTTATGAAAAACTTGAATACGACTAAAACGATTCTTTTACTACCCTTAACCCATTTCTGAGGTTATTTCTTAAAAATTCCAAAAAAGCGGGATAATAAGGTCGCCCACTTGTGGAAGGCCTCGATGCTTTGCGAAAGAAACCGAACACATCTCGGGTTAGATCGGAAATTTACGCCCAAGTGCCATAGAGAACCTTTACGCTCAAGTACCATAACTTCTACTTTGCGGTGGCCTTAGCATGTGTTCTTTTGTGAGTCTATTTTTATTGTCCAGCTACCTGAGCTCCATAATTTTTACTATTATCAACCTATTATTGTTCTCTGACTATTATGTTATGATGCCGACAGACCTGTGTGATGTTTGAGATTTATTGTGTAAAGATTTGTGGAGTATACGTGGGATATTTTTTTATTAGTATGTTAGGCAGACCAAAAGCGGGTGATATATATTTATTTTTTTAATGCAGACTTTTTTCAGCCCCTTTTTCGAGTGTTAATAAAAGAGGATAATAAATCGAGACCGTCCACACGTGGGCGACCTATTGAATTGGACTTAGCATGTGTTTGATTGGATTTGATTGGGTGATTAGTGAGTCTATTTTTATTGACCACCTGAGCTCCACAATTTTTACTATTATCAAAAAATAACCTCGGAAATTGGTTAAGGGTAGTAAAAGAAACGTTTTAGTCTAATACAATTTTTGCGTAAAGTGCTGGGACATGCCATAAAAAAATTATGAAAATGGTAAAAAAATTGAAAATTTTTATTTCTTATTTTTTTCAAATTTAAAAAATGCCGAAAAATAGTTTAAATTAGTCCAAATCTTTTGTGCTTTACACTTTGGCTGTAAAGAGTCGGGAAATGCCTTCAAAAAATTATGAAAATGGTGCAAGAAATCCTTATTTCTCATTATTTTCAAATAAAAAATATAACCTCAGAAATTGGTTAATGGTAGTAAAAGAAACGTTTTAGTCTAATACAATTTTTGCGTAAAGTGTTGGGAAATGCCTTAAAAAATTATGAAAATGGTAAAAAATTTAAAATTTTTATTTCTTATTTTTTTCAAATTTAAAAAATGCCGAAAAATGGTGTAAATTAGTCCAAATCTTTTGTGCTTTACACTTTGGCTGTAAAGAGTCGGGAAATGCCTTAAAAAAATTATGAAAATGGTGCAAAAAATCCTTATGTCTCATTATTTTCAAATAAAAAAAATAACCTCGGAAATTGGTTAATGGTAGTAAAATAATCGTTTTAGTCGTACTCAAGTTTTTCATAAAATGTCGGGAAATGCCTTAAAAAAAATTATGAAAATGCTAAAAAAATTGAAAATCTTTATTTCTTAGTTGTTCGAAATTTAAGAAATGTCAGAAATGGTTTAAGTTAATCCAAATCTTTTAGCATTTGTAAATTAGAAAAAAAAATAAGAAATAAAGATTATAATTTTTTTACGATTTTCATAATTTTTTTAAGATATTTTCCGACACTTTTCGGCCAAAGTGTAAAGCACAAAAGATTTAGATTAATTTACACTATTTTTTGACATTTTTTGGAAAAATAAGAAATAAAAATTTTCAACTATTTTACCATTTTCATAAATATTTGAAGTATTAAAATAAACCAATGGCAAAAATAAAACGCAAATATGTTGTTTATAAGTTTATTTTAAATATGTGAAAATACATAATTTGGAGACGTACATAACTTCAAACTAATGTATTGATTTGTTAGAAACAGAACCATTAAGTATATTGTAGCTAAAAAATGCATCGTGAATGACTAACGCGTATACTTTAATGTCTTTAGGAAATTTACTCTTGCGTGTTTCAAACTACAATTTCACGTCAACTGTGGATGATTTAACGGCTTCTGGCTGGTGACTGCAATCGATTACGAATAACGGATTTTGCAGATAGTCGGCAAAACTCATCATAGGATCGCTAAGTTCTCGCTGGTAGTAGCTAGCTTGAAAATTCTCATAATTATAATAGGCTGCGGCATACAGTTTCTTTGAAAAATCTAAATGCCATCTTTCGTACGGAAATACGGCAGAGTTCAGATAGAGCCTAATATCACTTATATCGGCCGTTGTAAATTGTGTGCTATCTGTTGCTCTGTTGTCGGTAAAGCTAGTTGTCTGAAAACCGATAATCAAATATCTCGGTTTTTCGAGACTCGTGCTAGTTCTTAAGGCCCATACGTCTGACGATGTTTCTCTCAAAGAAGGTAGCTCGTAAAGATCCCATTTACGGTCAGCCATTGGAACGTTTGCGATACTGCCACCTTTATTCATGCGTGATAATATCTTTAACTTCTGTCGATCGTCTGGAATAATGTGACGAATTTTCCATTCAATTTTTTCAATTGAAATGTCTGCATCTACTTCACCGATATAGCAATTTTTGAAAGTGCGGGCGATAATTAAAATCAACTCTTGCTTGACGTTAAAAATAGGTACCCTTTGAATAATCCTCTGCGAAACCCATGAGATATTTTAGAGGAAACTTGCCGGAGAACACGTTACTTGTGGAATCTAGTATACCTTGATTTGCTTCGTCTAGACCCCATCCAAATGCCATGAGAGCTCTATTTTGTGCGGCACCCAATGACACCATAGTTTTCATCGTTGTGGTAATTCCGGGTTTCCGAACGACGGCAACTTGCTCCCCTCCCATTTCATAACGACATTCGTCGAATAGAAAGGCGATGGCATTATTTGATAGATAACATTTTTTAGTAACGTCTTTGGGTTTGAATGTTCCTTCGATGTAAATGTAACTATCCGATATATCCAAAATGATATCTTGAAAGTGTACAGGTATGCGAATTTCATCGGAATTGCGGAATGTTGGAGAACCGTAAGGTTTATATGTGTGTTCTTGAAAACTAATAATGGAGTTATCAAAAATTGGTTCGGTAAAAACTTCGATTTTGTCACTGCTAGCGGCAATCATTTTCTAATTTTTCTCACTTTCAAACCGATCGATTGTAGAAATTTGCAATCTTTCACGGAGAGCTGCCGATTGCTGTGCGGATGTGTTTTCGATCGTCCGTCTGACTTGCGAATGAACCTTGACTGTGTTGTCTGCTTACTTTTATGTCGTTTAACTGAATCTTGAATTGTTGACAGCTTATGCAGTTGACGGTTAAAGCAAAAACCCATTATACGATTTTTTTCAACTCTAGTTTAACTATAATTTTCTCACCTCGAAAATCGATCAAATCACCGCTATCGTCCAAGATGCGTAGAGTAATGTTGTCGATAAACTGACGACCATCCGGCATTATCGGCATATAAATATTATTTTGCGATTCTTTGGAGATTTTGTAACCGGGTTCGACGTCAATATCAAATTCAAATAACGTATGACTTTCCAAAGAATTCAGGTATGCTCCGGAAATTATATTACAATCCACACGTACGATGCGCACTTTCATTATGTCCACGATGGTACTTGATTCGTGTCTTTGTCCACCTCGCAGCAACACGGGGCCAAATCCGAGCACTTTGCCGATACTATTGCTACCTCGAAAATCGATGCTATATTTTGACTTTAGCTCACATTTTAACGTATTATTATTGGCTGTTAATGAAAATAAATCGGTAGCAACTTCATTGCATGACTCTTTTAAAGCGGTGTACATGGCTTTTGCTATTTCATTAATTTCGTAAGCTCCTGGTGGAATCCTTACATACGTTGGTATCGCTGTTTTCAAATGGCTGAATGAATTATTGCTTTCGTCGATATTAAAAATCGAATTTTATGTGTAAAATCCCAGCAGTGCAACTCCATATTTGCCTGTTGTATTTAAGACTGTTAGAGTGAATGTGTAAGACATGACTGACCACGAAACTATTTGTGTAGTTCTTTTATTGCTGTTTGCAACAGTTAAATGGATTTAAGCTGAAGCGTTGTTTTATTCCTTTGGACGTTTTTAAACTGTTTTCTGCCTTTATATTCACATCGTTAATTTTGCAATAACAACAAAATATTTTTTTTGGCGTCGGTCCATCGCCCTCGTCCGAATCTGAATTATTGCTATTATAATGTTCCAAACAGTATTGATATTTCGATATATCGATGTCACTTTTTAGGTGATTAGGTAACCTATCCCAAACTAGTGCTATTTCATTTGGAGCTAATGCGATCAACACTTCTTTGGGCGTATTTTCTAACTGTTCGGCTGTCATTTTTTGTAATCCTCCGACTTCACGATATGCTTTAAGTGATAGCAACATTTTGGTGTAGTTGTCACGTTCCATTTGGGGTGTCAAAGACATACTTTTATGATTGTAAAAGAAACTTCAAACACAAATGTCCACACCAGACTGTTCCAAATTCTTGTTGACGGTCGTATGTATAGTAAATTTTCTTCGTCGCTTCGGAACCCATCTGCAGATATCGTACCAATTCCATGGGTGGGGGTAAATCACCGAAACTATCGTAGTATGTTACCTCAGAATTGCTTTTTCTATATGCTACCCAATGAGTCCCTACACCCGACATACTATCCAAATTTATAATGGCGGCCTCGTGACGTTTGGGACCGCGTACAGGTAATGAATCTCTCATATATACGCCTCGAAAGTGTGGTATTTTCATTTTTAAGGCGTACTTTTCTATATCAATATTGGATAGTGCTCTTTGAGGTAGGGATTCTATTAGTTTTTTGATTTCTTATTGGTGCCGTTGTTTATAAATAATCCCAAACCTGTGCGATATGGTTTCAAGTATAATCCGTTTCCTCTTGAACTTAGATGTAAGCCGGTACCTATTTTTTCTGCAGTCGACTTTTTTCCTGCTTTTACGGCACGCACGATGCCTGCTACATCACCTGCTAATGAACCTAAGGCCGATAGTCCTGCAAATATTGGTATTAACGGTAATATCCCCCCCGGTCTTTGGAATTGGAATGATTCTAGGCGTGCGAATTTTTCGTTTGCCACCGGCTATTCTTAGGGATTTATGTGCAGCCATGCTTTCGTGATATTTTTCTCGATAAGTTTTTTCCCACCAGCTTTTAACAATTCTGATCGAACGGGTCGTCTAATAGATGATCCAAAAGCTACTTTATGTACTCGCTTATGTTTACCGACGCCATTACCTTTAGTGTGGGGGCGGCGGCGCTGGAAGCGACGTTTACCTCGAATGGATGCTTTTCTCGATTTTGATGATGATGATACACCCATACCAAAACGTTGTTTCGCTTTCATAATGTTGGTTACCAACCAAGCTGCAGCTTTTTCACTAGCGCTAGAGTCTTTCGATTTTACTCTTTTCCACGCGCTTTGCTCGAGTTCCTGATCTGCTTGGTGGCGAGCACTTAAATTTTCACTATTACGCAAATAGGCTAAATCGTGTTTTTTGCATGCGACATCCAAAGAATTAATTCCTTGATCTCCTCTTGCCACACGTTTTACTACTTTCGTCCCGGGCCCACAATACTGATAGCCGGGAATGTGTAACTCGAACGGTAGCCTATTAATTACTGAATTAACAATACCGCTTCCAGTATTACTTGATAAACGAGACCGTCTACTTCGTCTGACGAGCGACATATGAATGATAGTTTACGCGAAAGGTCAGTATAAAATATAGATTTTGTTAAGATGCGTATCCTCAATCTTAAACAAAAACTTCCCGTCGATAATCTCGATGTAAAGGTCGGATCTGGACTAGAACAAAAATTATTTAAAAGACATGGTCCTTTGCTACCGTCATCTATTCGTGGATTATTAATAGGACCTTCAAACTATGGAAAAACAAATGTTATGATTTCGCTGCTTACTCACCCCTCGGGACTGCGTTTCGAAAATGTTTATATCTACTCAAAGTCGCTCTATCAACCCAAATATGAATATTTAAAGAAAATTTTATCACCAATCAAAGGTCTTGGCTACTACGCTTTTAGCGACGCAAATGACATTGTGGAACCGTCGGATGCTAAACCTAATTCATTATTCATTTTTGATGACGTTATGTGTGAGAAACAGGACGTTATAAGATCGTATGTTAGCATGGGACGTCACAAAAATGTCGATGCCTTTTACTTGGCGCAAACGTATTCTCGTGTTCCTAAGCAGCTCGTCCGGGATAATGCCAACTTCATTATTATGTTTAAACAAGATGAGATGAATATGAAACATATATTTTCCGATCACGTTTCACCCGACCTGACGTTTACACAATTTCAAGAGATGTGTGCTAAATGTTGGGATAATAAATATGGTTTTTTAGTTATTGACAAGGATAGTGATGTAAATTCGGGCAGATACCGCAAGGGATTCGATAGTTATATATTCCTATAATAATAACTTGGATAATCATTTCATCGTTGAACGGTGCTTTGAAAGCATCATGAATGAAGAAATCGAATTAAAACGGAAGCTACTGGAAACTACAAATGCGGTTAGAGAAAAATTTAAACAAATTAAAGCATCTAAAGTGCAGAATGAACATGATTTGGAAAAGTTTTATGAACCAGTTTCTAAATCACTAGAATCTATATCTAAAGCCGTAAAGCAGCAGCAACAACAGTACGCAACCAAAAAATCAAGTATCTACTACGACTAAACCACAAAGTCGGAGTAGCAGCAGCAGCAGCTCGGTGGGAATGGCGAAAATGTTTGAAGAACATCCAACAGAAGCGGATTTTGAAACATCTATACCGATTTCGCAAAAAACACAAATTCCTACACCAAAACGTGGAAATCGTGAGTCACTGTTCGAAACCCCTTCCCCATCAACGATAACATCATCTTACACATCACCACACACATCAAGTGGTAGCAGTTCAGCCGCAAAAACTATTCAAGATTATTTAAATGGATTAAAATTGGAACCGTCCAGGTATGATACCGTGTATGGTGTACGCTTTGGTAAAAAAGACAATAAATCAACATATATATTGGCAACTTGGTGGTTCGTTTTCTAACAAACGGAAAGATGGTGATATACAGGAACAAAACAAACATTGCTGAATTCGATGGAACGGATGAGCTTTACGATTTGATTTTTCTAAAAAATCCACCAGCCCTAGATAATGAAGACGAAATTAGTCTAGATGTACTTCGAAAATACCAAACCATTTTGAAATTGACGGATGTGGCCTATGACGGTTATGACAAGAAACGTGGTTTAAGGGAAACCCGATGGAGAAAATATTTACGAATCATAAAACCGCTAATTACGGAAACTAAACTGGGTGGTGGTGGTGTTCGAAGAAAAAAAGTCAACAACAAAATCCAACTACCAGTAAAAAAGCATCTATCTTCGAAATCATCTGAATATGTTTATTGGAATAAACCTAAGGAGTTAGTGAATAGATTACGATTATTGTGGGGGTCAAAAGTAGCTGGACATACCGGACATGATAATGAGATTATGTCAATTATGGAAGAGCTTCGAGAAGAAGGAATAATATATTAAGTTTTGCACGTAGTTGCCATCCTCAGTGTCTTATAAGACGTGCAACCTTATAATATGTATCCTAGCCAAGCAAAAATTAAAGTCGTAAATGAATTACATAGGACAGCAAGAAAAAATTTTGTTAGAAGACGTACGGTCATAAAAGGATATCGAGATTTGTGGCAAATTGATTTGGCGGAAATGCAGCCATATGCTACTGACAATGATGGTTACCGTTACATTGTTGTATGTATAAACTGTTACTCCAAATTCGTGTACACTAAAGCAGTTAAGAATAAGACCGGTGTTGAAGTTACGAATGCCATGAAAAGCATCATTGAAGAAGCATCCTATGCACCAAACAATTTACAGAGTGATCAAGGAAAGGAATTTTATAATAGCACCTTTCAAGCACTCATGAAAAAATATAATATAAACCATTATTCCACATATAGCACGAAAAAAGCGGCAATTGTTGAGCGTGTTATAAGAACTTTGAAAAATAAGTTATATAAACAATTCTTGGCTAGAGGTTCTTACAGATGGTTACAAATATTACCAGCTATAACGAAGACCTATAATAACACTAAACACCGCACCATTGGAATGAAGCCTAACAGTGTAAAAGAGGATACCCCTATTAAAGCATATGACTATTTGAAAATTGCTCCGAAGAAAAAAAAATTTCATTTGGGTGACATTGTTCGCATTAGCAAGTACAAAGGTGTATTTGACAAAGGATATACGCCTTCATGGTCCACGGAACTATTTGAAATAGCAAAAGTTAATATTACAAATCCACCTACCTACTTGCTGCAATCATTGGAAGGTCAACCTATTAAAGGATGTTTTTACGAAGCAGAACTGCAAAAGACAGCTAGCCCTGGTGTTTATTTAGTTGAGAAAATTCTTAGAAAACGCAAGAACAATCAAAACGATCAATTGTTTGTAAAATGGTTAGGTTTTCCAAATCAATTTAATTCTTGGATAGACAAATCAGATATTGTATAAATATTATCAAATAGGTTTTACGTTACGTATGTATGCATTATAAATAATAATAATAAATATTGCTTTTCATAATTATGCGTTTTATTTTCAATTTAACAGTATAATTATGTTTTTAAATAGAACTTTATCTAGGTTGGTTTCCATTTTGGTTTTTTTGGATCCTTTATCTTCGTTGTAGTATACCGTGCAGCATTTTTTCCTTAAGGTACGTAATTTTGGTCTCATCATCTTCAAACGTTTTTTGAAAAACTGGTACTAGCACATTACTAAGTATGGTATTTATCTTCGAACCAAGTTGATGAACTTCCGTAAGGACATATTCTTTGGTAGCAGCATCATTATCATTTATCGGTTGGGCAACATTCCTTAATAATTTTCCCTCTATATCAAAATGTCCATCTGAAGTAAGTTTAAATCCGACTCCGGGCAACCCTCGCGATACATTGTTACAAACAGGAGTTTTCTGTCGACCAAATTTATCAATCTATATATCTAAATTGTCTCTATTTTTCGGAATTACCAGCGCTGCCCTTCTTGGTCGAATTCCATGGACTCACTATTATTACGTTCTGATGAACCTCCTCCCCCTACTCCTCCTCCTCCTCCTTCTAATAAAACAGGACTTTGCGGTGATTCGTTAATTATTTCGAGATCTTCAAAATTGCTTGAAGAAATCCAGCGCTGCCCTTCTTGGCTGAATTCCGGCGTATCGTGATTATTATGTTCTGATGAACATCCCACTGAGACAGCGAGACTTTGCAAAGATTCACTAGAATTTTCACGAGATATTTGTTGCGGTGATTTCATCCCATGTTTCTTATGGTACTCATTTTGACACCATTCACAGAAACCCATTATTCCACTAATAAATTCCCAATTTTCGCAATTGGCACACATCTGACGACCGTTTACAGAGAATGGGCGAACAACTACAATTTGACGTTCACTTTTTGGTGACTGCATTTTGAGGAAATAAATTACTATGCAGTATTCTGGAAGTACTGAAATGCAGACTGAAACAAGAAATTTTTGTGCCTCTATTTGTATCTGTTAGGTGACCTTCAAACCCCTCCACTCTCATATCCCATGTAAAATCGAGGTCACCATACACAGAATAGACTTGTTTCTTTATCTACATGCGCGTAATACGTATACGCTGAATAGCTTTTTCTTGATTCAACAATTTTGAATCGATTTCCTTAAGTCTTTTTGTAACAGATTGCAAAAAATCTTCATTCGCCTCTTGAGCAAGCTTTTTATTCATTTCATTAAGTTCTTTTCTAACATATTCCAAAACATCATTATTCACTAATTCACTAAGTCGTTTAATAATTGCACGCCTTTGTTCAAGAACATATTCCTGATTAGCGGCATCCCCAGGATTCTTTGGTGGTGCTACATTAGTTAGAGATTTCCCTTGTATATCATATTGACCATCATCGGTCAATCTAAATCCAACTCCTGGTTGTCCAACAAGAACAATGTGATTTTTGTCATTAAATTTTTGGCGCCCAAATTTATCAATTGTGTTGTTAACACGACCCATTTTTAGCTTAAACTGATGTGATTTTTGTGCAGGTTGCCTATTTATAAAAAAATTAAACAATAATTTAGGTACATAATCATTTATTTAACATCTCATGTTATTATATTATACAATGAATTAAAGATTTTCTTCATCTTCTTGAACACACTCCATTTCGTCATCGCTAACAGTAGCCAATGGTTTACTATCAACTTCATTGGTGACTGCTTTATTTCCAAGGTCATCAAGAATAGTGGTATCACCTGCGGCAGCCAAACCATATTTTGTAGCTAATTCATCGGGTAAATGAGGCACTTCGAATAGGTAGCTTCCCAATTCTTCATTTATCATTCCAGCGCAAAATTCGTCCAGATCAATGGTTCCATATAGGTATTTCTCGCACGTATGTGCTCCAGCCGTGAAATTTACGGCGTCTTTCATATACTTCCTATACTGACTTTCACTAAAACCCACATCGGATTTACCATAATTTGCAAAGTGTAGTATTTCTTCAGCCAGCTCTCTTAATTTACATGATAACCAATTAATGTACATATCTCGATTTTCAATGACAGTAGGGCAGTCACACATCTTAAATAGAAAATAATGGACATGTGATTGTGTGTGAGTGTGTGTTTTGCGATATATACTTAACAAGAACAATTTTATTACATTTTAAACCAACATTAAAATAGCCTAATCAACAATATATTACAAACAACCAAAATTTAACAACGCTCTAGTATTACCTCCAGAGAATACATGTGAGCTTTGCCCCAAATAAGTTAAGGTGTACTGATCACCGGAGTTAGTCATCATTTCAATAGTATCCTCTGTCAGAATTTCAGCTACGCGTGATGGTAAAAATGTTTCAAATGTTGCTTGATGTGTTGGATCAAACAATGTGACGATAATGGCTTTTCCAAAACGTGAAGTCAAAGAATTAATTTTTTTTATCATATAAATTTTGCCCACCGTTAATGTAGAGAATTTTCTACGTTCCAGAAATTGAATATCTTGGTTTATCATATTATTAATTTCGGCTATGGTCTGCTTTGAAATGCTCATGATTTAAAATACAATAAAAACAATTACTGTCAAGTACCTTGAATAAACACTTGTAGAACACACCACAAACACAATACTTTATATGCCAAAGCAACAGTTAACGCATACGATGTATGAGTGACAATGAAAGCTATTTTCGAAATGAGCCATATTTATTAGGAAGTAATCCAAGGTCAAGTATTTATTTATGGTGGGAGGAATACATCCGACGACCTCGAAAAATACAAAACAAATGTAACCTTGAAATAAGCGTCGTCCACCTGGTCATCACCAAACAAAGAAACATCTGCTCGCGTTCAAGACCAAGCAAATGTAACCTTGAAATAAGCGTCGTCCACCTGGTCACCACCACCAAACAAAGAAACATCTGCTCGCGTTCAAGGCCAAGTTATTGACCTTGACCTTGGAATAATACCTGCGCATATCAAGGCCAAATAACAATAGCACACCTGAGCGTTCAAGGTCGACCCTACTGCGCATGCGGAAACTCACTATGCATCTACTTATACTACTGAAAAGCAAATTCGTTCTCAAATCTTTTGTATTCTGTAGGGGGCGCCACATACGGCATTAAATGGCATTTTAAAACGTCCGAACTTTTTTTGTGCCGCCGTGTACACAATTTATGTATAGAAATTCTTATTCCCCTTCCTTTTTTATTTAAGAATGGCATGTTTATTAATGTCGCTAGAAGCAACTCTTTTTGAGAAAAAGTGCTTAGAAATACAAATTTTTAGTATCGGCAAAAATTAACCTAAGGCGATTTCGGCACGCTTTGGTGGTCCCGTGTTTTGGTTAACCGTTTATTAGGTTAGACGTCACTATATTTTATCCGAAATGGTTTGGTCGTTAATGACAACTCTCCCCTCTTCCTTCACTTGTAAATCATTTTTAATTTTGTAAACAAACGTACATAAAATAAAAAGAAGGAAAGTGTGGATTAAGTACATAAAAGGGACACCATTTTTCTTTGCTCTGTACGTTTCGTTATGATCTGTAGTTTCGTAGGGCTTCGAATTTCTTCCAATTTGAAAGTTTTTTTATAGAATCGAATAATGCCCACACGCATTACTATTAGTAGATGGCACACATTTTTTGTGCTGTCCATAAACGTTATTTTTCCCATTTATCATAAAAGTGGCATTCTTATATTCTTATCCATTTGAATTATTTCCGATTTCCAAATCCACAAGCCGTTGAAAAATGTTTCTGTTAAAATCAAAACATTTACCACGGACCTATCCTAATAAAAGCAGAAAGATAAAAGATCTAGAGAAAGATAAAATCTACCAAATACAATAACCACCTTGCAAACGACGGTATCCTATTTGACATGCCAAAATTGGTGCCAAAACTGGTATGATGTTATGATTTTCCAATCAGAAATTGGTTGGTATCTATTTGATAGACCAAACTGGAGTACCGAAGCGTGTCGAAATCGCCTCTTTTTATTATGGAAATGCAAACATCAAGCAAAATTAATAAAAACCAAATAGAACGCGAATATTATTATTATTATTATTATTATTATTATTATTATTATTATTATTATTTTTACTTGATATTTGCATTTCCTTAGTAAGAAGGTAAATTTTCTGCTGACACTAAAATTTTTTCAAATGAATTTTTCTCCAAAGGAGTTGATTCTAGCGACATTAATAAAATATAACTTTTGTGAAGTAAAAAAGATAGGAGAGTAAGAATTTCTATTCTGAAAAAGATGGGACGATTTAAAATCGCTTTAATGCCGTAGGTGGCGCCCCTTACAAAATACAGCAAATTTGAGAACGGATTTGATGTGAATTTATTTAGCATTTTTCAAAACAAACAACACCCTGTGTCACTTTTGTTATCAATTTTTGTACTAAAATAAATTAATTGAGCCATCCTGTATGTATTTTTAGAAATTTATAAAGTCCTTCAAAAAAGTTGTAAATAACCGAAAGTTCTTTCCATTTTACGGGAAAAATTTTGTTATCTAATCATGAGTTGATCAAAACAGTTATTAAATTTTATTTAGAAAATAATATCATAAAAAACTGATTTCACCCTTATACCAAAAAAATAAATCCACGTTTCTCGAAAAATGTAATTACAAAATTTCGAAACTTAACAGATAGAAAAAATCGAACCACTCTAAAAATGTAGTAAATTAAAATACATAAAACGATTGTCCTAATCTTAAATATTTAATTTAAAGGCTAAATATAGGTACCGAATATGGGCATGGGCAGTATTTGTATAAATGGTTAATCGTGTTGCTTTCCTGTACCACCTTGTTCAAACCTCGCTTTTATTACAGGAAATACCAAATTACAAACTAGGCCGAACAGTGGAAAAAGTAAAGTTTATCAAAAGATTACCTCACCAAGTTATCACAAGAATTGTATCTAATATGGAGATGGCATATTATTGTCCAGGAGACGTAGTGTTTAGAGCTGGCTCCGTGGGTAAAACCCTGTTTTATATAAAGTATGGAACGGTGGCATTATTTGATGAAAATGGTGTTGAGGTATGTATAATACATTGTACACTTACCTTCTTGTATAAAGCACGATACACATTCATTACACACCTTCTATCCACCGATGTTAAAGTAGCAAGTGTCCAGTTTACTACTTAATTTACTACCGTAGGTAGCAATTATTGGACAAATGTTTCTACATACTTGGTCTCTATTTACTAGGTATATTCTTCTTTAAGGCATAATTTATGTAGTTTTACGCCAAAGTTATGCCTTTATTGCCTTTTATTCTTGATATACTGTGTGAAAGCCAGCTTACCACGAAAACTGTGAATTTCGATGCTGAAGGATACAATGCTTTTAGGGTATGGATGAGAGTTTAAACTTAACCTCAAAAGACAGCACTGAATCATAAAACGGGGGCAGTAAGCCTTGTACCCTATAAACATAAACCCCAAACGTTATAACTAGAGTAACTAAGTAACGGAGAGACAGCGAGTCCCACGCACCCTAAACCACAGACAGGCGAGTTAAGCAAGCCTCATTTCCTATAAACCCAAACCCTAGACTCCCTAACTTAAGGAACCGGGAGGCTGCGAGTCTCATGCGCCCTTAACAGCAGACAGGCGAGCGGAGCGAGCCGTATCACCTCTAAACCTAAACCCCAAATTCCCTAACCCAACTAACCGAGGGATAGTGAGCCCCACGCGCAATAAATCGCAGACAGGCGAGCGGGGCGATCCTTATCTCCTATAAACCCTAACCTCAGTAACCGGGAAACAGCGAGTCTCACACGGCCTAAATCACAGACAGGCGAGGAAGCGAGCCCCATTGCCTATAAACCTAAACCCCAAATTCCCTAACCTAAGTAACCGGGGAAAATTTTGACAACGTCGCAGCACCGGGTGCGCGAATGGTCTGGATTTTGGATGTTGGAGAAACTTTTACACTTGTTCGATTTAACCAAAAAAGTATGGAATGTGTTCTAGACTACCCCAGGAGTCACCCATTCCAATATATGGAGTAAATTTCATAACACCCTTTATAAAAATATCAACGATCTAAAAAAATTGTAACAGGAACAGTTACCACGCAATCTCTTTCATTTGAACTGTCTGCCCTACACATGCGCGTATACGATTTTTGGATGTCTGATCCACATTTCTTACAGATTAGAAATAAAATTAGGGCAGATCGAGATCAAGAAAACAGAGCCAAACTGGAAGCTCAAAAGAACTATATTCAAGATACATACCCTTAAGGCAGAATTGGGTTTATTAGTTGATATTCGTAAGCAGGGACTCGGAAAGATCAATGACGGAAACACAAAACGAACATTTTCAGAAAACCTAAAAAAGCTTCTTGACAGCCTTGTCATCTAGATTTAACATAAGAACGTACCCTTTTGTTACTTACTACATAAGACATAAAACTTTATGTTCAGTTATACCACCGTATACAGTATTCAGACAAAGACAGGTAGAAGCACTCACTCGATGTCGGGCCTTTGATGATTCGAGATCTAAAGCGATTTGCCGACGCACCGGGTGGTCGGGGTAGTGGATCGAAATACGAGGTCTGCGCAGGCGGTAACGTTATCATGGCAGGAAGCGCGTTAGCTACCAGGGTTATACCCAAAGTACATTCTTTCAATCGTAAAATAATAAACAAAAAATTTGCTGGTGAATTATATTCAAAAATATAGAAAGTACAATTACGTTAGTATTACATTGAAGCCATTTTTAGAGTTCCGTGAAACGAGATACTTATGAAATAACTTCGGTGTGCGCCAGTGTGTCTGTCATAGGCGATTTTCTCTGAAACTATTCGACGTAAAAATTTGAAATTTAGCACAAAGATAGAGTGTGGTGGCCCAATTATAACATGAAGTATAAAAAGTTGAATTTTGATTCTGGGGGTTAATTTTAGGGGGTAAACTGGGAAATGGAAAAAAATTTCATATATATATATATTCTATTTTTTATTGCATATTTTTAAACAGTTTTCTGGAAAACCCGAGGGAAAAACGCTTAAAAATTGCTGGCCCCACCCTTATCACCAGAAGAATCTCTCAGAAAAATCTGAAAAAAATAATAATATAATAAACATAAAATAATAAATATTGAGAATTAGGTTTAAATTGAGCGAACATTATCAGGTTTGGAAAATTTTACCGCGGTCAATTGTTATAAACAATTTAATTGTTTATTTCCTTATAACTGCTGAACCATTGGTTTTAGAGAATAAGTGTTGCAACACAAAATATTTCACACGATGTAAGGAACAACTTTTGTCTTCACATGTTTTTCAAAAGTTTTAATTTGGCCCACTCAGCTCCGCGCTAACGCGATGTGATACAGCTTTAGTATCGTCGCGTCGGCGGCGGGTGCTCTGCAGATGGACGGAGATCGGGCGGCCGAGGTTTGCTCTGATTGATGGCAGGGAACACTAATTGTGCAAGTATAGCTTGCACTTGACTGATTTTTTTATTTAGTTTCTTTTCTTCCTCTATTACCTTAATATCTTTATTAATTTTGATCTATGAGGTTTAACATCTAATAAAATAAGGTAATTCTTTATATTATCTGTAATAAAACTCAGATGCGTATTGAGAATACAGTTTTAATCGCAGATAAACTTATCACATAACAAAAGCGTAGATTCTAATATATACACATGTAATATGATTTTAATATAATAAAAAATCTAAATTACTACAAATACTTATATAAAATATTTTATTAAAAATCTTGAGAGTAATTTTAATTGGTTTATTAGGTGGAGCAAACTATTTTGATTTTTTAATAAAATGACTTAAATAATCCTGTTCCTACTATGTATTACTAAAAAACTACTTATTTTTAATTAATGAGAAAAATTAATGCATGCCTATGTATTTATAAGTTTTGCAAAATTTTAATTTTAGAATTTTGTTTAGACATTTTTTGAGTCTTGATATTCCTATTAGCAAAGCGGAAAAGAGGAAGTCCTGTACATATTTTAGTATAACACCCATCAAAGGAACAGTATGTTATACGAGACATTTTAATACGACGACTACAAATAACAAAATAAACACAACTGATACAAATAACAAAATAAAAATCGAATATCTACGCTTTGCAAAATTAATATTTTTTAAAGAGCCACTGTGTAAAACGCACTGGAAATATTTCCTTTGCCATGATCAGCCTCGACCTGAGACCTTGTATATCGTTAACCTACCATTTCAAACATCTTTATTCCATTTTCATTAATATTATAATACATCTTACAACTAATTATTTACAAAGTATTTCCCGGTACAATATATAACTATTTACACATCCACCGGGAAAACGCAGCCAGGCCATGGCTGGGGCTGGTGTTGGCCCAGGGTAAGTTTGCATTATGTACCGAGTAAATACGCCACCATCCCCCCCCCCCGAGTGATCTTTGAGGACCATGAACAAATTTAGTCATGGTCCTCAACTACCAAAATCCTACTAGATGTACCTATAATAAGGCGGGGTGCGGGCCGAACGACGGCGGGTCGGATTAGACCTTGAGCGAGAGTGCTTCTACTTGTCTTTGACTTGTATACGGTGTTTATACTGATTACTGATACAGTGCTATATGCACGTAAGAATTTATAAAATTCTAGCTTGCACCCGCGACTTCGTCCGCGGTATAAGAATTTTACTCCATTACAAACTTTGAACCCCCATCAACCCCTAATAATAAAATCAACCCCTTAGGGGTTGATTTTATTAAAAACTGTGAAACACTTGTTTAATCATTTATTTTTTGGGGTACTTCTATGATGTTTTAAGTAAATAGGACCAACTAATATTTTTCCTCCATACAAGTTTTAAACCCCCTTGTGATTCCTTTAGGGGTTGAATTTTGAAAAATCCCTTCTTAGTGAATCTCTATATTATAAAATAAAACTACTGACCAAATTTCATATCTATAGCTTCAGCGGTTTAGGCGCGGCGATAATGAAACAGTCAGCCAGTCAGAACATATTATTTTATATACAGGATGATTACTTAAGGGTACGGAGCGGCCATATCTCGAAAACTATTCATGCTACGATCTTGGGATAAAAATTTATTTGGGAATATAGCTAAAAGAATTTGATTAAAAACATTTTTAAATTCCCAACTTCTCCGCTTGGTGGCGCCTTTGCCATGGCGTAACAAGAAAACGAAAATTATTAGAAATATCTTAGATATAATTGTAGGTTGGAAATAAGCTTTTTAGAATCTTTGTTTTATTCTTTACAAATTTTGTTAAAACACATTATTTCCAAGTGCCATGAAACCGGCACAGTAAAGAGTAACAATTTGAAAATTTTAAAATGCCTTAACTTGGGTTTGATTGGGTTTACTTTAAACGAATTTTACTCACTATGGCTTATGTTAAAGGACTTTTCAGTCTGATTAAGTTTTAGTTTAAAGGATTCAAATTTTAATTTGTTTGCTTAACGGTTTCAAAAAAGTTTCACAGTCGTTACGATTTCTCCAAAATGTTAAATACAAACCTTATAGCTTTTTACCATAATTGACAGACCATTAGTTAAGGAAACTAAATCTAGAAACCAGAAGTACCTATCTCTTTTCATTTTAGAATTATTGCAAAAATATAGTAGGAAAATGTAAAGGAATACTGTTATTTAATTCATGGAACAAAATTAACTTGCTCTAAATGAAACAACTAATAAATCTTTAAAAGTGTAGGTACTCTTAAGTAATTTATAATATCTTCTTTTTTCAATAATTACAGTGTTTATTATTTTTTTCTTATCAACAAAAAATTGATTAATCGAATTTTTACAACCTACTGCATTTCAGTGAAGTAGGCTATGATCTACCTATAATAAAATAGGACATAATGAAAATCTTCCGGTCACGTTAAATGTCATACTAACATTATTGGCTCTTGAAATAATTTTAAGAAGCGATTATAGCCTCAAAATAGTAGTTAAGACAAATGAATCTAAACACCGAAGGTTGATATTTCTTTTCGTTTTAAAATTATTCAAAAATAGCAGGGAAGTGTAAGGCAAGTGACACACTAGAGAAATTAATTTCGTGAATCTCGTCGCATGAAACCTGAAACTTGTTTCAACATCGAATAACCTCTGTATCTATATGATACGATGCAGACCGGCGTTTCTGAAACAGGAGACCAGAAATTGTTTTATATACAAATATCATGAAACACAACGTGCTCTGTTTGTTGAGACTTGTTTCTTAAATTCTTTTTATATTAGCAAGTAAATGGTAGAAGCTTTCCTGATTCATCCTGTAAAACTCTTTAAACCTAGCAGGATGTTGTTTCAGTTCATTTCCAATGGTAGTTGCACTATGTTTTAAGATTATTTGATTACTAGGATGCACCCAAAATCGCTTTTTTCTTAATATGATTCTTTCGGTATCGGCGGCGGTTTGCCCACCACAACAAAATCACATCACCTTCATCGGAAGACATTTTGCTAAACACTGATGCAGAAAGGTAAAATATCAAATTTAATGTACCTATACGTAACAAGTTTCACTAGTATGTTTTGAATAAGAAACTTTATTTTATGTGACGTGTTTCACTTATAAGTTTCACAAAATTAATTTCTCTAGTAGTGTCTCTAGTAGTAGCCTTACACTTTTTTACTATTTTTGGAATAATTTTAAAACGAAAAGAAATATCGACCTTCGGTTTTTAGATTCATTTTTCTTAACTACTATCTTGAAGCTAATTTTCGCAAGAAGCAGGTCGCTCTAGGTGCGCGTCTTGGGAAATGGATGGCAATCCAGGAAAATTGAAAATGGTTTCTTAGACAGGTAGTGTGACTCCTGCTAAGTTATAATTCCAGAGACAGCAAAAATACTTAAATGTGGAAAAACAAACTTCTGGTCCAGCGGCGTCGCCCTGGCCAGCGATAAATAAAAAGAGACAGGCATAAAGCATCCAGACGATGTTGGGAAAACGGACAAACTTAGTCCATTGTCATTAGCCAAGTGGCTAATTTTGATTTAGTAAAAAATAAGGACTAAACCGATACGAGCGCGTCTTGGGAGCGGACGACAGTGTAAATATATTACAGGTCGTCGGACGCCTTCCGTGTGCATATGAAATAACATAGAATCGTGCGTAAGATTAAAACAGCGTTACGCGGCTAACTGCCATTAGTCGTGTATAGCGGTAGATGTTAGTGAATATCGGTGACTACGTCATAGTCCGCAAAGACGCTCTTCGAGTGATTAGGTATTTAGAATGGTGACTACGTCATAGTCCGCAAAGACGCTCTTCGAGTGATTAGACATTAGTTGAAATACTTAATTAGGGAAGTATCTTAAGTAGCGGCTTTTGATACGGCCATAGCATACTTAGTTTATAGTCGCGCTGTCATGTAAATAGATAGCAATAAGCGATTCGCGTGACTATACGGACAGTACTGGACTTTTTCCTGTTAAGAAATAAATTCAGAACGACAAACCAAAACAGAAAAATGAAATTTTCCCTCCGTGCAAAATTTCAGACTCGGGTAGTCACGGGCTACTCAAGTTCGTAAATTTCTGGACATGTCCGTGCGGGCTTTATCATTTCATAGAGTCTCTGGGATGTTCCGGGCTTTGTCCCATCCTGGAGATACTTTCTAATTCAAACATTCTTTTTGGAACTTTTAATATTATCGTCACCTGTACCTTTGGTGGACTGTTAGCAACTTCCAGCTAGCGGGGAATGATGGCGGGTTCACCCATGACAAAGACATACGCGTTGTCTGTTCTTTGTCCAATCGGTACCTTGCGTACCTGGCGTCCCTCGACATAGACAAACCGGGCAAAAGACAAGTGATAGTTTAAGGAAACTTAGGAATAAGGCGCCACGGATCGCTGCGTTTCAGATGACCTTCATTCTAAGAAGTTGAAACTTAATGAAAGTTCGCTTAGTAGTCCGGGAAACAAGGCTGTTTGCGCCTTGAAGAACAAATTGCAAACAATTGGACGTACGCGGCTGAGGAGCGTACCAAGTTAAATCCTGGAAGGGGATTTAGGATTCTTGGGGAGAGAAAATTCCAATGGGGACAAAATTTAATCTTTTCTGGAAAACGAATCAGGGGAAATCAGTGATGTGCAGGACGGCTTTCCCGGATATTCTTTGCCAACTTTGAAAGTAGTCACTTCATAGTAGAAGCCGAGAGGGACCGTTTTTCACCCCAAACACGTTCAGGGAATTCTCTGAAGACGTTTTCTGGGCATGAAATATAATTATTCAAGATCGTAGCCGTCTCGAAAATTATTTTCTGGAATTAACGAAGAGTGAATTTGTACGACAATCATTATTACTGTCAGTATTTCACACAACAGTAATATTGTCAGTATTTTAAAAATATTAAAATATTCGAATAATCTGCTATAATTTCCTTGAATTTATTTCATTCGATCATTCTATATCCCGTACACGATCAATATTACTGAAAATATTTTTAATACTGACAGTAATAATGACCGTGTAGGGTCTGCTTTAGAACTAGAAGGTAGTTTTAAATAATAATGTACGTACATAGGTAGTTTCCAAGAGTACTAAACTAGTTTCTTTTTGGTTTGCTGCCTAGAAAAATAATGCTCTTCGTCGATCCGCTGTTAACCAATATTTTGCTTATTTTTATTTAGTTTGTGCTTTGATTAGTGCTTCTTAAATTAGTCTGATAGGGTTGAAAACTAAATTAAATTTACCACTAATAATATTTACGTATTATGTGACGTTTGGGGGTGCAAGAAAGCAATTTATGTAGATACCTACATCTCGACTTTAGAAAAACTCATTTAGAGGATCTCTTCGAAAAAAATCGGTAAGTTACGATAATTTTATTGGCCCAAGAGCGAATAACAACTTTTTGAACGTGCTGTGTAAAACAGAATATTTTTTGTGTGTTGTTTTTTGAAAAATGCTGTAATGAAATAATTTTGGTTATAATTTTAAAATACGTTGTAGTTGTGCTCAGTTAGTATTTTTCGTTTTGATTTTTAACCTTTTTTTTAGCAGACAGTTTAAGCTAGTAGGAATAATTATCATCTCATTAATAATGTAATATAATATAGGTTAAGTCATAATTCGTTGTGTTGCTCGTTCTGGTTAGGTACAATTTCAACACATTTCCCATATTAAATAAAACAAATTGACAGTAAATTAAAGAGGTACCTCTACATATTGTTGGCCAAATGCATTTGTGGAATTAAAAATACTTTGAATTATTTAAATCTAATAAAAAAATGAGATGTCAAGATAATATTTAAGTTTGGCAATGTCCCGGCTGGATCATTTGTTTTTTCTTTATAATATCAGAGCTTATGACGTCAGACTCTTTAGAAGTGTCGGATACGTGGGTGGTTTAGGGTATTTTTTAAAATAAAAAAAGTGTGCGATTTCAGAGAAAAAGTATTGGGTGTCGGTAGACTGCCCCAGGAGTCACATATTCAAATATATGCAGTGAATTTCATAACACCCTGTATACTTCGAAAGATAAGTCATCGCAAAATTTTTTCCTTTCCTGATAAAATTCCCAACGGAATCCGATTTCTTTCTAGCCTTGTTAGCAAAAAGGGCATTAGAAAAAGACAAATAAAAACGATGTCGTTGCGAATAAAAGAGAATAATCAAACATTTTATCACAGCCGCCTTTGTTTCTGCAAGTATTTCTGGTTGTCTACTGTGAAAGTTTAATTGGAATTGTGATGAAAAATAAATTTCTAATCTGGCAAGATACCTAGGTTTTATGATTTTACAGCAAAATACCTTTGTTTTTACTGAACACAAACAGCATTTGCAAAAATCTCGTTTTTATTAAGAAAAAACTGTCAGCATAGCCACATTAACCTTCTTATTTTATACTACTTAAAATTATTATTTCCTACCCCTCTCAGTAACAATAGTCCTTCTAACCAATATAATTTGCAATGGAGAAAAAGTTTTTAAATAAATAAAGAAAAAATAACAAAAATGAGTAAATGTTTTTATTAAAATAAACTTAATTTATAATAATGTTAAAAAACTATTCCCTATTCTCCGATATATAATGAAAATGGGTCTATAATACCAGTGACGTTGGTGTGAGTTAAAGACGCGACAAAAATTATTTAATCGAATATACCAAGTAATTTCACAATTTTTAACTGTAAATGTTGAAAGTCTTAGTTCCAGAAGGATAGATACACTTTGTAATGGCATTGTGACTTCAGCTTTAAACTGAAACCAAACGTTTCTATAGGGCGCAATTGTCAATATTTTCTTGATCACTAAAGAAATCTTCTGTGATGCCCTCTGTTTTCAACTTTATATCGGGTCGGCGTTTCTGTTACTCATTCCCATAACGGCATGTCCAAGTAATATAAAGAAGAACAAATATGTACCTTGCGTAATATTTCAATAGTTGTTAGTCAGTCCCAGATTCATAGAACACAGGAATTAAGCTGCTAATACTTTACCTATATAAACTTTTTAAGTATATTGTTATACTTCAAAAACAACTTATATGGGACAGGATTCAAATAATGTCATGTTTATATTTCTTATAAGCTAACTTTCTACCAGCTGTAAAAATTTTACGAGTATGAGAGAAAAAAAAAAGACGAGAGAGAAAAAAATTAAGGAGAAAGAACATAATTGATCTTGTAATCCGTTGTAAAAGGGGTTTCCATCATAATTCTCAAACTAAATTGGATACGGTATAATATAAGAATTTTTGTGGTCTTTGGGTCTCGATTAAGATGAGCCCTCTTCAAAATCTGTAAGTGCACGTTGGCTATGTGATTGTTTTTCTTCGTTTTCATCACTCGCCTTTCCTGGAAGGGTTATTTCTCACGATATGAACTTTTGCAACCTACGTGGTTTCTGCAATAGTTCGGAAGGTGCCTATGCGGCAGTTATCTGTCTAAGGACAATTTCAGACCGCAATAAAGCTGACACATTTTTTCTTTGTGCTAAGTCTCAGGTTGCACCTTTAAAAATATATCTATTCCCAGACTTGAGCTATGTGCAGCTGTTCTACTGCCAGGCCTTATTTCTGCCGTTCATCATGCATATAAAAATGTTATAAATAAATATCACTTCGATATTTGCCTGAACAGATGCAACCGGGGTTCTATCGTGAATACGCTCCTCTCCTTATAAATGGGCTACATTTGTAAGCATTCGAGTGACCTATATGCAGGAGAAGCTGGCTCTAAGCCAGTGGTCTCATGTATTTTTTGAGGAAAATCCGGCGGCTTGCGCTAGTAAAGGCATTCTTCCGCCTGAGCTAGTTTCGCTGAAAGAATGGTGGGCTGGCCCCTTTTTTAACTTACCTTGGTGCAGTAAGCCCTTTAAAATTAATGAAAATATAACCCTAGAAAAGCGTAAAACGGCTCTTGCTCTCACTTTGGCTCACAACTGTTGGAATGCCCTTGTTGAACGGTTTTCCTCTTTCTCAAAAATAAATCGTATCTTCGCTTATATATTGAGATTTATTGCAAAACTTAAAGACCCTAAAGGTCCTCTCTCGCTTAGAGAACTTGATAAAGCCCTCTTAAGTTTAATCAAATAGATTCAAGCTGTCTCTTTCTCGAAAGAAATAAATGAACGCTCTAAAACTACAACCGCTAATTTAAAATTACTTCCAAAAAATATTTATAAAAATTAAACCCATTTATTGAACAGAACAGGGGGGGGGGCCAGGTGGGCGGGCGTCTTCTGCCCTATCATAAGATCGTAATCATCCTGCTTACTGTTGAACGATCACCGATTGACTCGTCTTATAATAGAGAATACCCACAATAAATACTTACATCTCGGATGGTAGACAACCCAGTATTTACATAACCAAAGATGTTGGGTACCTTCCCACAAGAGGACTGTAAAAACGTCATTTAATCATGCATACGGTGCTTTAAATGTAACCCTTCTCAAGCTCCCCCCATGGGTGACTTGCCGCGGTGCATGTTAACAAGCTAAATGTTTCACGAAAAGTAGAGTTGATTTTGGAGGCCCGTTTCTCGTCACCATGGGAAAACTACGAGGTGACAAAACCTATAAGGCATATATTTGCCTTTTCGGTTTAGCTACCAAGGCCCTTCATTTGGATCTCGCTGCTGAACTTTCTAGTAATTGCGTTTTGACCTCAGTTTACAGCCTCTCAATTCATTTATTGGTAAAATTTATGTACAGGGTATCTCGTTTTATTACATAAGTATGTATGTTGGTAATAAATAAAGGAAACAGACCAACCTTCCGGAGACAAAACTACTCATCCACACTGGACCTGACGTTAGTTACTGATAACATGTAAGGAAAAGTTATAGAACACGGAATCCTTGAGTGACCATTACTACATCGTATTCGAAGTTGCAGGGACCAAACAAAGTACAAAACCAAAACATCTAAACCAGGGATGGCAAGTCAGAAAACTTGACAAGTACAAACTAGAGTGCGCCATAACCGAAATCGTGGAGGATAGCGTAACCAAGACAGCAGATGGCTTCTCTAAAGTATTGCAACAGGTCAGCGATAAGACAATGCCAAAAAGAAGATGGTTTACAAGCAAAACACCAGCATACTGGTGGAATGAAGAAATTGCGGAATTATGAAGAGAATTCATCAGAAGAAGAAGAACACATACAAGAAATGCCAGAAGGCTCATCAGGATGCCAAAAAGAAACTAAGTAGAAATATAAGGACTGCTAAAAGGGCTAGTTGGAAGTCAATTTGTGCCGAAATAGACCGTGACATATGGATGGATGGCTATAAAATCATGGTGAAAAGTATAATTGGGTTCCCCCAGAGACACCCAATGGACACGGACACAATGGAAAAAGTCATAAGCTTTCCGGAGCACCAACAAGTTGTGTTTGATCGGCGAGACGACCGTTTTGAAAATTTTACGAGAAACTTAAGAGCAACAAAGACCCAGGACCGGGAAACATACTCCCGGAGATAATCAAACTAGTAACTTCAGCCAGATCCGAGTATGTACTAAGCGTTTATAATCGACTTGCAAGTGGGGCAGACTTCTCAAAAATCTGGAAATGCACCAGAGTCTAAGAAAAGGAGATATGCCACTGGACAATCCGAGATATTACAGACCCATATGCTTATTAGATATAGAGGGCAAACTCTTCGAATTCTAATTCTAAGTAGGCTAAAAAAAGAAATAACCCGGACGGGCGGACTGGCCGCGAGACAGTATGGATTCCGCGAAGGACGACAAATGCTACATACGAAGTTCTGAGAATACCCAAGAAAGCTGCATCATATACAAGCGCACACCGCAGAATATGTGCCATTACCACACTAGATATTAAAAATGCATTCAACAGTGCTTCCTGGCAAATAATATTGGACGAAATGAGAAATAGGCAAATCGCAGAGAGCCTAATTAGCCTTACAGCATCTTACCTGTCAGGAAGGAAAATAATCCTGGAAGAAGAGGGAAAAGCTAAAGCAAAGACCATTACCAGTGGTGTCCTTCAAGGATCGGTGTTGGGTCCAACTCTGTGTTATATACTCTACAACGAACTTCCGAAAATGGAGATGGTGGAAGGAGTGGCCCTAATAGGTTTCACAGATGACATTGCCATGGTTGTAACAGCAAGGTGAAAGCAGTTGTTAATGAACAAAGCAGATTCGTCACTTCAAAGAGTGGCAAACTGGCTGAAAGGAAGGAAACTACAATTGGCACTCGAAAAACGGAAGCAGTTCTTATTACCACCAAAAGAAAAATACTTGCTATACACTTCAATGTATAAGATGCCATTATTAAGCAAAGTAATGCGATAAAATACCTCGGAATCTGGATAGTCACTAAACTTACCTTTGCAGCGCACATCAATAAAACCATGGAGAAAACAGGCAAGACAACAACAGCTCTACCCAGACTTATGCACAGCGTTGGAGGACCAAGAGCCTCAAGAAGAAGGACCATATCAAGCATAATACATTCGCAAATTTGATACGCCGCCCCGGCATGGCATCAAGCAATACTAAATAAGAAGCTAAAGCAGAAACTCGTAGGCGCACACCATTGACTTCTATATATAGACCCGTACAACTGACAGCGTGCGCAAACAAAAGTTAAGTTAGCAGGGTGAAATATTGTGTTTGTACGCATGACCACCGGTCATATTTCTCGAGCCAGATCGGCGAGGGGCATGCGCACAACTCGCTTGTCGTCATCTGCTACACGTGTTACATAACCAGCTGGAAAACAATCAGCAAACTCTTTTATGTTCCTTGACAATTAGAGTGGGATCGACCATCACAGCTGACAAATTTTGCAATGCGCATGCCCATGGCCGATCAGCTTTGTTTACATGCGCGAGGCCAGAAATTTGCCACTTTCGCGATTATTGTTTGCTTATCCATATTATAAATCAATGGCGCACACAGACTTGCGCTATTGAGAATATGCAGTGCATACCGGACTATCTCCGCGGAGGCTGTAGGAGTGATCGCTGGAATTCTTCCAATAGATTTACTAATCCAGAAAAGACTAGAGAGGTACAGCGGCACACAAGCTACAGAGGCCAAAAAAATCTTATGGGGAAATAGCAAGAGAGATGGGAAAGAAGCACAAAACCCCCCTATAAAAAAAAGTAAATTTTGCAAAAAAGTAGTCTATAAAGAAAAAAAATTAATACCGAGTTAAATGAGCCAAATAACGAAGAACAAAGTCAAGAAAAATGAACAGATTAGTGAAACAAGTTCGTCAAAAGTTAAAAGTCCAACAACTTTTTTAACAATGACAGAAAATGTTAAAATTGCAGAAAAACAATGGAGAACCTGAAAAGAATTTAGGAGAAACAGAATTATTTTTGGAAATTATAGAGACAAAAGATGAACTATTGGGAGCAAAAGATGTAATTATACCAGAAATCTATGACAAAATATTGTTATTAAAAGAAAAAATTTATTTTTTATCAAACAATAAAGGTGAAACCTCAAAAAATGTTTCATACAATGGAGCAGTTCATATGGTTGCTAAACCTAATATAAATTAAATAAATAAAATAAAAGAAAACAAGAAGAAAGAAGGTATATATGAAATACGATAAGAAGAATTCTAACAAACATCCAAGATAGTAAGACAACGAGGAAAGAGATAGGAAAATCTATTAATCTTTAAATTTATTTTGAAATATCCAAAGTAGATGATATAAAAAATGATGGTATTAGGATAGTGTGTAACAAAAAGTAAGAGATACAAAGAATTTAGAAAGAAGCAAAGAATAAATTGGAAAGTAATTATGTATAGAAGGTTCCTGAAAAAAGAAACCCTAGAATAAAAATCGTTGTTATCCAAGAAGAAACGAACGAAGAACAGTTAACACAAAGTATTGTAGAAAACAATAAGTTCATTGAAGACTCAAAAATGAAATTAATTACCAGTAAAAAAACTAAAAAGAAGTACTTAGCTATTTTAGAAATCGATGGTTCAAATTTTATGAAAATAATGGATAAAGGAATGCCTTTTATAGATTTTTCTGTATGTCCAGTATATGAACATGTAGATATTATTTGGTGTTATAACTGTGCTGGATATTATCATTCAGCTAAAATTTGTACAAAAGCGAAAGTTTGTAAAGTGTGGTAATTCTGGACATACATCTATTGAGTGTACTACAAATAAAGAAAACATTATTTGTCCAAATTATCATGACGAAAATGCAAAATTCAACAGTGCGTATTTAACAAATCATTCACCATTTGATTTTAATTGCGAAGTATTCAAAAGAAATGTTGAAAGATCGAAAAAGTCAATATACAACAGAAGAATATAAATTAGAAAATAGATTACATGAAGAAAAGGTAATAAGAAGACACGATGAATATAAAAAAATATATCATTTAAATATACAAGGATTTTTAAGATCTAAAGATGATATTGAAAATTTTTTAGTAACAAAAAAACCGTTGGTCCTCTGTTTGTCAGAAACTCATGTAACAAAACAACTTACCATTAATGAGTTAGATGTTACAAAGTATAACCTATATCGCTGTAATTCAAATTCAAAGCATACTGGGGGAATTTTAGTTTATGTTTATCAAAAAATCGTAGTAAATATGTTTGAAGAAATTTCAGTGAACTATCAATATTGGTATATTCATATACGTTTTAAAATTAATATATACTCATATGAACTTTGTGTTTACTATAGATCCCCAAGTAGAAATGTAACTAAAGTTTTATCCCTTTTTGAAAAGCAATGTGAAACTGGGAAAAAAGAAACACAGTTATATATATATTGGTGACTTTAACATAAACTACAAAAGTGATAACTTTTATGTTAAAAAATTAAAAAAAAAACTGATAAATTTAAATGGGATGAAACAGCTAATGACTTAATTTACAGGAGTAACAGAAAAAACTAATACTCTTATACTAATACTCTTATTGACATAACTAATGAATATTATTTCAATACTGGTGTCATATTAGAATCAAAAATCAGTGATCATGATTGGATATTTGTAGATACAGAAAATTATGTTGAGGGAAAACCAAAACACAGAATAATGAAGTATAGTATAGTAAGATAATCACCACAAGAAATTACTCAACTCCTTGGTTTAATACTAATGTACTGAAGGCAAAAAAGGAGAGATAAGATCTATCGAAAATATACAGTCAGCAAGAATAATAATGACTGGAACGAATGTAAAAAATATAAAAACCATTGTGTTGATATTTTAAGAAATGCAAAAAAAAAACGTACTGTAATGAAACAATTGATAAATATAAAAATTACTCAAAGATGTGGAAAACTTTTAAAAAAGTTGTAAAACCAAAAACAGAAAATGAAATTAAAGAAATACTATTTGATGGGCAAAAAGAATCAAATCAAAACCTAATTTCTAAAAATACGAATATTTATTATATCAATAGTATTGAAGAAATAGTTAGAGAAATAGATTTACATATCCAGAAATTAATATATGTGATAATTTAATTGAAATATTTCATGAACTTTCCTTAAAAAAATTAAAAACCAGAATTATTAGCCTAAAATCAAACAATAGTTATAGTGAAACTTTAACAAAGAAATTGATGTTAGAAACTTTTAAAAGTATTGGGAAAATATTATTAAAATGCATTAATAATATTCTAAAATTTGAAGGAATACCTCAAAATTTAAAATGTTCCTTTATAACACCAGTGCCAAAAGTAAAAAATACAAAAAAACTTTAGTGAAATGGGGCCAATAAACAGTCTGTGGAATATTAAAAAACTTATGGAAATCACAGTTTATGAACAAATTTTTGAGTTTATTGAAGAAAACAAAATTTTGGCGAATGTTTAACCAGGTTTTAGGAAAAACTTTTCAACTGAAGGAGCCGTCCAATGTGTAACTGAAAGTTGGAAAAGAAGTATTGACAAGAATGAAGTAGTGCTGGCAGTATTTTTGGATTTCAAACGTGCATTTGAAACTATTGATAGGGATAAATGATAAATTATTAAATAAATTATATAAATATGGTATTAGGGGTATCGCATATAAATGATTCCAAAATTATTTAAGAAACAGATAGCAAATAGCAAAAATTAATAAACATTTTTCAGACAAGGGCTATACTAATATAGGTGTACCTCAGGGAAGAATTTTTGGACCTTTATCATTTATTCTTTATATAAATGATATGCCAAATGTTTTTCCAAAATGCTGTGTTCGAATATTTGCAGATGATACATTTATTTATATTAAGTAAAAATATATTTAATTTATGGGAAATTCTAAATCATGAGTTAAAAGCTATATCAAACTGGTTAGAAGTAAATAGATTAAAACTAAATGTTTCAAAAACAAAATTTATGAGTGTTGGAAATAATATAAATAGTGAAAATATAGATATTTATAATGATAGTGAAAAATTAGAAATAGTTCCATCGTTTAAATATTTGGGAATAACAGTTGATTCTAAATTAAAATTTGCGAATCACTTTGAAAATATTATATCAAAAATTGCAAAAAAGTCAGTCTATTAAAAAAAAACAGTATACAATACTATAATTTTGCCACATTTTTTTTTTCTGTTCAACTATTTTTCATACTGCTAATGAAGGAACAGGAAAGGAAAGGACAGACTTCAAGTACCTACTACAAAATTAGGTAATGGGAATAATTTTAAATATGAATGTGTTTTTATTTATAATATTAAACATGATTTATTGCCATCTCATTTACATACCACAAAATTACGAAAATCATAATAATTATTTTATACATAACAACGAAAATTTTGGTGTGGGAAAAGTGACAAAACATTTAACATACAAATCGGTGTTTTATAAAGGGTTAAGTGAATATACCAGTTTAAATATAAATGTTAAATCCCAAAATTCTGTAAATAAATTTAAAAAATTATTAAAAACATATTTGTTAAACGAACAAAGTGAAACAACATAATTTTTTTTAAATAATTTATAAAATGTTAAGTTGTTCAATTATATTAAACATGTAAAGTTGTAGCATTTTTTGCTAAATAAATCTTATTACTGTTACTACTACTACTGTTCGTAACAGAACAACAAGAGGCGCGTCACGTATGCATCCCTTTACCGTCCAGCTACAAGCCTAAAACATCTCAATTCCCTTGCTCATTTATAACTAGGGTCTCCAGATTATGGAACGGAGTCTGCAGATATTTTCCGTTTCCCTTCCAATGGCCAATCCATTAAATCACGTACCAATAGATTACATTTGCCTTTCCTTCAGACGCCCACGGTACGTAAGTACTTAGACTTGAAGTCTACGTGGGCTCTCTCAAATAAAAAAACAAATACGTCGCTTCTAATATATGTACAAGGTGGTCCACATAAGATGACCCACTATCTGATCTCAGAATCTGTAAGAGCTACAAAAAAAAAGTTAAAGACAAAAGTTTCTTGTCTTGACTTTAATTTTTTAGGTATTTAGTTTTTACATATAGAGGGTGTTTAGTTTTTTCTGGCCAAGTACCAACTTTCTTATTTTAAATGGAACACCCTATATATTTTTACATGTTCGGATTTTACGGTTGATTCCAAGTAAATCTTAGTATAACATGTTTATTGAAGTTTTCAGTAGTTTTCGCGATATTTTAATTTTTAAAATTTTTACAGCGAAATCAGTCATTTGAAAAATATCATGTATTTATGTTTAATATTGCTCAATTTCTAAAATAATTAAAGATTAGCTTCCCTATTAGATATTCAGTTCTTTTTTTCTAAACTAAACCAAAAGCAGCATACAGGGTGTTAAATATATTAGTCCAAATTTGTCAATTTTCAAACATCAATATCTCAACTTTTTTAAATGGAACACCTTATATATAAATGTTTTATATACAGCAGCATTTAATTCCCTATTATTTGACTATACTATATTCTATACCTAAAATCAACTGTTTTGCAGATATTTGTATATTTCTTAAAGCCTGTAGCTTATTTTATTAAAATTATCGAGTGTTGGCAAAATTTCGACTAAAATTAATAATATTTATTTGTATTCGCCTATGATATATTTACCAAGTAATAATAAATATATATTACCCTTATAGTAATACCATTGCGAGTAGTTTTTTTTTCAATTTTGTGAAATTAAACCTTAATATTTTAGTTATTATCGGCCCAACCGATGTAATTTTTTGTGTTCGTGTTTCGACTGATTGTCCAACTGTAGTATTATTTTTGCCATTTTAGTGAGTGTTATTAAAAAAGCTATAACTTTAAGAAATTTACTTACCTCTACAAAATTATTGATTTTAGATATAGGAATCATTATAATCGTTTAATAGAAAGCCATTTTAAAAATTTATGATATTGTTGATAAAAACTTAACAAATTTAGCATAATTTATCTTATTTTCGGTATATTATGGAAGCATTTTTGCAAACAACGTTATCGAAATGACCCTCGTGTGACGATAATTTCATAATGGATAAATTTTGTTTTTTACCATTTTTAAAGAATCGAATAATGCAGAATTTTGAAGTGTTTCGGCGTGATGGACAAACTACTGCCAATGGTATTACTATAATGGTAATATATATTTATTATTACTTGGTAAATATATCATAAGCGAATACAAATAAATATTATTAATTTTAGTCGAACGTTTGCCAACACTTGATAATTTTAATAAAATAATCTACAGGTTTTAAGAAATATACCAATATCTACAAAACAGTTGATTTTGGGTATATGATATATTATAGTCAAACGATAGGGAATTAAATGCTGCTATATATAAAATATATTTTTTTTATCTTCTGACAGCCCACGAAGACCGAAGTCTAAGTACTATGTACCGTGGGTGTACTGGGGAATCGACTCACACATCCAGAACTGGAAACATCCGTTGGGATTTCACCAACCCTTTAAGAGGATGTGTGGGGTGGTACCACCTCGGTCGAGGAAGAATTCCTCTACCACCTTCTAACAGTTAACAATCACAAAATATCCATGGTCGACGCGGGATTCGAACCCGCGCCTCTCGGTTGCAAAGCTGGCACCGTACCAACTCGGCTACCGGAGACCCATAAAATATTTATATATAGGATGTTCCATTTAAAAAAGTTGAGATATTGATGTATCAAAATTGACAAATTTGGAATAATATATTTAACAACCTGTATGCTGCTTTTGGTTTAGTTTAGAAAAAAATAACTGAGTAGGTATCTAGGGAAGCTAATCTTAAATTGTTTTCGAATTTGAGCAATATTAAACATAAACTAAAGATATTTTTCAAATGATTGATTTCGCTGTAAAAATTTTAAAAATTAAAATATCTCGAAAACTACTGAAAATTTTAATAAACATGTTATACTAAAAGTTATTTCGAATTAACTGTGAAATCCGAATATGTAAAAATATATAGGGTATTCTATTTAAAATAAGAAAGTTGGTACTTGGCCAGAAAAAACTAAACACCCTGTATACGTAAAAACTAAATACCTAAAAAATTAAAGTCAAGACAAGAAACTTTTGTCTTTAACTTTTTTTTGTAGCTCTTACAGATTCTGAGATCAGATAGTGGGTCATCTTATGTGGACCACCCCGTACATATATACATATTTTATAATTTTTAGGTTTGTCACTTAGAAGATGACTCATTCTACGGCGATATTTCAGTTATTATGAAACAAATACGTCCAGTAACAATGATGGCGATATCCCCTTGCGAGATTTACAAATTGAAACATCGTGTGTTGGTGGAAATTTTAGATTCTTTTCCGACTTTAAAAGAAAAGGTTTTCGAAATTACTCGACAGGCTCTGCTTACCAGAAAACATGATTGGGTTGGAAGTTTCTTTAGAGCACGACAAAGCGTATCAATTTTTTTAAATGAAGATAAGCAGGAGTGAAAAATTTTACACATTATTTGTTTATTATTTTTAATTATGTTTATGTTTAAATGATTTTAATTATTTCATTAATTATTTTACTTTTATGACGTTTTCTATTGTTTTATACCAGTTATTACTAAAGATTATAATAAATAATAATCATATTACTACTGCACAGGATTTTGAAAGCTCACAGATCTTAATTTTTTTAAGAATTACCTATTTCTTAATTTCATTAAACTCCCCGGCAAAAGAAAAACGCCACCCTAAAATTTGGACGTAATTTAATGCCCTATTTACCGTTTTATTTTTAGTTTGGTTCTTATGATCTTTTTACCGATTTGTAGATAATTTTAATGAAAATATACTGTATTTTTTTTAATAATAAACGTTTTTTGTTTTAATGATGTTATACCAGGGTAAAACAATGTGTTCTTTATCATAATTTTAGAGTATCGTGTGGAAGATTTGAAACTCTTATTTCTAGTGTCAAGTTTTTGTATTGAAGTTCTATGTAGGTGTTCCTAACATTTTGTTGTTTGAATACCGTTATCTCCATTTGTATAGGAGATATGCATTTTAAAAATACAAGTTTGACTTTAAAGCTTTTTTATGGACAATATTGACAAAACAAGTAGGCTAAACATTTTTTATGTCCACCTCTAGCTGCAATGACAGCGCGTATTCTACTAGGCATTTGAATGATAATATTTATTCGTTCTCTAGTAATCCCTGGATATTCTTTGCTGAGTGCTCCCTGTAGCACCTGTAACACTTGTTGCACAGGCCGACGCCGAACGGCCCTTTTTAGCTCATCTTGGAAACGTTCAATAGGGTTCAGATCCAAGCTACATATAGGCCATTCTAATCTTCGCATTCCAACCTCATCTATTGGGTAACCACCTGTGCAACATGAAGACTAACACTACCATACATTAATATAAATTGGTCCCCAATTAAAGTATCAAATGTGTTGGGGTCCGCAAAGCAAAGGTTTATATCTCGACGGCTTCGCTGGCTCCGCTCTCTAGTTTTGCTGGTTCCTCTTCTTCTGCTTCTTCTGTTGTGGACTGTAATTTTCATTTAAACGCCATAGGCTACTACTTAATTGTTTTTATTCAGACAGGTTAATGATGACGACGAATGTTAACAAACTCCAATCATTTTAAACTATTTTTACAAACTAACTGTATTTCTAATTACAAGAAACTGACCAGACAAAAATGTTGTTGCTCTTGTTGGCCATGTTACCGAAAAACTTTTACCTGTTTTCCGCATACTGTCACTTACTCTCTAGATGTAGTATGACAGAAAATGCAAAGCCGCGATCGCACTTCAGCCTGTTACCGACAATGACCGATACCGATAAAGACTGACAGGCTTGCATCCTTAATGGAGCAGGAGGAATAATGCACTGTTGTAATGATTGTATTTACACCGTTTTGAATATTCAACATCCTCCCCCCAGCTGATAAGCTACGCAAATGGCAACGGACACAACTTGGAAATTGGTCTTGTAAAAACACTCTGTTGAGTTCGAACTTTTACTACCCGTACATTGCCGTCTTTACCTGGAAAAGTCTCGATTACTCGAGCTAATCGCCACTCTAACGGAGGGGTGTTATCTTCACGTAGCAAAACTAAATCGTTTTCTTTTATGTTTTCACGCAGTGTTGTCCACTTAGGACGGTGCTGCAACCTGTTAAGATATTCAGTAGACCATCTTATCCAGAACACCTGTCGCATTTTTTCACAGTGTTTCCAAATATCAAGTCTATTTTCTGGTACGGTACTGTAATCCCTTTCAGGAAACGAGGTTAACATTTCCCCTACTAAAAAATGACTTTTGGAGAAAGACATGTATAGTCTGAAGGATCCGATGACAAAGCGGACAGAGGCCTTGAATTTAATATGGCTTCGATTTGACAAAGTAATGTAGAAAGTTGCTCATAAGTCAAAAGATGATTGCCAATAACCCGTTTTAAGTGGAATTTTGTTGACTTTATACCGGCCTCCCATAGGCCGCCCCAATGCGGGCTGTTAGGTGGGATGAACTGCCACCGTATCTCTTTAGCAGACAAAAAATCTTCAACCTGATTTTTATTTGTCTCAAAAAATGTATAAATATCTCTCAAAGTATTGTTAGCACCTTGAAAATTGGTACCATTGTCGCTAAAAATAGTTTGGGGATGTCCTCGTCTAGCTATAAATCGTTTTAGCGTCGACAAAAATGCATCTGATGACAAACTGGTAACTAATTCAAGATGGATAGCCTTCGTCACCATACACACAAATAAGGCAATATATGCCTTAAAAGCTCTAGCTTTGCGAAGCTTGGATTCTTTAATAAGAATGGGACCTCCAAAGTCTACTCCTACTTTAAGGAATGGACGAACTATTGACGTTCGATCTGCAGGTAGTGGAGCCATAATTTGTTTGGCATTCACAGCACGAAACCTATAACAAACTAAACAATTTTTTAATTCCTTCTTTATGGCACGTAACCCATGTACTGGCCAAAATCTTAGTCGAAGATGAGCTAAGTCTGTTTGGGGACCTGCATGCTGCAAATCAGCGTGCTCTTGCATATAAAGCAGTTTAACAACATGCTCTTTCGGAGGCAAAATCACAGGAAACCTTTGAGAAAAGGGTAAGTCGGACTGTGATAAACGACCGTTTACTCGAAGAATATCGTTTTCGTCGATGAATGGAGCAAGCTGAACCAAAGGTCCTGACGAAACGGAAACACCAGATTTAATATCTAGCATCTCTTTTGAAAAAGAATGGCCTTGAGTGCATTTAATGATAACATTCAAGGATGACAATAATTCATTAACTGACAGAGGACCTTTAAGTTTTTCTTTGTCTTTCGAGCAATTATTAGCAAATCGAAGACAATACGCAATCGTTCTTTGCAAACGACGAAATCTGGAAAATCTAGCAAAAATTTCCATTGCACCCGAAAATGTCTCGAATGAAACATGGGTGACAAGTCTTTTTTCTGGAAGAACTGTATCTACTATTTGAGAAACGTTTCCATTTAATTTCAATTCTAAGTCATACAATAATGGGGGACCATTCCACCATTGCTCACTTTCTGACAAAGAAACTGGATCCAAACCTCTTGAAATGTGATCTGCAGGATTATCAACGGATGCTACATGATTCCATTGACAATTATTAGTAGTTAGTTCTTGGATCTCTGACACGCGGTTGGAAACAAATGTTGTCCACCTATTTGGATTACTATTTAGCCAACACAGAACTATTGTTGAATCAGTCCAAAGAACACTTCTTGAAAAATCAATGTTAAATATTGAAACTAGTTTATGATACAAACGGGCAAGTAATAAAAATCCACACAGTTCTAGCCGTGGCAGTGTCACTACTTTAAGTGGCGCTACCCTGGATTTCGAACAAATAAGTCTACAAGTGACTTGATTATTAGTATAAACGGTACGCAAATAGACGCAAGCTCCATATGCTTTTATTGAAGCGTCTGAAAACCCGTGAATTTCAAAAGATTTGACTTCATCTAATGAATCATACAACAGCCTAGGAATTTGCAAGTCTTTTAAGTTTGAAATATTACTAGCGAAATTATTCCATTCTTTTATAAGATCCTCGGTCAAACGGGTATCCCAATCCAGTCTTCCAGCCCATATTTTCTGCATCAATATTTTCCCTAAAATAACTATAGGACCTATAAAACCCAGTGGGTCAAACAGTTTGGCTATATGAGAAAGTACGTTTCTTTTTGTAGGAACGACATTTTCTCCCTGAGGAAGACTACATATACAAAATTTATCAGCTAGTGCTTTCCATGAAATGCCTAACACTTTGTTTAACCTTTCGTCCACATGAATGTCCCAGATTTGATTGTCCTTACACAAAACTTTACCATTCTCACTATCTTTTGTGTTAAAAACCCATTTGTGAAGAGATAAACCTGCGGAAGCTAATAAATCAATTAACTGCTGTTGAAGAACGTGAAATTCAAGTAAATCATTTGAACCTCCTAAAATATCGTCAACATAAGTTTGTTCAATCAAACACTGAGAAGCTAGGGGATGGGATAAAGTGTTTTCATTTGCCAATTGGACTAGGCACCTAGTTGCTAGAAATGGAGCACAGTTCGTACCATAAGTAACCGTGTTCAACTGAATACATCTGAGATTTTGGTTTGGATTGTCTCTCCATAAAATATTCTGGAGATGCCTATGATCGGGATTTATAAAAACCTGACGATACATTTTAACTATATCCGTTGTAAACACAAATTTAAATGTTCTAAACCTGCACACAATATCAAATAAATCTGCCTGGACAGTGGGTCCTTTGTACATTTCATCATTAAGTGAAACACCTGTAGAAGTTTTCATGCTAGCGTCAAACACTACACGCAATTTAGTACTCACGGCTTCTGTACGAATAACGCAGTGGTGGGGTAAAAAATATTTTTTCAACGAATTTTTATTTTCTAATGATAAATCTGCATATGATGCATGTTTTAAATGGACATATTCCTCAAGAAAAGCCTTGTATTCACTTAACAACTTTTCATCTTTATGCAGTCTTTTTTCTAAGCTAATAAATCTGCGCTTAGCCTGATCAAACGATTCGCCTAGATTGAGGTTCTGAATATCTTTTTTAAAAGGAAGATCAACTACAAATTTTCCTTCCGTGGTACGTTTTGTAGTTTCCGAAAATATTTTTTCGGCTATTTTATCGTCCGATGAAAGTATTCGTTTACTGGAAATTTCTTCCAGTTGCCAAAACTTGGGTATTAACTGATTGATATCTGACTCAACTCGCGAGAAAAGAACTACATTATGATTTGAGACTGCACTTTGCTGCTCACAATTTACTAAACCACCAAAAACCCATCCTAATTTACTATTCTGCAAACTAGGTAAGTTTGCACCTAACCTTATTAATCCTGGATCTATCAAATCAAAATATAAATCTGCTCCAATAAGTACGTCTATTTTACCGGGAATATGATACTCACAGTCAGCTAAATCAATCCCCGGGGGAATAACTAATTGAGTTGTATCAATTGTTTGTTGTGGAAGATTACACGTAATTTTTTCCAATATTCCACAAGTAACTTTAAATCTTTCTTTACTAACACGCCTTGACTCTATCTGTAAATTTATCATTTTTGAAACCTTATTGTTAGATTGACCAATTCCTGAAATATTCAAGTTTGCTTTAAACGGTTTTGCTTTTAATTTATCGACTACCGAACTAGTCACAAAAGTAGTCTGTGAAGCAGAATCTAATAATCCTCTAACTTCTAACCTATCACCGTTTTCAGAAATTAAATTAAACTTAGCAGTTGCTAGTAATACCTGTCTCTTAGCGCATGAAGTTGATATTTGATTAGTTACTACATCTAAACTTCCTATCATTGATTCTGATAACGTACATGTCGATGTTTGAGCAATTTCATTATTTTCAACTTGTACGGTAAGATTCGTTCGAGTATTTTCTGATTTGCCAGCATTTAGATTTTTTGTTTTTGACATATTGACATGCAGCAAGTAATGATGTTTACCTGAACATATCCTACATTTTTCTCTATAACATTGATACACGCTATGACCTTTGCCAAAACAATTAAAACACAACTTACCTTTTGATATAAAATCCCTCCTTTTTGAAATATCCAAAGCTCTAAATTCTGTGCATTTATAAATATTATGATCATTGTTTTTACAAAACAGACACTCAGAAGAATTGCTTGTTGCTGAATGACTTAAAGTGTTAAATATTCTTGGCTTTTGATCACTTTTTACATTTATATTTTGCGAAGAGGATTCCCAAGCAATTATTCTTTTGTCCAAAAATGCAAAAAATTCAGCTAACGTTGGCAACTCTGCCTGATCTCTAGATAGTTCAAACTCGTTTCGTAAGTTTCTGTCTATTTTACTTGAAAAAATACTTATTAAAAGTAAATCCCAATAACCCATAACCTTAACATTAAGCGCTTCAAGTGCATTTATATGCTGCTTGATTTGACTCAGAAAATCCCTTAATCCGTTATTACCTTTTATAACAGTGGCTTGCATTAGCCCATTAATATGATGATTGACTACTGGCATCTTTTGATCATACCTAGCCTTTAAAATGTCTAGCGCCCGATTATAATTACTATCTGAAATATTTAATTCATTGATCAACGACAGCGGTTCATTTTTTAAAAAAGATTTTAAATAAAGAAACTTTTGTGAATCAGCTAAACCGGTATCGTTATGAATCGATGCATTAAACAGATCAATAAATATGCGCCAATCACCATAATTTCCTGTAAACATTGGTATTTTCATACTCGGTAAATTGACCTTGACACAAGTTGCCACAGCTCGGGGGTGAGAATGCTGACTATTTCTACTGTTACCTTGACTGGCGCTACCACTGGTCGCCTGACTGTTTAACTGCGCCTCAACAAGATTTCTTATCTTGCCATGACACGAGATATACTTGTTTTCTGCCTCCTCCCGCTCCATAGCCTGCGCATCTACCTCTGCGTCGGTCTCCAAGTCTTCAATTTCTTCTTGAACCTCGCAAAATTCATTAAAAGTTTTTATTAGTAATGATTCTCTAGTAAGTAACTCATTCACACATATTTGTGAATCTGAATTTATTTTATTCAAAAAATTTTGAACCCTCGTCAGATTACCCTTAACACGCGCCCTTTTCCTTTTTAACGCGTCCATGTTTTATCTGCTCAGTTAGCAAACAATAAACCAATACTTTGTTCCTATATTAAAACCTCAACGTAGACATCAATAGTTTTAACCTTCAAATTTCACTTTAAAATATTTTTTTTCTTTCTTGACACAGGAAAAGTCTTTATTACAGCAATCTTTTTGAATTGCTGAACCTTGAAAGTTTTTCGTACAACTGCTTTAGTATTTATTTTATAAAACAATCTTGTTTTAAAAACACCTCAATATCTGACAAAAATACACCTTTCTATTCTGTAAAGAACACCCTAATTTTTATCAGAAGTTATTTGACACTTTTGCTACAAACGTCAGTTTAATTTCGTTATAAAACCACAATTTTTGTCATACAAGACACTTTAACTTGGTTATAAAACCACAATTTTTGTCATACAACATTTTATTTTACACAATAAACAGTTTGTTCTATAATTTGACGTCAACTTAACTAGTCTGACCTGAAAGACTCTTCTTTTTTCCTATTCTAAGAATCCGTCTCGAAGTTGACCAGCCAATGTTGGGTTGGGGTCCGCAAGGCAAAGGTTTATATCTCGACGGCTTCGCTGGCTCCGCTCTCTAGTTTTGCTGGTTCCTCTTCTTCTGCTTCCTCTGTTGTGGACTGTAATTTTCATTTAAACGCCATAGGCTACTACTTAATTGTTTTTATTCAGACAGGTTAATGATGACGACGAATGTTAACAAACTCCAATCATTTTAAACTATTTTTACAAACTAACTGTATTTCTAATTACAAGAAACTGATCAGACAAAAATTTTGTTGCTCTTGTTGGCCATGTTACCGAAAAACTTTTATCTGTTTTCCGCATACTGTCACTTACTCTCTAGATGTAGTATGACAGAAAATGCAAAGCCGCGATCGCACTTCAGCCTGTTACCGACAATGACCGATACCGATAAAGACTGACAGGCTTGCATCCTTAATGGAGCAGGAGGAATAATGCACTGTTGTAATGATTGTATTTACACAGTTTTGAATATTCAACAAAATGGAACGGCAGCTTCTTGAAGAATGTCCTCAATATATTATTATTGGACATTTAGAGCTACATTTTCAATAAATATAAGGTCGGTTAGTGCTTCAGTAGAAAAAGCCGCCCATACCCTAACGGAACCGCTTCGGTAAGATATTCGCTCTGTTGTCACAGATTGAATTATTTTTATTATTTACGTCAGATAAGGCCAAAGGAACCTATGACATATTGTTTTTGGGTTCTTTATAAATTATCTAGTTTAGAAATCACGCATTCGACAAAGACGCTTTCTGTAGTTACAGTAATATTCTTTTGAAAGGGAGCTAAAGTTAGTGAATATTAGTACATGACTACATTACTCCAAACCTAAATCTCGCAGTGGATCTTGTAGACCAGTTGTTGCAGTGGATCTTGTAGACACGTTGTCGCCCATTTAAGATCGAAGCTCTGGAAGTGGTCATCTATAACGATTTCTCTTGTCTCGTCTCCTTCTCAACACCGTCGCGGCGTCGGTATCGAAGATTTGAACTTAGTAATTAATGTCCATCTGCCATTAAATAAAACCCTGGACTTTGTAAAACAAATAGATATATATTATCTGAATAAATAAAAATTAACTGTACAAAGAAATATATGAGAAATGATAAAAGATTAAAATAATAAAAATAAAAACAGAAGGTAACAAAGAAACAGTTAACGAATGTTAAATAATGAAATGAACACTGCAGGACAAGCGTTTACCGTAAGATTCGAATTACAAAAGATATCAAAATAAAAATCATTGTTCTGTGATATATAGAAATTCCCCATATGAATAACGTTAACACATTTACCCTTAAAATAGACAACCCAGTGAAGTTATACAAAACCCCTTACTACAAATTCGCTAAGTTCTTTTCCCGCGCGAAATACGCGACGCGACTTTTAAGAGAAGTTACCGACTTCCCATTTCTATTACACCCTACATCTCTTAGAACGACCCGGTACGAACTAACTTCTCTGTATTTCAATTTCTATACCTAGCTTTAGGGTGGGTACTCTAGCCACTCTACTGTTACAGGACCGAAGTAACGTCGAATTTTATACAGAATAAGATTGAATTATATGTTTCTTTGTTTAATGGACGGTTTATCCATTGTATACAGGTTAAAATACTATACTAATCTATGCTAAGGCTCTTGAATACGTGATCGAAAAAAAACCTCTGTTGTTACTTTCTAAAGGTAAAAAAATCACATCCAATAAGCCTATAGAGAAGGAGCTCGAAATTGATAAATCTAGCAGTTACTCATATCCGTATTAACATTCCATCTTTTCAAAAAAAAGGAGAATATTCGTTAACTCGAGATAATTAATAAATAGACAAAACGTTTATAGATACGCCCCTGTACTCTAATGGTATATTCTTTTACATAAACGAGAAACAGGATTTTATCTCCGTTTCGATATAACCGTAACTGACCCCTGTTTATAATGGGAAATATAGTAAATATTGATTCTAATTTCCAACACTGGGTATTAAGCCCCTTTTGTAATTTTATGGTATCTTTAAAGACCACCCACATTTACAAGTTCTCAAAAGTTATTTAATATTTTAATCTAAATGAATTCGTTTTGTCACACTGTTATGGTGTAGCCGGCAAACCTTTCATTTGGCCTTCTGTAGACTTGTTCAGCGGTACATTATTCCACTGCACTGCTCCACAGTCCAGTTTACATAACCTGGCAAATCTTAGCTGTTCTCGTCGATGTCGTGGAAGTATTTGTTGTCCTTTGTACAGATTGGCCTGAAAATAAGGACGATATTAAATCAAATATTCGAAATAAATACCACGAATCCTTCTAATTTTTCGAATAAACCGAAATAAACGAATTTCTAAGTAATAGCATGTGTGCTGGGCTGGTGACAATAAAAATCCAAGCCGATTTGCACTACTTAGTGCAAATTATCGCTGTAATTCGTTTCCTATTGGTTCAAAATTGCGAAATGCATCATTTTCATTGGTTAATATTTTTTAAAGAAAATATTCGATGTAATCCCGTTTAGCGGTACATATTTTCGCAAAATTATCTTTTTGTAAAAGTTTTTTTCCAAAAATCATAACTTCGAAAACATGTACTTACTTTTAAAAAAGTATTACTGAAAAATTATTTTGTAAAAATTTATTTCTAGAAAATTTTCGTAGGTCCATTTTCGAAAAATATCTTTTGAAAACATGAATGGTATGTTGTTTTAAAAGAGAGCAATTTCGAAAAACGTATTTTTAAAGAGATATTTTTGACAAAAAATAATTGCGAAAAATATTTCCAAAAAATTGCTTTATTAAAAAAAATTTGTCAAGTGCAAGCTATACTTGCACAATTAATTAGTGTTCCGTGTCATCAGCCCCCCACTTAACCTGAACAAACCTCGGCCGCCCGATCTCTGCCCATCTGCCGCGCTACCCGCCGCTGACGGTACCAACGCAGTATCACATGGCGTATGCGCGGTGCATTGAAAAACGTGTAAGAAAAAAAGGTGTTCCTTACATCGTGAGGAATATTTTTTGTCCAAAAACTTTTCTCCAAAACAATGGTTCAGTAGTTATAAGGAAATAAACAATTAAACTGTTTATGACAATAGATCTCGCTAAAATATTTCAATTCTGATAATTTTGGTTCATCTACACCTAATTCTCAATATTCATTATTTTTTTCGGATTTTTCTGAGCCATCCTTTTGGCGATAAGGGTGGGGGGCAGCAATTTTTAAGCGTTTTTCCCGAAAAATGTTTATAAAAATACATAATAAAATACATCATGTATATATTGCTAAATTCGTGCTTCAATAAGCTTTCATTTGACACCCTACACGATGCCCTTGAATTTTTTTCCCAGAATTAAAAATCGACCTTTTATACTTCACGTCTATAATTGGGCCACCACACTTTATCTCTGTCACAGATTACTCCTACCAGATGCGAATCTCTTAATAAATTTCCTATATCAAGATTCCGCGGCCTTGGCGCTTCAGACAGTGCGGCCGGTCGCTTTGAGCGTCGATGCCGTGAATGGAATTTTCCACGCATTTGGTAGGTTTTAATTCAGAGAAATTATGGATTATATTTCAAATATTAAAACACGATATTGTGTGGCATTTTATATAAAATTATATCATTAACAAATACAAAAACGTATATCGTTTATTAAAATTACACTACAACCTAGTACAACCACAATTTAAACCATAAAATCAACGCAACAAAACTGATGTAATAACATTAGCCTGCTATCTATTCCACCGAGACCCCAGCCGAGACGCTCGCACACGCTAACACCGAGGAATTCAACGTTTGGCGACAGACTAAATATTGTGACTGCCGGCACGTTATAAATTCTCTAAATTGAGCCACCGTCGAAAGCGTAAGATTCGCATCTGGTAGGAGTAATCTGTGTCTCTGTGCTGTGCCAAATTTCAGACGCCAATAACAGACGGTCTGACGGACACCGAAGTAATTCCATAAGTGTTCCGTTTTCATGAACATTAAAAATCGAAAAAATGTTCGCAGATTTATTTATTCTCTAGTTACTTACAAAAGTATCCGTTTCTGAGAACAGAACTGTCGAAACGACCAAACAAAGCGCCTTTAATTCCTTAAGACAGAAAAGAAATTAAGTACGCGCAATTAAAAACCACGGTACTGTGTCTAACAACGAGGTGTGTACTGTATTGTACTATTTTATTATCTTTATTTTATGGTACGTTACGGTACCACAAAATAAAGTTATGGTATCCTACGGGACTTCGTACCTCGGAAAAAGATTAGAAATATAAAGGTTTGTAAATAGGGCTTTTACTTAGAATTTAAAATACGTAACATATCATAACATTGTTCATTAATTTTTTTTAACATGCAGGGCACCTGTTTTTTATCTGTGCATGAAGCGAGGCCCTCTAAGGTGGGACAAGGAGAAAAAATAGCGGATACAAAATTTGTTAAAAATTACATATACCTACTATGATTATTTTACATATTGCTTTGCTCCTTAAAAAAAAGGTCTTAATAGCTCTTATAATCAATTTTGTAGATCCCTGGAAAACTGCAATATCTTACGAAAAACGCCACAAAGTGTACTTGTACAAGAAAAGTAAGCCCACGTACAAAAAAATTGAGAAATACTAAGGTGGAACAACTTTTAATGCGAACCCAAAAAAACGGGTTTTAAAATATTCAGCTAATTTGCAAACATAACGGTAACAATCTTCAATATACATATGTATGTATCTGACAATGCCATAAATCAGCATAACTAATAAATTGCGGTTTCAAGTTCAATGTAAAAGAGTTTGAACCCGTTAAAACTTGACGGAAATATGTACATGGTTATTCATTATATTTTGACTCCCACCTACAGCTCTAATTACGAGTTATACAAAAAAACTTTAAATACAAAAGTTTTAGGTTTTTTCACGTAGTATCTTTTGGTAATAGCGGAAATAAATAATCGAATTTACAACATTGAAAAAATTAATTGAGTCATATTTTTTTAAATGGAACACCCTGTATATTATTAGCTCAAATGAAAGATCTCTTTGTTCTAATTTCAAATATATATAATTTGTTGGCATTTGGTTCAGCCTCTTTTGAAATATTTGAGGTAAAAAAATACTTTATTTAAACGTTTTCGAGGCAACTTGAGTGTATTAAAGCAACAAACTGATGATCTCCAATTGTGGAAAAATAAGTTATAAAGTCAAATATTTCAAAAGTAGCCGAACCAAATGCCAACAAATTATATATATTTGAAATCAGAACAAAGAGGGCTTTCATTTGAGCTAATAATATACAGGGTGTTCCATTTAAAAAAATATATATATTTTTTATTTGAAGTTTTTCCTCACCTGGCTAAGCGAGCACATGGTCCGACATAGCGCTTGACAGAAAGTTACGCGCGAAAAACTTAAAACAATTGAATTTGTTGTAACGTTGCCAGACATATTATAAATCTTTAAGAATAATTTATTTTCTGTTATTAACCGTAATTTAAGACAAAGGTAAAACAAATTTAAACCTTTTATAAAAACAAAATAGTAAAAAGACCACTGCAAAATCAATCCTTTTTGTCAGTAGCCTTAGGTTTAACTAATATTTATAACACCCTATTATTACGTTACTAATAAGATAAGCATTATTTCTACCAGCTTAAACTTTCTGCTAAGAAGAAGTTAAAAATCAAAACAAAAAACACTAACAACAAATTATATATATTTGAAATCAGAACAAAGAGGGCTTTCATTTGAGCTAATAATATACAGGGTGTTCCATTTAAAAAAATATGACTCAATTAAATTTTTCAATGTCGTAAAGTCGATTTTTTATTTCCGCTATTACCGAAAGATACTACGTGAAAAAACCTAAAACTTTTGTATTTAAAGTTTTTTTCTATAACTTGTAATAAGAGCTGTAGGTGGGAGTCAAAATATAATGAATAACCCTGTACCTACGTAGTGCTTTTTTTTAACTCGGGACATGGGATTTGCGTGGTAAATTTTTCACCCCATGTTAACTTTTTTTCTACTCTGAACTAAAAGACAAAATTTGCAACAGTGGTTATTTAAATCTTTAGAAGTGACTTACTTTTACCAGTAAGGCTACCATGCTACCAAAGATGTAAAAAATTACTTCTTTTTTGGCAAAACGCAATTTTTTAACCTCTGTATGTCAGGTATTTGATTTTTACAGTTTCATGGCATTGTTTAAATTGATTTGTAACTGTAATTTATCATCAAAAAATATTATATCTTCTTGAAATTGGTATGGAATAATGGAATTGATAGAAAAGAACTCTTCAACGCGAATTGAAGACCCTCAAATATGTACATAACTGCCAAAATTTGGCCCAAAATTTATAGTAGAACAAAAGTTAACATGGGGTGAAACTATTACAATGCAAATCATGTGCCCCGAGTTAAAAAAAAAGCGCTGTATATACATCATACCTACATTTATTATATCAACTTAGACACCACAAAATTCTTAGTGATAGCTATATAGAGGGAAGAAGAGTCCTTTCTTTCAGAAAAAAGGGATCATCAAGCTATGTTCCGTAGAAGCATCAAAATAGGGGAGATTATATGTATATAGTCATATAACAATTACATTGCATAAGAATAAACAATTTGGCACTACGTTAGTTAAGTAAGGAGGTGGCGTACTTACAAATCAGAACCCTCTTCCTAATATTATCTCATAGTAACCCACAGGGTCACCAGGGTCTGTTATACGGTGCTAAAATGTCATATTAAATCCTGTTTATCACTGCTGCGGAGTTAATAGGTGCCATGGTAAAATCAATCAGACCCCTTCGTTTTGATAATATTGATAGATGCAAGACTGAATTTGGTACCTAACACTGAATTAATAAATCCGTTTGTCAAAAAATTGGGAAATAAGACAGCAAATATCATAGAAATATGTTAAATATGTATCTTTTTGGTCGTCTCTTTTAAATGGACGGTAAAATTGAATGACCTTTTGATCTTTTTTTGGTTTCGTGAATAGTAGATATTTGTGAAGGTTCAAAATTTTCTTCAGCTTTGGAGCACCCCATAAAATCGAACCTAGTTACGCCTGCGGGAAGAACAGGACAGACATACATAAATTTATCTTGCTGTTAACTTTTCCAGCACTTTTGAGTATTTGGCCCCTAAGCCGATATGAAAGTGAGTGTTAATGCTTCCTTTACATTCAAGTACACGTCGACGTGCGCTTGACAATCATGCGCTTACAATAATACTCAATAATGCATCCGTAAAGTTGTCAATTCGACTTTTGCTTAAGCCTAAACGTACTCGACACTTATTCAAGCAGTAAGCGCATAAATGTCAAGAGAATTACGTGACCTTTACGCACTTATGCTCGAAATTCCAGGTATTCCATGCATGGTGGCCATATTTAAAATACCAGGTACAATGCCCACTGCTTGCATTTTGCCAGCCGGAAGCAGCTTGACAATTGGGTGTCACTTGCCACCAGCAAAAAAGCATATTTGGCTGAATTGCCAAACATTTGGGTAAATCGGCTGGCAACCTAATAAAAATGAAAGCGGTAGAACGTAATATTAGGGTATGTCAGTGGCGGCTCGCGGGAAAATATTAGATATTGGTGTTCTGCAATAAAACTAAATTACGGAAATAAATAGCGTGAAATTTTTTTATAGTCGTCGAAAAGTACACACGGAAAGCAAAAAAAGACTTTTTTTATTACAACCACAAATCCAATCATTTCGCGAATAAAAACTCTTTTAAAGTGACGCGTGTAAGTTTTCCTCTGCTAACACCGGCTCGGCTGTCTCAATATGGTAATGGCTTAACTATATTTTTTATCTGAAGTTTTTCCTCACCTGGCTAAGCGAGCACATGGTCCGACATAGCGCTTGACAGAAAGTTACGCGCGAAAAACTTAAAACAATTGAATTTGTTGTAACGTTGCCAGACATATTATAAATCTTTAAGAATAATTTATTTTCTGTTATTAACCGTAATTTAAGACAAAGGTAAAACAAATTTAAACCTTTTATAAAAACAAAATAGTAAAAAGACCACTGCAAAATCAATCCTTTTTGTCAGTAGCCTTAGGTTTAACTAATATTTATAACACCCTATTATTACGTTACTAATAAGATAAGCATTATTTCTACCAGCTTAAACTTTCTGCTAAGAAGAAGTTAAAAATCAAAACAAAAAACACTAACTGAGCACAACTACATAGTATTTAGTATTTATTTAGTATTTAGTTTCAAAGAATGATACTTATCTAGTAGAGAATAGGTATGATGTCTTCCATTATTTGCTTCCAAACAAGCGTGCGTCCGTAGCCTATTGTCAAGAACCAGTTGAAGGATATTTGTTAGGATTATTTTAATAAACACTGGAATCAAATGCAAACGTATTTTTTATTGTTAATGAGCAAAAGTAAAAATTATCAGCTTAAGAAACAGACTTTGTTGAACACACTGCACTAATTACTTAAAACTTTCTTGTCAAGTTAAACAAGAAAACAGTATTGATATCATTAAAGCTTTGGAAACGGGGGTTATTCCAGGGATGGCTCTAACCTAGTTGGAAATAAAATTAGGATCCGATTTGAAAATAAAATACAAATATTTATTTACTCACTCTGTGTAATTTGAAAATGCGAAATACGAAAATACTTCGGTAAAAGTAATACAACATACTAAAAAGTCTTAGTATGGGTCAATATCTTTGCTATTAATAAAGATAGAGACACCAGATTGTAGTTGTGTCTTATTGATTAATAAATCTACTTTTTTAGGTTATTTGACTTTTTAAACTCCCTTGGGGGGTGACGTTAGGGAGTTGAGGTCAAAAATTTTGAATGCAAACCTATGCCGTGTGGTTCCTTCTTTTAAAAGTCTTCAAAAAATAAACATTTTACCGCAAACCCCTTATTTTAATTCATTTTTAAATGGCAAGTCTATAAAAATTATAAATCGTAAATCGTATAATCGGGCGGGGCATAACTCGACAGTTAGTCGACCTCTTGTGCCATACAGTACCAGTCTGCTCGCACATTTATTTTTTGTTTTGTGGGGCACTTTTCTTTCTAACTTTTTTCCAACTTTTTGGACTTCTTCATTTGTCGTTTTTTATATTTTTCGTTTTTTGCCATCTGCGCAGTAGACCAAAATGCACACGCAACACACAAACCAAGACGGCTAGACATGCGCACGAAATTTCAGGGGATGTACTCTGGTGTCTACATTCAAACCTACCCAATTTGAAGAATATATCTCCAATAGTAAAACTACAACTACGTATTTAACATATTTCTACGATTTTATGACGTCTTACTCTTTTGAATATTCTTAACTATGTGACATTGTGACACCGCACAACAAGAATATGGGATGAAACATGAGAAAATTTATTAAAAATATATAAACACAATCTTACGGTGGTATGGAACCCTATATGCGCGAGTCGAACTCGGACTCGACCGTTTTTTTATTTTACACAATCACAGCAACTTGAGCAAATGGCTGTCAAATACCGTATACGTACATACTTATTTTCGGCACTGACGCCTCTGGGAACAGACCAACCGTGCCAGCCTTATTAATCAGTTATATAACCTATACGCACTGACATATTTCCGGCATGGCCGCCTCCTGTTATTTATTCAAGTTTGCCATAGTTATTGAGACTTTTGCGTCCTGTGAGAAATTCACAATACTGTGTGTGGCACGGAATCCTCTATGTGCGAGTCGAACTCGCACTCAAGCGTTTTTTTTTATTTCACATAATCACGGCAACGCCCATGAATTAAATTATTTCTGTCAAATACCGTAATACGTACGTACTTATTGTCGGTATCGACGAGTCTGGTAACAGACCAGCAGTGCCTGCCTTACTTATTACGTTAAAAGTTGTTTAGAATGACCACCATGAACTTCTTGCCAGTAATAAAGTCCATTTTGGAACTCTGCCAAGAAGTAACATCTGCCATCCTCGAAAAGAGCTTTAAAATGAGGTACCACACGGCACAGGGTTACATTTAAAATTTTTGACCTCAACTCCCTAGCGTAACACCCCAAGGGGGTGGAAAAAGTCAAATTACATAAAAAAAGTAGATTTATTAACCAATAAGGTACAATTAAAATTTGGTGTCTCTATCTTTATTAATAGTAAAGATATTTGCCCATGCTAAGACTTTTCAGACACTCTGTATGGTATATCACTGTAACCGAAGTATTTTCCACAATGTGGGTAAATAAATATTTGTATTTTATTTTCAAATCGGGTACTAATTTTACTTCCAACTAGGTTAGAGCCGTCGCTGGAATAACCCCCGTTTGCAAAGCGTTAGATATCATGGATAAACTACTAAACTACGGACATTACTATACGCAACCCATAATACACGTCGTGCTCTCTCTCTCTCTCTCTCTCTCTTTCCTCGATTTTATCGCTCTGCACTCTCCATCTATTTGTTGCGCCGAGAGGAGCTAACGGCTACCACTTTCACGCTTCAATTTTCGCCGGACGCGTAAGCGACGAAAGCTCACGCTGTGATTGGTTAAATATCTGGCATAGCGGCGCGTTAGGTAGTAGGAAGCTCGTGTAGTGGTTTCGCTAGCTCCTTCCGCACACTTTGCTCGGCCGGCTTTTAAAATTCTGTCATTCTCCTAGTGAAAAAAAGTTTTCAATTTATTAATGGCGCTATGGTATGTGTTCATAGTGTTGACTATTATAAGAAAACAAAACATTCCGTAGTGTTTGTTGGACTTTCATGTTTTAACCAAACGGTTGGGTTGTATTGTGTAGTAATAGTAATAAACTTTATTATTGTTTGAACCTCGTGCGAGTCCGACAGAGAATGTTCGTTTTCGTTTCATTTGAACTTTATTTCCAGTCAAGAGCCTCGTAAAGCGTCGTTTGGAAGCGCGTTCGTTTTTATAGTTATCTTGTAGAGTTTTGAATTTTTTTGTCGTACATAAGTGCGCTAGGCAAGTGTAAATACAATGACGCTATTTGAAACAACTTTTCCTTGTATCAAAAAATCTTGATTTGACTTACTGGAAGATGGTATGAAGGTAAAGTTTATTATTAATTTGAATTGTGAGGAATTTCGCCTGAAAATTAAGAACAATATAAATAAACCTGTTAATAAATGCCAAATCTTTTGTTAAATATGATTTAAGATAGGCAAATAAAAAATTGCCTAAGTGTTGAGAGTTTTTTGTTTAAAGCTAATTTGGAACCAAAATTTTTGTACAGGTACTAATTTTCTTCCAAAAATTTCTGATCGGCCTAATTGAACAAAATTTTACTCCTGTTTTGAACAGCTGTTCTCTGGATTTTTTGTGTTGTACTATTTTAACTTTTTGAAATTGAATATTTTGAAAGATTTAGTATGATTTCTTACTTTAAAGATAACAAATCTATTATTTTTTCAAATCTGTTACTTACATAGGAATACTCTAGAGAGAATTGGCAACGTCACAGTGACTATTGATGTCAAAACAAAAGTTTTTTTTTCTCTAACTGACGTTTCCCGCTGTTTTTATATGGCCATGTGTCTATTGCCAGTGCTGCGCTGTTACTTAAAAAAAATTTTGAGGGCCGATATCAACCTTTTTTATAGTGAAGCGCCATTTATGAATATTTTTATTCAATCTGAATTCATATCAGGAGTTATCCATTCCAATATATTAAATGATTTCCATAACACCCTATATATACATATATATATATAATATATATATATATATATATATATATATATATATATATATATATATATATATATATATATATATATATATATATATATATATATATATATATACATATATACATATATATATATATATATATATATATATATATATATATATATATATATATATATATATACAAAACTGAAGTAGTGGGGATGCAGTCTTTATTGAAGGTGGCCTTAACTAAGGAATAAAACCCTTTTTTGATTTGTCAAGCTTTCGAGAATTTATTTTTCTCTTCTTCAGGACTTCTACAATAAAAAATTAATTTAAGTTAGTAAAATCTAACCTAGTAATCTTCATAATAAAAGAACTCACCAAAGTGGGCAGTTAAATTAAAAACAGGAATCTCCATGCGAAAATGCTGGATTTGTCTCCATTCTTTATCACACCACTACATTCCTCGGGGTGTTATGAGGAAAACCGAACGGAAAAATCCATAGGATAAATCCCGCGCTTTAGCAGGATAGACGCGACAGGAAATTGACATTTGACAGATTATGAAATTATGCCCGACATTCATGCTTAGCAACACTTGGTTAAAAGAAGACAAGTGAATACAGAGGGGTAAGAAGGAGAGAGACAACACTCATTAAGCACTGGCGCATGGTATCGGAAAGTTAGTAAAATGTTCATAGGTTGTTGAGAAGTTATTGAATCAAAAATATAATAAGTTGTTGATAAATTGGCGGAGAGTTCCAAAACTATCATAATTTAGTTAATCCTAGTAACACAGGTATAATATGTACAGAAAGGAAAGTTTTAGGCAACGTAATTACACCCTCTCAACCCAGAGCTACTACTCATCAGGGGCTGGATAATCAAGTAAACTGAGATATTTTTCTTTCTCAAGACTTAATAAGTAACTGTAGACGGTGCTAAGTTCCGATATATCACTTTTTTTATTAAGGCAGTTAGGTTCAAGGTTGATGTGAACCATCTCAAGGAAAAGTCTTTTATAGTATGAATTTTCATTTTCTAAGATCTCAGCACCTTCCCAGTCCATTTGATGATCTTTATCAATAACATGCTCTGCCAAAGCGCAAGAATGTACACCTCGGCGGCAGTCACTTTTGTGGGAAGTAATACGGCCCTTTACATTTCTAGATGTCTGACCTATGTATGATAAGTTACAATTTTTACAGGGGACTCTGTATACAATGCCACATTTTTCATCCCTGCTAAGAGGGGTCTTAGTTCTAGAATAAATCTGAGAAATGGTTTTTATTTGCTTTCTCGCTATTTTTATGTTAGTATGTTTAAAAACATTTATTAATTTTTCTGTTATATTGTCAATATGTGGTAATGAACAATAGAAAGTTGTTCGAGGATTGTTTTCTACTACACTATTGTTTTGTGTGTGAGAATTTGATGGATTAACAGAAATCGGTGTTTGTGATGTTAGGGACATGGGTTGTGATTGCCTTTCAAAAATGTTTTCTGGTATCTTGTACTGAGTGCTGAACAAGAATTTGTTAATAAGGTTTATTGGATAGGAATTCTCCACCAATATGCCCCTCAGTTGGTTTAAAGCTTCTTTTCTGTGTCGGGGGTGAGTGAGTTTAACTGCTCTATTTTTCATACCTAGGATTAGGTTTATTTTTGTTCTCATAGGGTGGTAAGAGAAGTAACTGACAAACCTATTCGAACAATATGGTTTTCTATACCACCTCGTTCGCAGGATGTCGTCATTATCTCTAGTGACCAACATATCCAGAAATGGGATAGAGTTATTAGTTTCTTCCTCAATGGTGAATTGAACATGTCGGTCGTAAGAGTTGAACAATTCTAGAGCTACCTCTGCTCTACCCCTCGGCACAGAGAGCAAAAGGTCATCCACGTATCTTTTTACAAAAGGAATGTGAAAAGGCATATATTGTAGACAATCCCTAACCAAGTCATCCAGTACATAGTTAACCAGGATAGGAGCTTTGGCAAAATATCTAACAGATATTCTAACAGCATCTTATAACACAAACAACGAATTTTATGTAAGAGATTCTTTTTCGTTTAGTCAATTTGTTAATAATTTTCAACTTCCTCACAATTATGTTATTGTTAGTTTTGATGTTGTCTCGCTATTTACCAACTTATCTTTGGAATCTATTTTAAAGAGTATAAATAATCACTGGGACACGATTTCACAATTTTGCAACTTAACTGCTGAACAATTCGAAAATATTCTAACTTACATCTTTGATTCTAATGTACTAATCTTCAACAACACATACTATAAACAAATATTTGGTACCCCCATGGGATCCAAAATTTCCCCTATCCTGGTTAACTATGTACTGGATGACTTGGTTAGGGATTGTCTACAATATATGCCTTTTCACATTCCTTTTGTAAAAAGATACGTGGATGACCTTTTGCTCTCTGTGCCGAGGGGTAGAGCAGAGGTAGCTCTAGAATTGTTCAACTCTTACGACCGACATGTTCAATTCACCATTGAGGAAGAAACTAATAACTCTATCCCATTTCTGGATATGTTGGTCACTAGAGATAATGACGACATCCTGCGAACGAGGTGGTATAGAAAACCATATTGTTCGAATAGGTTTGTCAGTTACTTCTCTTACCACCCTATGAGAACAAAAATAAACCTAATCCTAGGTATGAAAAATAGAGCAGTTAAACTCACTCACCCCCGACACAGAAAAGAAGCTTTAAACCAACTGAGGGGCATATTGGTGGAGAATTCCTATCCAATAAACCTTATTAACAAATTCTTGTTCAGCACTCAGTACAAGATACCAGAAAACATTTTTGAAAGGCAATCACAACCCATGTCCCTAACATCACAAACACCGATTTCTGTTAATCCATCAAATTCTCACACACAAAACAATAGTGTAGTAGAAAACAATCCTCGAACAACTTTCTATTGTTCATTACCACATATTGACAATATAACAGAAAAATTAATAAATGTTTTTAAACATACTAACATAAAAATAGCGAGAAAGCAAATAAAAACCATTTCTCAGATTTATTCTAGAACTAAGACCCCTCTTAGCAGGGATGAAAAATGTGGCATTGTATACAGAGTCCCCTGTAAAAATTGTAACTTATCATACATAGGTCAGACATCTAGAAATGTAAAGGGCCGTATTACTTCCCACAAAAGTGACTGCCGCCGAGGTGTACATTCTTGCGCTTTGGCAGAGCATGTTATTGATAAAGATCATCAAATGGACTGGGAAGGTGCTGAGATCTTAGAAAATGAAAATTCATACTATAAAAGACTTTTCCTTGAGATGGTTCACATCAACCTTGAACCTAACTGCCTTAATAAAAAAAGTGATATATCGGAACTTAGCACCGTCTACAGTTACTTATTAAGTCTTGAGAAAGAAAAATATCTCAGTTTACTTGATTATCCAGCCCCTGATGAGTAGTAGCTCTGGGTTGAGAGGGTGTAATTACGTTGCCTAAAACTTTCCTTTCTGTACATATTATACCTGTGTTACTAGGATTAACTAAATTATGATAGTTTTGGAACTCTCCGCCAATTTATCAACAACTTATTATATTTTTGATTCAATAACTTCTCAACAACCTATGAACATTTTACTAACTTTCCGATACCATGCGCCAGTGCTTAATGAGTGTTGTCTCTCTCCTTCTTACCCCTCTGTATTCACTTGTCTTCTTTTAACCAAGTGTTGCTAAGCATGAATGTCGGGCATAATTTCATAATCTGTCAAATGTCAATTTCCTGTCGCGTCTATCCTGCTAAAGCGCGGGATTTATCCTATGGATTTTTCCGTTCGGTTTTCCTCATAACACCCCGAGGAATGTAGTGGTGTGATAAAGAATGGAGACAAATCCAGCATTTTCGCATGGAGATTCCTGTTTTTAATTTAACTGCCCACTTTGGTGAGTTCTTTTATTATGAAGATTACTAGGTTAGATTTTACTAACTTAAATTAATTTTTTATTGTAGAAGTCCTGAAGAAGAGAAAAATAAATTCTCGAAAGCTTGACAAATCAAAAAAGGGTTTTATTCCTTAGTTAAGGCCACCTTCAATAAAGACTGCATCCCCACTACTTCAGTTTTGAATATTTTTTCTTAACTAGTCAGTCGCGACTACTCTCCCTTATATATATATATATATATATATATATATATATATATATATATATATATATATATATATATATATATATATATATATAATAAATGTAAATGCGAAGATTTACTTCTTCGCTAGTGCAGCGAAAAGGCCGTGAATGAAAAATAAAAATAATGAGGACTATCTTTGATTCTGGTCTGGGTGACCTCCTGCTATCGATTTCTGGGCCCTTACCCATCAGCGGGCAGGCTTACACCCAGGGTGGCTGAAGAACAGACCACGATTTGACCAGAATCAAAGAGAGTCCTTATATCCAAAATGTTCGGAAAGGATGGGTAAGATGTAGTGGCTCGCGCCAACTAGTTCACCCAGTGTTGCTCCAAAAATGTTTGGCTGCTAACACAATAATACTCGAAAGTATGTCGAATGTCGATTTTCTCGACGTCGACGGTACAAATGCACCATTGTACAACAATAGTAGAAAAATGGAAGATTTCTTGGCCTATAGGTAATATAATAAATGTAAATGCGAAGATTTACTTCTTCGCTAGTGCAGCGAAAAGGCCGTGAATGAAAAATAAAAATATTTTTATTTTTATAATAAAAATATTTTTATTTTTATTTTTCATTCACGGCCTTTTCGCTGCACTAGCGAAGAAGTAAATCTTCGCATTTACATTTATTATATTACCTATAGGCCAAGAAATCTTCCATTTTTCTACTATTGTTGTACAATGGTGCATTTGTACCGTCGACGTCGAGAAAATCGACATTCGACATACTTTCGAGTATTATTGTGTTAGCAGCCAAACATTTTTGGAGCAACACTGGGTGAACTAGTTGGCGCGAGCCACTACATCTTACCCATCCTTTCCGAACATTTTGGATATAAGGACTCTCTTTGATTCTGGTCAAATCGTGGTCTGTTCTTCAGCCACCCTGGGTGTAAGCCTGCCCGCTGATGGGTAAGGGCCCAGAAATCGATAGCAGGAGGTCACCCAGACCAGAATCAAAGATAGTCCTCATTATTTTTATTTTTCATTCACGGCCTTTTCGCTGCACTAGCGAAGAAGTAAATCTTCGCATTTACATTTATTATATTACCTATAGGCCAAGAAATCTTCCATTTTTCTACTATATATATATATATATATATATATATATATATATATATATATATATATATATATATATATATATATATATATATATATATATATATATCATATGGGATTTTTTCTGCTTCGAGATGAAAATTAACTAAAAAAATAGTAGCCACGTGATTCGTATTATCTGCCAAATTTTCATTTTTTCCAAAGAAAATTCAAAAGTGGGGTTATTTCTCACAATATCGAAAAAAGTTATTAGAAAAAGTTTTTCCAAATGCAGTTTTTAGTCCATATGCATATGCATATTTCAACTGCATAAGATAATTTTGATTTTTTGCCCATTTTTTGTAAATTGCACCACTGTTGCAAAATAAGACTCCGCGCAACCTACATCAAACTTCTTAGTTTTGACAATGCTTTATTCCAGACACATTTTCTTTAAAGTATCGCCATATTAAATATGTGTTTTTCTACAAAATCCAAACAGGGCTATTAAAATTTGGTCACATGTGATGCAAAGTTTATAGATGACACTAATTATCACGGAAACCTCGAAAGCATTCGGCCCCTCCCGAAAGGCTTCGTCGAGAGGCGGGAATTTTGATTGATTTCCTAAGTTCGGCGCATGTTTGGCGTCAAAAATGAGAAACATCCTTACCTCAAATCTCTTATTTTGAAGCAAGACTATTTATTTTTGTGAATGTGTTAAGGATAATATGCGATACAAGAATTGTTTTTAATTTTAAGAATATGGTTCTATTATATTTTGAGTACAGTACTTAGCTTGGCAGTAAAATCGCTTAGTTGTACTGAATTGCGTTAAAATCTTCATTTGTTGTTCTTAATTTGAACGTGTTATATAGGTATCTATATATAATTTAGTTTGTCATGAACCAATAAACAAAACTTTTGTCTTTATATTAAATAAAAAACATATATAATATTAAAGTCCTTTCTTTATTTAAACTTAGTTTTAAGAAATCCAGTTTCGATTACAACCCGTAAGAAGAAACTGCAAGAAACTTACGAGTGATTTTTTTTAAAACAACTTATTATCCTACATAATACCACTCAGAATTTATTATAAAGGTAAAATACAATAACTATTAGCTTACACCCCTACACGACATGTACCTATTTATATATTTTAATTTTTATAGTAAAAACTAGAAATTACGGTGTATACATCTAAGTAAAACCTAAACCATACTACAGAACTACAATTAGCGATTTTATAATAATTATATAATACAAAAACAAGCCCTGTCACCATTACCTGGCATACAAAATAAATATAAAAACCCTTAACCAATACTATGTATTTCTTTCTCTTTGTTGGAAAGAATTCTTGCTTTTCAATTTTTTATGCACCGCTGATCTATTTTCCTGCTCCATTATTAAACTAAATTGTCCCATACAAATTATTAAAAAAATACAGCTCAATTTTTAAAACATACTTACAATGCAAAGACGATTCCATTATTTTTTGTAATGTAATTTGTCAACGTTTTAATTTACCATTACATATGAAGTAATACAATATACCTAATTTTCATTCAATGTATTTGTAATAAATAGTACAATATACTTTGTTGCTTCAAAAAAATCAATGGTTTTTTCCATTGGCATCCATTCTTCTACTTTTAAAGCTACAGCAATCATACTATTTTCATGTTTCCTCTTCATTACATTATATTTCTTCATTTAATATAACATACCTATCGTTCCTATTCAGCATATTTATTCTTTGAATTCTCTGAGATGTTACTTTTCTGACATCGGAGATAATTCTGTCTACGGTTACACCACTACATAATTTTGTAACTATTTAAGTTTTGACAAGTGCTGACTTCTAATCTCCTCTTCATGGCCTACATGTGATTTCCAGAATTTTACAGTAGTCTCCCCTACAATTTGTAATTTGGTATTTTCTGAAATATTTCAGCCTATTTTAAAGTACACAGCTACCACATTCTAGGGTTATATAGTATTTATTTGTACCTACATACATTTTAGGAAATAAAATAATTTACATATTTGCCAGATCTTTATATTTATACATTTATACTCTATACATTTTTATTAAAACTACCAGCCTTCTCCATTCGTTTGGAGCATTTGCTGTCATATCCTAGGGACAATAGAAATATTTTGTAAAATAAAGCGATATTAAAAGGTGCATTCTACATTTTACCTATTGAATTACTACGATTGCAAGTGTAGGATTTTTCCACATAATCATTATATCTTTTTGTCCTGGCCGCTACATAAGTTGTCTCAATTTTCTGTTCTTCAGACCATTGTTCATAACTTTCTTTGTAAGTAAAATTATATGTTTGCATTTGTAATTTTGTTTTGTGGTTTACCTCCAAATGTGTTTCTAGTTTATTATAAGTTTCACAGACTAACTCATTTCGAGTACACAATGGGCAAATAATATGTTAACATCGGACTCTTGCTGTTGGATATGAACATTTTTTACGTGTCTATTCTTTGCTGAAACACAAAAAAAAACTCCTCTTGGTAACACGACAATCAAAGGCATAAGTCTAGAAAAAGGCGGCAAACAGCTGTTAATATATGGTTAGGTTAAGTCTTTGCTTATGAGTTGTCCGCAAGTTCAAATTCGCGCCACCACCGCCTCTCGCCGAAGCTCTCCGAATCTCTAGAAGGGGTCGAATACTTCCGAGGTTTCCGTGATAATTAGTGTCGTCTAAAGTTTATTAGACGACACTAAAAATCACAGAAACCTCGGAAGCATTCGGCCCCTTCCGGAGATCCGGAGAGCTTCGGCGAGAAGTAGTAGTGGCGGGAATTTGAATTTGCGAACAACTCAAACAAAGACTTAACCTAACCATATATTTACAGTTACATCTCTTTGCCGCCTTTTTATAGAGTTATGTCTTTGACTGCCGTGTTACCAGGCACTTTTTTGAATTCTTCGCTTTTGTAATTTGTAAATCGTTTTCCATCATTTTGTGAAAAATATTGTGCTTATACAGTTGATTTGTGAAAACTATTTGTTTAATTAAAATTACTTAGCATCTGCTCTTTCCAAACGAGAGAAGAAGGCTGATGGTTCGATAAAAATGTATGGAGTCTGCCCATCTCGTATAAATTATAAAGATCTGGAATGGGCCGTGAAGAGAAGATTAGAAGTCAGCACTTGTCAAATTTTGAAAAAAACTGAAACAGTTACAAAAATTATGTAGTCGTGTAAACGTAGACAGAATTATCTCCGATGCCAGAAAAGTAACATCTGAGAAAATTCAAAGAATAAAGAATAGGAACGATGTGTCATATTTAATGAAGAAACAATGTAATGAAGAAGAAACATAAAAATAATATGATTGCTATAGCTTTAAAAAGAAATAAATATTATTGGTTAAGGGTTCTTATATTTATTTTGTATGCCAGGTAATGGTGACAGGGCTTGCTTTTGTATTATATAATTATTATAAAATCGCTAATTGTAGTTCTGTAGTATGGTTTAGGTTTTATTTAGATGTATAAACTGTAATTTCTAGTTGGTACTATAAAAATTAAAATATATAAATATGTACATATCGTGTAGGGGTGTAAGCCAATAGTTAGTGTATTTTACCTTTATAATAAATTCTGAGTGATATTATGTAGGATAATAAGTTGGTTTTTAAAAAAAAAATCACTCGTAAGTTTCTTGCAGTTTCTTCTTATGGGTTGTAATCGAAAATGTGGATTTCTTAAAACTAAGTTTAAATAAAGGACTTTAATATTATGTATGCTTTTTATTTAATATAAAGACAAAAGTTTTGTTTATTGGTTCATGACAAACTAAATTCTATATAGATACCTATGTAACAAGTTTAAATTAAGAACAACAAATGAAGATTTTAACGCCATTCAGTACAACTAAACGATTTTACTGTCCAGCTAAGTACTGTACTCAAAATATAATAGAACCATATTATTAAAAACAATTATTGTATCGCATATTATCCTTGACACATTCACAAAAATAAATAGTCTTGCTTCAAAATAAGGGATAGGTGCTACGACAAAAAAAATTTAGAGATGCTTCTGCTCTGAAGCGACATAATATACTTTACAAGGAACATAAAAGGGTTTGATACTTTATCACGATAACAAATCATTTATTTTGAAGTCTACGACCAAAGAGAGACGATCGCCAAAACAATAACTAAGATTTGAGGTTAGGTTGTTTCGCATTTTTGACGCCAATCATGCGCCAAAATTAGGAAATCAATTAAAATTCCCGCCTCTCGCCGAAGCTCTTCGGGAGAGGCCGAATGCTTCCGAGGTTTCTGTAATATTTAGTGTCGCCTAAGTTTATTTATTTTTTACCCTGTATAAGGTAACTTCATCGTGTGTTGACGAGCGCTGACCTATTATACCATTTTCGGCCGAAAATTCGGTGTTTTAATTTTACTTATTTTTATTTCAAGTAATCTTTAATTATTTACAGCAAAATTTAAAAAAGTTGGCCAAGTGGCTTGAAAATTTTGGTGCTTCTCCAGCTCTGCAGTAGTTATGTACCAGCCGCCCCTGGGGTATGTCATCAATATAGTTGATTAGGAGTACATCAAATATATACGGGGCCGAAGCGTCTGGGAAAATTATTGCATCACCACTCTAAAGAGGGTCATCTTTCAAAAGTAAATTTTTCAAGAAACATGCACCACTTTCGAATATCTATTTTTTTAAATAATTTATTTTACAGTAACGTAGCAAACTTAAAGACAACTGAATAAACCCAAAAAAGATTCGTTTAGGTTTGCTGAGGATTTTTTTATTTCCTTCGCCATTTTTTTAACTAGGACTTTCAAAAAAGATGTTTAAAAAAAAAAAGGTTTTGCGAGTATAATTTCAGAAAATTGGCGTTTAAAAAAAATTAAAATAATTTTCGTAGATTCATTTTTTATTCTCTGATTATAGCTATAAAAGTCACCGTTTCTGAGAACAGGACTGTCGAAACGAACACACAAATAGCCTTTAGTTTCCTAAAGGCTAAAGAGACAGTAAGTTTGCTCAATTAAAGGCCACAATATTATTGTAAATTCCTAATAACGAAATGTAAACTGTGTTGTAGTTTTAATATCTTCATTTTATGGTAGCTTGCAGTACTTCTTACCTCGGAAAAAGATTAGAAATATAAAAGTGTGTAACTAAGGCGTTTACTTCGGATTTAAAATACGTAACATATTTAAGCACTATCTACTGTTTATTGAAATGCTTTTTTAACATGAAGGGCAGTGATTCTCATTCTCAACCTGTGCATGGAGCGGGACTCCTAAGATAGGACAAACATAAAAAATAGAAAAAAAATCATGTTGTATCAAAGGCGAAAATGTAAAATGGGTTCTAAAGAATTAAATATACCATGTATTTGCACCCTGAACAATAAGCTCTTTAGATTATTATAAGCAGAAGCTTATAATAATTGCAATTTGAAATAACTTAAGCAAAACTCCGCAAAATATATTTGTTGGTACAAGAAAAGCAGGCACATGTACAAAAAAGGTGGAGAAGCACTAATATGGAATACCTTTTGCGATCCCATTTAGATGAGCCTCTTCTACGAGCACTAATAAGAGCTATAACATAGTAATCCAAACAGCAGGGTTTAAAATAATTATTATAAAATCCAATATTTAGCTAATTTGCAAGAATTACGTTAACAATTAATTAATAATATATCTGACAATGACGTACCTCGGCATAACTAATAAATTACGGTCTCAAATTCAATGCAATAGGTGGTGTTTAAAATAACAACTTCGACAGTGGCTTAAGCCGATATGAAAGTGGCATGTGTACCTTAATTATACAACAAATGACAAATAAAAAAAGTTTTGCTGGTGGTCGATAACTAGCAAAACTATTAAGTATACTACTTCGGTGCTATGGATGAATTACTGGTACGCCACCAGTAAACTTCTAATGTATCTTAGCAGTTTTGCTGGTTCCAAAGTTTGATTTAAATCAGTAAAAGTTGATGATAGTGTCAAAATAATTCATACAAGATCTTATCATGGATGATACATCAGTTTCACCGCCCAGTGAGCGAGTTTCAGTAAAAATAGAACCGTCAAGGTTGATTTCCTACTTTTCTTTCATACAGAGAAAATGGACACATTTTTCAGAAAAGCACCCTTGCGCTCTAATTCCTTCTTTAAGAAAGCCCCACATCTTAAACGAAATTATAGATTCCGGCATACTTATTAAACTTAGAAGGAAAATACGACAATTGATGATGATTTCGGACCGTCATCCATACACACGAAGGGTTTTCAAATCTGAATCAGCAATAAGAAGTGAAGAAATTAAGCATCTACTTAAGTACTACTGGAGGATTCATCCATTTAGTTTGTTTGCGTAAGTTTTCTTTTGTAAATGTTTGTGTTTTTCTTGGGGTTTAGGGAGGACCCCACCAAACATATTTGTGATGTTACATTTACATTATGTTAATCTGTAATAAATAAACTTTTACAAAGTTTACTAACAAAAGTCAATAGTGAGTACCTATGCCTGATGGTATTTGCCTCCTAACCCCGTCTTCTGCTCGTTGCCTCGTAAACCCCACGACAAGTCATAGTACACCTATGAAAGAAATCAAAACATACATATTTAGTCCATCGCTTATTTAAACGCTCAAATAATTTGTTTCCAAGTTCAGCCTAAGAGTCAAAACCTACATCATTTTTTTATCAAAAATTTTAAACAATGATATGAATGAAATTCACTGCATATATTGAAACCGGTAAATGCTGGTATGAATTCAGGCTTAGTAAAAATATTCATAAATGGCGCTTCATGATAAAAAAAGGTAGAAATCGTCTCTCAAAAGTTCAAAACAAATGTTTTTAGTAACTGCGCACCACTGGTAATAAATACATGGCCATATAATAAAACAGCGAGAAACGTCAGTTACAGAAAAAACATTTGTTTTGACATCAGTACTCGCTGTGGCGTTGCCAAGTCTCTCTACAATATATTCCTATGTAACAGGTTTGAAAAATAATATGTTTGTTATCTTTAAAGTAAGAAATCATACCAACTCTTTTAAAACATTCAATTGCAAAAAGTTAAAGTACAACAACACAAAAAAATCCAGACAACAGCTGTTCAAACCAACAGTAAAATGTTGTTCAACTAGGCCGACCCAAAATTTTTGGAGGAAAAAGCGTAGGTACCTATCCAAAAATTTTATCTCAAAATTAGCTTTAAACAAAAAAATCCTAACACTTAAGCATGTACTGTTTTTTTATTTGCCTATTTTTAATCATATTTAACAGAAGATTTCGCTTTTATTAACAGGTTTATTTATATCGTCCTTAATTTTTAAGCGACATTCCTCAAAACTTAAATTAATTATAAACTTTACCTTCATAACCTCTTCCAGTGTTGAAACAGTCGTTCGCCTTTTTTCATCTGTTCAATAATTTCTAATTTCGCTAGAGTCTTTCACAGTTAGTACCAGGTAACGTAAAAATAGGTACCTACTCATTAAGATTTTTTGATACAAGGAAAAGTTGTTTCAAATACATCATTGTATTTACCCTTGCCTAGCGCACTCATTTCCAACAAAAAAAAATTGCAGTACTCCACAAAATAACTATAAAAACAAACAGCGTCACAGTCGACAAAGCTTTTTTCTAAATTAAAAAAAGTGAAACCTTACTAACAGTAAGTAAAACCTGCGCAAGTGGGGAACAAAATTTAAAACATTTAACTCCCTACTTTAAAAATGTCAAAAAAGTAGTTTACCATTTGAAGGCAAAAGTCAATAAGATATTATAATTATTATATATTATAATTATACTTACTAATTAATTAATTATAATTATTATATATTTATAATTATAATTATAATATATAGTAATTATAATATCTTATTGACTTTTGCCTTCAAATGGTAAACTACTTTTTGAGATTTTTAAAGTAGAGAGTTAAATTAATGTTTTAAATTTTGTTCCCCACTTGCGCAAGTTTTACCTACAAGGTTTCATTGAACCTTTGAAATATAAATCATTAAAAATGGGTACCATTGAATATATCAAACAAATAGATATTCGCTCCCGGCTCCATTTTAATAATTTCCACTTTTGTGCACAGTTTCCATCTATCCCCGTTGAAACAACAAATAAATAATATTGACAAAGAAGAACTACGTGCTTTTTGTCAGTTAAATTAGTTCTAATTTAGAAAAGCTTTATAAATACGTAAAAAGCGTAAAGAAGTCATCAAGATGAAAATTCTATTTCTGAAAATTCTTGATAATCGGTAATATAGTATCTAGGTAAATAACACTAGTTTACAAGAAAAATGTACCTCGTGAAAAAAGTGTTTTTAACCTAATTCGAGGTCGCTGAAAACGAAAATGACAAACATTTATTTTTCCAAAGAAGCGTTTGCGAAATATTCGCAAAAAACGTGTTTTTAGGCTCTTTTTCCAGTTATGGTCCAACATCTCGAGAAGGGTAGACGTAATCGACCTAAAATGTACACACATTTCGAGGTGCGCTTCTTTTTTCACATAAATATTAATTTTGAGTCAATTGGAAGAGTATTTTTTGAGTTACAGCTACTGAAAGTTTGATTGGGTTTGGGTTTGGGTTTGATTGGGTTATTAGGAAATTTGTTTTTCATGTTTTTTGAATTGCATATGAAAGATTATTTCGCCACGAAAATATATTGCCCAAGTTTGTTCAAATCGGTTGTAAAATGTGGAAGATATTACTGATTAAGTGAAGGCAGACGATTTCAGTTTTTGCCATGAACGCCCAGAAGTCCGGAGAAATTAGTTTCAAATGAGTACGTTAGGCTTTACTACCTTAATTACATGAGCAAAGTTCACCTAATTTCTCCGGACTTCTGGGCGTTCATGGCAAAAGCTGAAATCGTCTGGAGTCACTTAATCAGTAATATCTTCCACATTTTACAACCGATTTGAACAAACTTGGGCAATATATTTTCGGGACGAAATAATCTTTCATATGCAGTTCAAGAAACATGGAAAAAAATTCCTAATAACTAAATAAAACAAACAAAAATGTGCAATTTTCAAGAAAGCTCAAAAAATGCAGTTTTTTCAACTTTCAGTAGTTAGCTGCAACGCAAAAAATACTCTTCCAATTGACTCAAAAATAGTACTTATGCGAAAAAAGAAGCGTACCTCGAAATGTGTGTACATTTTAAGTTGATTACGTCTACCGTTCTCGAGATGTTGAACCATAACTGGAAAAAGAGCCGAAAAACACGTTTTTTGCGAATATATCGCAAACGCTTCTTTGGAAAAATAAATGATTATCATTTTCATTTTCAGCGACCTCGAATTAGGTTTAAAAACACTTTTTTCACGAGGTACCTCGAATGAAGGTAAAATTTGTAAACTAGTGTAATTTACGACTTGTACGAAATGTGTTTCAGGCTAGAGGAAGTCTATCAAACTTGCCAAATCTATGAAGATTTGAAAAACTTTCCAACACGACGAAACAGAAAACTTAAACTGTACTCTAAAAAATGGCGGATTGGATGCACTTGCTGTGGGCTCAAGTGGGGAGCAGTATAGCCAACCTAAAACTCTTTAAAAAAATAATGCAATATTGCTATTTAAAATAATTTTTTAGCTACACATATTAATTTCCTCACTAGAAAATTTGTTCAAATATCTATTAAAAGTGTAGCTGTCCGTTGTCACCCCTTTGCGCTTTGCGCCTAGCTTCAAGTGGGCTCATAAATGAGCCGTGTTGCCATTTTCTCCATTTCGCTGACATACCTCTGATGCTTAGAGAGAGAGCGAGAGAGAGAGGGAGAAAGAGAATAAGGAAAGCAACAGGACTGTCAAGAATACATAGTCAAAGAAGCACGTTGAATTTAAATTAAATTCTTAGATACGGTAACGCTACTAGACTTTTCGCGATTCTAATAACTGTAAATTTTGTATTTAGATATGCACCAATTTTTCGTAATATTCACCTTTCAATAAACTCATTGATAACATAATTTCGGACTTGTTGCAAGCTTCTTGGACCACTCTGTAAACGCGCATCGGGGCTCGATACTGTTATTTATTAAGACTGGATTTACAACACAAAGGGACTCGAAATTTTCATTAACAAATCATGTAGGTTTTGACCCTATTGCTTAGTCTATAACCAATACGAATGAAGTGTCCCAAGCTAAAAGTTAAAATTTAAGTATCATTTAAGTATATCTTTTGTTTTAGGTTATACTACAACTTCTTCATGACATTTATACATTTATACAGCGTAATATACATTATACCGATGAACTGGATATTTGTAAGGTATTATATTCCTACTAAATGGCACAGTTTCGCAATTGACATGATTGTAACAGTCGGTGTAATTATAAATTTTTTTATTGGATACTTTGATAAAGATCTTGTGCATGTTCAAATGAAGCCCAGAAAAACTGCCAAGTAAGTATCGCTGGTATGCTACTTAGGGAAGATTGTGGTAATAAGAATATGGGGCAATAAAAACGATGTTAGGTTTCTAACAAACCAAATAATATTTTATATTTAACTAGCTGGTACCCGCGGGCTTCGCCAGCGTGTTTTAATCATGAAATATATTTACAAGATCAAACGAACTTACCTGTGAAGTTATAATAATAATAATAATAATAATAATGTTTATTCAAATATAAGATACATATATATATATATAAAATATTCCATTTTATGAATAAACTAAGAAATTTAATTTTAAGGAAACTCACGAAGTTTACCTTGTTGTGAGTATCGTAATATTTTATAGGATACTTTCATTACAGTTAATAATTGTTTCTTTCTTTCTTTCTTCGGACACAACTGTAATTTATATGTTTATGAAAAATTTTATTTAATTTTGCACTTTCTGTGTACTCAACAACGTTCCTTAATAATTTATTAAATAATTTTATTTTTCACCATTTATAATGTTATGTATAATTTCTCTTGGACTCGTAAATATCCATTGTCTAATCATCTTCTTATAAGATTTTAATGATTTAATATCTCTTATTGATTTTGGTAATATTTCAAATAAATATGGCTTTATATTTAAAAAGTGTTTGTTACTTTTTGCTTTATTGATTTTATTTTTCAATACAGTTATATTTTTATGGCGTGTGTTGTATGTATGATTAAGAAAATTTATTTCATTTTTCTTTTTAAAGATAAAAATTAATAAATTATAAACAAATAACTGTCTGATGTCCATTTTTTTACTTTCTTGGTACAGTAAATCTGATGAATATAAATAATCTTTATTGTAAATAATTTTTAAAATCCTTTTTTGGATAGTTTCAATGCTGTGTAAATAATTTTTGTTTATTCCTCCCCAACCTAGTATACCATAATTTAGGTGTGTTTGTACTAAAGAATAATAAATTATTTCTAAATGTTTAATTTTTAGAAATTGTTTAAGATGTTTAAATTTGGGTATCAAAGCTCTAATTTTTTTTGTGATATATTCACTGTGTAAGTTCCATTTTAAATTTTTATCAAAAATTATTCCGAGATATTTAACGTATTCAGCTTCTTCAATGTTAATATTATCTAATTTTAAAGTACCTATGTTTGGTAATTTATTTGTATAGGAAGTAAATGGGAGGAATTTTGTTTTGTTAAAATTAATTGTTAATAAATTATTACTAAACCAATTATAAATTTTAGTAAAATCTGTTTTGATTGTTTTAGTTAGAATGTTCCAGTTTTCTTCCTCATAAAAAATTACAGTATCATCCGCAAAGCTATGTAATTTACCTTTACATTTTATATTAAATAAATCATTTAAATAAATATTAAATAGTAGAGGTCCTAGAACTGAACCTTGTGGAACACCGTAATTAAAGGTTTTAGGTACACTTATTTTTTCATCAATTTTGACATAACTGATTCTGTTATTTAAATAATTTTTAAGCAGATTTAAAACTTGACCTCGAAATCCAATTTTTTCCAGTTTATTTAAAAGCAGTTCATGGCTAACAGAATCAAAGGCTTTGGTTAAATCTAAAAAAATGCAAATACTGTCAGCTTTATTATCCATTGAATTATATATTTGTGTGGTTAAGTGACAAATTGCATTTTCAGTTGATTTATTTTTTTTAAAACCAAATTGTTTATCTGATAATATATTATATTTATTTAAAAAGCTTTCCATACGATCTTTTAAAACCTTTTCAAATATTTTTGCTAGTGATGATATTAAAGTTATTGGCCTGTAATTTTGAAATTCAGTTTTATCACCATTTTTATAAATAGGTTTTATTATACCTATTTTAAAACTTTCTGGGTATAATCCTGTTTTAAAGATAACGTTAATTAAATGTGTTAGAGGCTTACAAATCTGTGAATTTATTGATTTTAAAATTTCTGATGTTATTCCATCAATACCTGGAGATTTTTTATCTTTTAAATTATTTATAATATTCTTAATTTCATAATAATTTGTTTCTTTAAGAAAACATGAATTTATATTTGTTAATAGTGTTTTAGATGTTGTTTGGTGGTTTTTTGTTTTTATTATATTATTGGCAAGTGTTTCTCCAACTTTTGAATAATATTCAATAAAGTTGTTAGATATTAAGCTTTGATTTGATGTTATCTCTCCATTTTGAAGTTTCATATAGTTTATTGAATTATTTGTTTTATAATTTTCACAACACAACTTTTTAACACAATGCCATAAATCTTTTTGTGAGTCACATTTATTTTCTATCTGATTTTTATAATAGTTTATTTTTGCTTTTTTAATAATTTCAGTTAGTTTATTCTTATAAACCTTATATTCATTTAATAAGATTGAATTATTAGAATTTTTAGATTTTTTATAAAGTTTGTTTTTTTTATTTATCGATATTAACAAACTATTTGAAATCCATTCTTTTTTAAGATTATTTTTAATTTTTATTTTTACTTTACATTTTTCAACATTTTGTTGTATTTTTCTTATTAGAAAGTCAGCTAACTCATTAGATGATTTTAATGAAAAATAATTATCCCAATTATATTGACTAAAATTTTGATTTAATTTGTTATAATCAATATACGTTTTATATTTTACTTCTGAGTGTTCATTATTATATGTTTTTAATTGATATTGTAAAATAATGGGATAATGATCGGTAATTTTATATTGAAATATAAATGATTTAAAATTGTCTAAGTCTTGTTGAGTTTTAATAAAAATATGATCTATGCAAGATTTTTGATTATTTACTTCTCTAGTGGTACTGTTAATAAAAGAAATAAAGTCATATTCACTTAAAATATTACAATATTCATTTGTATAATTCGAATTGGACATTAAATTTATATTTGTGTCACCAATAAAAATTGTGGTGTTATTAAAATTTTTATAGTTTTTATCAAAAAAGGATTTTAAATTATGATTAAATTGTTGAATAGAAGTTGATGGAGATCTATAAATTGCAATAATATCAATTTTTGTGGTTTTATCAATAAATAGCTTTATGTATATTAATTTTGATTGGTTAAAAGGTATTATTTCATAATGATAATTAAAATTGTTTTTTACATAAACAACAATTCCATCATTTTGGTTAAAATTACTATTATTGTATATTAAATTATAAGAAGGAATGTTAAACAATCTTTTATTTACAATTTTCCATGTTTCAGTAAAAATTATAATATCAAAATTTTCTTCTAAGTACTGAATAAATATTCGACTTTCGTCTAAATTTCTTTGTATACTACGTATGTTATTGTGATACACTGAAAATGTTTTAGTTTGTAATTTGAGACTGTTATATTCATTTTTACTACTTACCAGCTGTGTCCGAATGTTATTTATTTCAAAATCTTTTAAGTATATGTTCATTCCTAAATCTATAAAAAGATAATATTAACTTATATAAATTAAATTATAAATAATTTAATTAAATTAAATTATAAACAAATTAAAACTAAAATAAAATAATCTCTAAAATTTACTCAGACTCTTAATTTCTTTTATTTTATCTTCATTAGTAATATTTATTATGTCTTCTTCTTCATTTTTTCTTATAAAAATCTTCCTATTTTTTATCCAAATAAATTTGTATCCAAATTTCTTCAGTTCTTTTGTCTTTCCAAATAGGTATTTCATATTCGAAGTTAATTCTTCATTTATATATATAATGTTGTTAGGTCCAATTAATTTTATGTCTTCTATATTTAATTTTCCTTTGCTTTTGTAATATTGTTTTGATTTCAATATTATATGATTTTTTATTTCTTCATTTCTAAATTTAATTTTTATAATATCTTCCTTCTTGTTCTTCGTTCTATTAACTTCCAATATATCTTCTTTTTCATTTTTAATTCCTATGTAATTTAAAATTTTCTTTGCAACTTCCTTATCTGTCACATTTGGTTGTTTAGGAACTCCTTTTATCTCTATATTTGATTTCAATGAAATTTGTGATTGTAAATCATTATGTTTTTTAAAAATTGTTATTTCATTTTTCAAGTTTAGTACCTCATTTTTTAATGATACATTTTCTTGTTTCAGTTCTTCTTGATTTTTTTTAATTTCTATTAAAGTTGTTGTTATTTTCTTATTTTGTTTATATATTTCATCATATTTCTCTGATAAAAAATGTATTGATTTCTGTAATTCCAAAATGATATTAGAGCTTTCTTTATTGCATTTTTGACAAATCCATCTTTGGCCATTTTTTTTCTTTTGTTCTTTTATTAGAACATCTAAATAATTATTGTCTATATTTAAACATCTTACATGATACCAATTTTCGCAAGAACCATTACATTGTATTGATGTTTGATTCGACTTAATGTTTGTGTTACATTCGTTGCAGGAGTAACTTTTAGAAAATGTAGCTTCTTTTTTGTCTTGTGAACATATATTAAAGTTTTTAATTTTTTCTTCACATTTCTCTTGACTACTTCTTATGGGATATTTTAAAGGTAAATATGAACTTTCATCATCACTCAAAAAACTTTGGTTAAAATTCTCTTTTGGTTTGTCACTTATATCTTGGCTGGTATTTTTTCTATTACTCTTTCTTGTCATTTTAACGTCACAAAATTTGATTATTATTTTATATAAATTCTTATTTTTATATTCTTCACTAATTATACTTGCTGAACTTCAATATTTTCTTGTAAAAAATTTACTTGTAAATCTTTTTTTTTTTTTTTTTTTTTTTTTTTCGATCTTGATTATATGAAACGTCCAGTCCGAAGACATAGCTTTTGATCACCACGTAGTCCACCATTTCTCGAGCTTCCCCGCAATGTTTAAAGACAAAATCCCCGTCGCCCCACCGCTCCCGTCCGACTCGCCGCGTCCTCACTCATTTTAAAGAGATTTTTCTCGCAACATGCGGCTCGGGAGGGGGGGATGTTATGTCTTCGGACTGGACGTTTCATATAATCAAGATCGAACTTCACAGGTAAGTTCGTTTGATCTTGTAATTATATTTCAACGTCCAGTCCGAAGACATAACTTCTGATCGCCACGTAGATGTTTAAAGATGTGTTGCGAGAAAATTGCATCCTATTTAGGAAAATAACATGACATTAAAAAATTTACTTTTATGTAACATGATATTCTATAGTCATGTTGGAACTGTTGGGTCGTGAATAACGCACGTGTAGGAACCATCAAAGACGACCCGACCTAGGCTTCGATAAAAACAAATACCTACACATAGCTGATAAGGAAAAATAAGAAACTATGATATCTTGGGCTAAGAGTTGATAGTTGGGTTCTTAGCGAGCAGTGATTTTTATAACACGGTCCCTAAGAATATACTTTAAATATTTCCTTATCGTGTTTTATTTTCAAGATGTTTACCTTTAGAAGCAACTTTTTATTTGTAAAACAATATGAGGTCTACCTCTAAAGCTGTGCGTTAGAATAAACAATTTAATGTATCCAAATAAGTCATTATTAAGCTTAAAAATTCACTCTTGACTCAAAATAAGTAACATGATATCCATGAATACAATCATAATATCATAAAGTAAACGAATTCCTAAACTAATCTCCCAGTAACACTGGCATATGAGTCAGGTTTAGAAAGAGGTTTATTATAAAAGTTTGCAAACGTGGCTGAATTCTGTTAGCGCCGCGGATGTAGAGGAGTGTCGAATAAAATGGGACTTAACGAGTGTTTAGATGCTCTTCCGTGAGGGTTCTTAATTGTAATAAAATGAAAAGGATTTCCAGACTTGCGTATCGTAACTGTTAATTTAATGTAGTATTTAAGAATCGTGGCTACGCACAGATTCGGTTTTTCTTGAATGGAATATTCAGTCTGAAACCCTGACGGCGATTCTCTTATTTGGTTTAGTCTAATAAGCGCCTTTGGCCTGTTAGAAATGCCAATAAAGTAATGAGTTTCTTTGAAGTAAATTCGATGGTCTTTCCTTGGTGAAGTATTTAAAAAATGTAGCACCTGCTGAGGGTCCCAAATAAAGTTATATTTGGGGTTAGTACGTCTAAGCCTAAAAATGCCTTTGAAAAAACGATTTATTAATGTTTTATCGCCACTACCGTTCGGCAGGATTAACGATAACACCGATCGATGGAAATTAAATGTTCCATAAAGGGTTTTCCCCTATCCAACTGATCGTGCAATAAGAAATAACATCACTGGCATTACATTGAAAAGGTGAAATGTTTAACCTATAACAAAACTTCCACCAAAATCTATAGGATACATTGTCCTGACTTAGAGTGGTATCGGAGAGAGAGTGTAAGGTGGTGTCAATGGCCAATTCCGGTATACCTTTCAGATGGAAACCTTGCCTGTAGTGTTGGGAATAATCGAATGAATTCAATAATCGAAAGGTTAGCTCTCGAATGATTTTAATAATCGAATGATCATTCGAAATATTCATTCGAATCAAAAAACATGTCGCGCTGCGGACTCTAGATCCGAGACAGAGATGAAATGCTCGGCTCGCTGCGTTCGAGTTCTGTCGATTTAGCAGGTGCGTGAGCGCCAAGCTCTGTGGTTTTTTATTTAGTTAGTTGACGAGGGACGTAAATGTGAGTGTCGGTGGATTGCTTTCGCAGGCAGTGGCGTTTTTTCTTTTCGTTCAAGCCACAAACGGACGGTAAGCGATAATAACATATATTATTATATATTATAGCTTTGAAATTGCGTCAATGAGTGGCGTGCCCTGCTTTTTAATCAAGCGATATTTTTGAAATACGCAAGATATTATATAATTTTTTTATAGTATCGCTTATCCTCCGTTACCTGCTTTATTTATTTTAATTATAAACTATCATTTAAAATTATAACTATGTGTAATTATACACTGAAAAAAAGAATCTTTTGAACGAAATGAATACGATTTTGATCCAAAAGCTTCGCGCTTTTGAATAGGTCCAAATGCGACCTCTCTTGGTTTAAAGCCGTAATTCTCTTGCTATAAATATTCCATAAGAACTTGAAATAAATGATTAATCTCTTGGTTGAAAGTCATTTAATACTTGGCTCAAGACCGCTACGTAAAGATGCTCTTGACCCAAGAGTGTTTGTTCTTAAGCCGAGTGCGTTTGTTCTTGACCAGAGTGGTTGGTATTGACCCAATAGTGTTTGTTCTTGAGCCGAGAGTGTTTGTTCTTGAGCCGAGAGGGTTTGTTCTTAAGCCAAGAGTGTTCGTTCTTAAGCCAAGAGTGTTTGTTCTTGAGCTGAGAGTGTTTGCTCTTGAGATGAGAGTATTTGCTCTTGGGCGGAGAGCGTGTGCTCTTAATGCGAGAGTATTTGTTCTTGATTTGAGAGTGTTTGCTCTTAAGCCAAGAGTGCTTGTTCTTGCGCCAAGAGTGTTTGTTCTTGAGCCGAGTGTGTTTGCTCTTGAGCCGAGAGTATTTGTTCTTGACCCAAGAGTATTTGTTCTTGAGTTAAAAACGGATTTCTCTTTGTCCAACCACAGGGCGATCCAAATTATGTGCGCACCATTAGTAATTTCGCTATTATTAAAGATACCGAATCAGTTACATTAGCGAACTAGTGGATTTTTTTTACTCCGATTAGTAGGAAATATAAAAGAAAAAAAATAGTCAGTCTGCTAATTCAACTGATTTTCTATCTTTAGTAATAACTTACCAATGGTGCGCACTTTATTTGGATTACTCCGTATAGAAAACTAAAACGCCTTAGCAATTTTTTTGCTGATACTTGATGACACTGGAAATTGATCTGAATTTTGTTAACCGTTAGTTTCAACTTTTCTATAACCATTTTTTTATATTGCTATGTTGAGGCGCATATACATATACGCATTAATACTTTTCCATACAAACATAATAGTTTTCTAATAGCATGTTAAATGAAAATGCAGGATATATAAATTTATTTAATATAAAAGATTTTGGAATTTTTATGTTGTAGACATGGTACATGTTAACATGTACAGCTCTAAATGCATAAAATAAAAACTTAGAATTGAGACTAGACCTTTTTAGAAAATAGAATTTTCATCAGAATTCAAAAATCCAATTCCATATAAGTATCTACTGTTTTATTAAGAAAAAATGCAAAACTTTTATAACACCTTTTTATCTACTCTGTATAACTAAAAATTATTTCAAATGTGTATTGTCGATCTACTTGAACTTGACCATATAGGCATAGAAAATAAAATATCAAGTATGTACAAAATATACCTAGATCCCAGCCCTTCATATGCAGTAACAAAATAGTGCTGGTCATTTAAAAAAACAATAGATTGGGTCTCACGCAATAAGGAAAATGCACATTTTTTTTTTATTGCATAAATCATTTAAGGAAGTCATTACAACCCCAAAAATGCTATTTTGAAGAAAATTACTGGGATAATTTAGCTAAAAAAAATTTTTACTTTTCGGAATAATTTATTACAGTTTCAAAAGCAGCCATTTGCTCACTCAAAAAAGTTACGTCACGCAGTGTTATGGGCAATCTACACTAAACGTGTTGGCGGCTCAAATTAAGGTGACTTAAAAGGGGATACGGCAACACCGCCATAGTCGATACCTTCTACGCCCCTACCGGTCACTTCTGTAACTGTAGTTGACGTTTTGTCTTTATTTATTTAAAAAAATTTTAGAGAGTTGAATTAAATAATAATTTTATTATTAGTTTAGACAATAATATTGTAGCTAAATAATTGGCTTTGGCAATAGTTTGGTATGAATCTGGACTATTACAACATTTTTAAAGTGAAGTTTTATAACCTGATTACCAGGATTACCTCAAGGACTGTCTTTATTCATCCAAGGTTATGTTATGGTTATGAGAAAGGTTATGAGTATGAGCATAATAAGATTGTCATTTGGATATACTTAATAACTATAATAAGATTTAAATAAAACCTAAGAAAGTGCAAAATAAAGCGTTTAAATAAATTTTAAGAGTTTTGCCTGATGTATTTTATGTAGCAAGTGTACCTAAAATCATCATCATGTATTTCATCAAAAAATCTATACGGTTGTAAAAAAAGCTTAAGCATCCATTGAAACATTTATGTGAATTTACTGGTTTATGGTTTAGGAATTTGTTTGTTCACCATCATATATCTATATAGTACATATAAACGCATGGATTGTGGACAAACAAATTTCTAAGCCATAAACCACTAAACCCTCAAAATGTCTCAATAGATGCCCGCTTTTTGGTCCATTTTTGTTACACGCCAGTGTTCGTCTATGTATTATTTAGTCTATGATACTATTGTATTGTGTAAAGTGTGCATATAATTAAAATATATGTTTATAGAATAATTAGTAATTACTTACCAATTTCTTCTATTTACATAGTGATACATTGCATGTCTGCGTTACATTTTTAAAAACTAAATACCACTTTCCACAAATGATTCCACAAAAATAAACAAGGTTAGGGGTTAGGTAGGCAACTAGGCAAACGATGATGACTAAAGCTTTCCAAACGGGGGTAAATCCAGAGACGGCTCTAACCTATTGCGAAATAAAATCAGGATTCGATGTGCAAATAAAATACAAATATTTATATTTGCCCACATTGTGTTATTTAAAAGTGCGAGATAAGAAAATACCATACAGGGTGTCTGAAAAGTCTTAGCATGGGCAAATATCTTTACTATTAATAAAGATAGAGACACCAAATTTTAGTTGTATCTTATTGGTTAATAAATCTACTTTTTTATGCAATTTGACTTTTTCAACCCCCTTGGGGGGTTACGCTAGGGAGTTGAGATCAAAAATTTTGAATCCAAACCTATGCCGGGTGGCCTCTTCTTTTAAAAGTCATTAAACCGCAACATTTTACCTCAACTCCCGTATTTTAATGCATTTTTACATGGCAAGCCTATAAAAATTATAAATCGTAAATCGTATAATCAGGCGGGGCACAAGTCGACCATTAGTCGACCTCTTGTGCCATACAGTACCTACCAGTCTGCGCTGCTATTTTTTGTTTTATGGGGCACTTTTTTTCTAACTTTTTTCCAACTTTACTTCTTCATTTGTAGTTTTTATATTTTGTTTTTTGACATCTGCGCAGTAGACCCAAATGCGTACCACCCAATCAAACTAAGAGGGCTAGACATGCGCACGAAATTTCAGGAGATGTACTTTGGTGTCTACATTGAAACCTACCCACTTTCAAGAATATATCTCCAATAGTAAAACTACAACTACGTATTTAACATATTTGTACGATTTTATGACGTCTTACTTTTTTGAACATAACTATGTGACATTGTGACCAACCGTGCCAGCCTTACTAATCAGTTATATTACGCACTGACATATTTCCGGCATGGCCGCTTCTTCTTATTTATTCAAGCATTAGCCTTACCATAGTTATTGAGACTTTTGCGTCCTGTGAGAAATTCAAAATATTGTATGTCTCACGGAACCCTCTATGCGCGAGTCGAACTTGCACTCAACCGTTTTTTTTTATTTCATACAATCACGGCAACGCTCATCAATTAAATTATTTCTGTCAAATACCGTATGTACTTATTTTCGGCATCGACGCCTCTGGTAACAGACCAACAGTGACTGCCTTACTAATTACTTTAAAAGTTGTTTAGACTGGCCACCATGAACTTCTTGGCAGTAATAAAGTCCGTTTTGGAACTCTGCCAAGAAGTAACATCTGAGAAAAGATCTTTAAAATGAGGTACCACACGGCATAGGGTTGCATTTAAAATTTTTGACCTCAACTCCCTAGCGTAATCCCCCAAGGGGATGGTAAAAGTCAAATTACATAAAAAAGTAGATTTATTAACCAATAAGATAAAACTAAAATTTGGTGTCTCTATCTTAATTAATAGTAAAGATATTTGCCCATGCTAAGACTTTTCAGACACCCTTTATGGGATTTTCGTATTTCGCACTTTCAAATAACACAATGTGGGTAAATAAATATTTGTATTTTATTTTCACATCGAATCCTAATTTTATTTCCAACTAGGTTAGAGCCGTCTCTGGATTTACCTCCGTTTGCAAAGCTTTAATGATGACAGGGTCGGTTCGGTTTTTCACGTGTCATTTTTTTAGCCACTGGCGTGTTCGATTGACAAAATCGGATTGATCCGGATCAGTTGACGAACTTTAAGGGAATGGCAGTGCAAAGAGATAAAATAGCATTGAAGTGACGTAAAGTGATCCTGATTGATCCAATTATTGTCAATCGAACACGCAGGTGTTTGCAGCGGTGGCAACGTTGCTTCTTCAGTGTGACGGTCGCTTTATCTGGTGTGGTTGGGTTTGATAAGTTTGATTTTGTTGTTTGTCTTCGATTATATCGTATTTTGTTAATAATCCTTTTTATTAAACAGTAGAAAATGTTAAAAAACTAACCTACAGATATTATATTATGCCAGTGTAAAAGAATTCTCCAGCTAATGACTTGGAAAACTTCATTTTCTCGTGTCCAAAAGAGCCGGTGCTGGAAGAAAGTATACGTACTGCAAAATTAATCAAAAATTTTACATAAAGCGGTATCTATAAAGGTCAGTATCGCCAAATTCAAGTAAGCATATGTGACTGTAAATTTATTTTCATAGTATAATAAATAATAAGTATTGGTAACGAAATTCTGAAGGCAAAAAAGGAACCCTCTCTAAAGGGCATCAACTTCCAGCAAATTATCCGATTTTCTTTGCACGCACTCCGTTTTGGTCATTTCTAAACAATTTTTTTAATCAAATAAAAGGTTTTCTATCAACTAAATGTACTAATCTTCGGGAAACAAGCAAGAAAATGAATTAATACTGAAATTTACATTACACTAGGCATTATAAAACGTTTACGTCATAAAAAAAGTGACGTCACAAACAAAAGAAGTGCGTTTTACAAGTTCCGAAATTCGCGCGAAAATTTGCAGTTTTAAATCTTTTTTTTTGCTAATAAAACCCAAAATAAATGGAAAACAACAACCGCCATAATCATTTAATTTATATAGAGAATACAATAAAAAATATTTCGGGTTGATTTGAATTTCATGCATATCCCCTATTTCAATGGAAAACTAATGTATATGCAGGATTCATTCTCAGAAGAAGTTGACAAAAACAAAAATTCATAAATTTAAGAAATATGTCAAATATATTAAATATCATATAACACGTTTATAACAAAACATATGAGAAGATCTAATCTAAAGAAATAACAAGAATTCTATCAGTAACATCAACATCTCAAACTTATTTTACTAAATATAAACTGACATATATTATGTTGCCGAGTATACATCACGTATATACTCGTATAATATTTTCAACGAATGCAAAAACGGTAACGTAAATCTATACAGTGTGGTCCATTAAGCGTGCAACAAATGGGAAATTTTTTTATTAGTTGCACAACCGAAATATAAATACAGCCAAAAGTTGCTGCATGTCCGATAACCATATCAGGTGCACTTAGAATGACTTGAAGTCACAAAGAGCATACAGCGAATTTCCCTGTAAAAATGGAAATATTTTTACAATGTTCATCTTCTCTTTTAAAAAACCTTTTCTATTTAAAGTTTTTTCTATATAGCTCTAGTAACTAACACGATACATTATTTACAAAAAAACATATATTAGAAAAAAAGTTTATTTCTTGAGACAATAATTAATAAAATAAAAGGAAATATTCCTTGTTAAGTCAGTGCCGTTACAGTAGGGTCTTGGACTTGCAAGGGAAGCAAACATAATCATAAATAAAAAATACTTTTAATATAAGTAATCTTAAATATACTTACATGGTATTCACACTTAAGGCTGCGAATTGCTTTCTTCGATCGAATTCTGTCCAATATGTTAGGGGCTAAAACGTTTATTTGCTCTTCGTTTCAATCTTTTAATAGAGAAATATCAATTTTCTGTTCTACAAATACACATAGGCATGTTAAAGTAAAAAAAACATGGGATTTTCTTAAGGTCAATAGGGACAATAAATTAAATTAAGTCGGTAGAAAATGGTGCAACAATTTTCTAAAGTTAAAAAAAAGTAAACTAAATTATTATACTTGTTGGGTCTATTTTGTGCTAACAAAATAACGAAAATTAGATCAAATTTCATGCGCATAATGATATAACTTTATTTTCAACAAATAGTTATACATACTAAACACAACAGCTGATATATACCTGCCATTAGTTAATATCTATTGAGTTCTGACCAAAACCGTGCGTCAAAAATTAGAGAAAAATCTAGTTAGTTTATTTTTAAATGTGTCTAATTGAATAGGGAACATTTATCTTCCTCTTTATTAATTTGGTTCAGTTTAACTTAGGCTTCATAATTCCTCCCTAAGAGAAAATTATATTGTCACAAAGCCTTAAGGTTTTAATTGAAGCTATACCGGTTTTGTTACAATACCATTCTATTTTAAAATCCAACAGTAGGGTTTTGGGCTAAGTACAATTTATCTTGGATCAAGATATCTAATCTGCTTGCGCCCAAGTTACGAGTTAAATATATTTTTGACCATTTACACTAGTAAGACTGGTTATTTGTAATGATAGATTGCCCTTGTTGGCGTTTCGTCAAACACGGATTTGTTTAATCTTTTGGAATAACGACCTTTACAAATGGTGAACTGCATAATATTTTTTACCTAACTCTACATACACAAAAAAAAACGAAAAGATGCCATTTTTAATGTACATATTTCAAACAGCCTAAAAATAAAGCACGCATTGACGCGCCTCTTTAAAACGATACCGACAAGACACGTTAACACAGGACACTTTTTGCAACAATTTGATTGTTGTCAAATAAAATACAAACGAAAGACGCCATTTTAGTTTATTGCAAACAGCCTAAAAATCAACTCCACATTTACATGCATCTTTAAAACAATACTGGCAAGAAATGACATTTGATTTTTGTCAAATTAGTACAGTGCATTTAAAAGATTCACTATGTTGAATTTGAACAAATTAACATCAATATCTCTATGTCGTAATTTGTTAGTATTTGAGGTTATAAATAACATATTTAAAATCCTAATATGTCCGGATGTTGCAACACCAAAAAAATGACTGCCATATTTAAATTATGGACATTTTGCGGAAAAGTACAAATTTACTGTAAATGTTTAAAAAAAACACAGGGAAATAGAAGAGATTCAAATTTTATCCAGTAAAATGACAAATTAAGTGGTATATATAGCATCCTCCATATTTGATCCGAAACATGAAGAACATATTGTCAAAGTGCCAGCTTGGATTGTCACTAACTTTTTTTTAGAATATACGTTTTTTAAAAAAATATTAAGATATGAAACCATAATAATAACATTTAAAGCATATAAATTCATCCCTGAATCACTTATCCTTACATTTTTTATTTTATTGTTTGACTATAAAACTGACCTCTTCTGTTGTTACTGTAGTAGGTCCGTCTCTTCGCGCCGATATGCTAGATACCTAGTACAAGTCGAATAAATTTATTGTGCAATAAAACTGTATTTGAACTATGAATATAAGAAAGTGTATATAATTATAATTTTTTATTGGAAAACTGTAAAAATTACTAAAAAGGTGAGTAATATAATAAAGGTCTTTATATTTTTTATATGGGTGCATATACCAGTATTACCAGTCGAAAAGTTAACCTCAAACCTGCCGGTCAGTAGTTTCTGGCTCGATATATTATGCCGGCCGGAAGAAAAATTTAATATTACTTATAATTTGCTCTTTTTAGAAATGGATTGTTGCGTTTTGTGTAATCTGCCATTTGGTACTTCGCAAATAGTAAAAGTGACCCCAAAGGGCATTAAAACTTTGATTGAGGCCAGTAAGATGCGTCAAGATGACAAAAGGCAAATTTTTCGAGAGCAAAATGAATTAACGCTTCATGCAAAATGTCGAAAAGATTATACAAGAAAATCGAGTATTCAAAGTCACTTGAAAAATATTAAGCAGACGGAAAAGCCAAATGTTTCTCTGCGAAATTATCAACCGTTATTTGCTTTTAAAACACAATGTTTATTTTGTGAAAAACGTTGTGGGAAAAAATTTGGTCATAGAGAAAGTTATAGGACTGTCCAAACGATAGAAATTAAAGAGACCATTTTAAAGTACTGTGAAAAAAGAAACGACGATTGGTCTAAGCAAGTAATAACAAGGATAGGTACCTCATGCGATTTAGTTGCAAGTGAAGCACGCTACCATCCCCTTTGTTACGCCTCGTTCACGCATGTTCCAAGGCGCGAGTTGACAGGGCGACCAAAAAATGAAGAATATATTACATCATTTAAAAAAGTATGCCTATATTTGGACGATAATCAGGAAGATCTATGTCAGTTTTCCTTGTCAGATTTGTATGAAAAATTCACAGAAGGTCTTACAAATGACGAAGTATGGGGTCTTAAATATTTCCAACAGAAATTAAGTGATCATTATAAAGAAAATATTGTATTTGTTGAAAGTTACGGCAAACCAACCGTCATATGTTTTAAAGGAAGCAGTGACAGTTTATTGCGTACTTTTTGGGATAATAAATCGATGTCAGTGGATGAACAAAGAAATAATATAGTTTCTGTAGGGGCTAAAATTTTAAAGGAGGATATCAGGGCCAAATCTTATAACACAGATGAATATCCTTCTGCAGGCGACATTGTAAACGGAGGCAAACATAACATACCAAAAACACTCACACTTTTTTTGTCAACTCTTTTTTCAAAAGCAGAAACAGATGTCAAAGTGCTCTCGATTGCAAATTTTATTATTGCTACTGTGCGACCGAGATCATTTATATCGCCCATTTTATTAAGTGTTGCTGTCTACATCCATAGGAAGTGTGGATCAAAAACATTGATAGAACTATTTTCAGCATTAGGTTTTTCAGAATCATATAAAGAAACTTTAAAATTTGAGTCTGCTGCTTCTTATGAGAATGATTACGCTGTCACAGATGATGCATTTCAGCAATTCGTTTTCGATAATGCGGACTGTAATATAAAAACGTTAGACGGATATGGCACATTTCATTCAATGGGCGGAATAGCTTGTATTTCCCCACAAAATACTCATATATTATCTGAAAATATTCAACGTCCAAAAAAAGTTTTAAAAATAACAGAAAACGGTAAATTTGGAGTTGTTCCAATTTATCCAAAGAAACGGAGCTCCCAAGCACTGAGCTTAATAAAAGTTATCAATATCGATTGTCCAGAAGTAATAGAAGATTTACAAAACTTTCACAATCTTAATTCTATCTGGATTTCCGCTTTTCTTTTTGACTTTGAAAAAAAGTTTTCTTGGAATGGTTATGGATATTTTGAAACGACTCGAATTGTACCACTTCCCTTTATCAATTTAGATCCAAGTAATGTAACTACCATTTATTCCGCACTTATTTTTGCTTCAGAATTATGCAAAAAGCAAGCACAAAAATTCTGTTTCGTAACATTTGATCAACCACTCTATGCAAAGGCATCAGAGATTTTAGCAGAAACTGGACCTCAACATACTTTAAAAAATGTATTTGCAAGATTAGGAGGTTTTCATCTATTAATGTCCTTTTTGGGTTGTATCGGGTATATAATGGATGGAAGCGGCCTGCAAGAACTCTGGAGTATTATATATGCCAAAAACAGCGTTCCAAATATGTTAACTGGGCATTCTTATGCAAGGGCATTAAGGGCGCATTTATTAACTCAATTAGCCATGTCGCTTATATTACTAAAATCCTTTGAATTAGGAGAACAAGAAAAACATGATTTGCAATTATTATACTACGGTGTAGATGAAGAGATTATATCAACACCTCCAATCGAGAAAATTTAGAATGCACTTTCAGAAGCTGTCAATACAAATAAACAAAAATCACGAACAGGAAAGTTATGGGGCCAATATTGGGAACAAGTGAATCTTATTAAATTATTTATTATGGCAGAGAGAACAGGAAATTTTTATCTTCATCTGAATGCAGTGAAACAAATGCATGCATATTACCACGCTGCAGGTCATTTAGCATATGCAAAATCTATCCAACTTTACCTACAACAAATGAATTCACTAAAGGAAGTTATGCCAGAGGAAGATTATCTCAAATTTAAAACATTCTTCACTATCAGGAGAACAGATAAAAAATTTTGGTCTGGCGTGTGGACTGATATGTGTATCGAGCAGTATTTGATGAGGTCATTAAAATCAGAAGGTGGACTAACTCATGGCAGAGGTCTAACTAGTAGTGTATTAGGAAAATGGGTTCTATCTATGCCACAATGTATCAAAATAACTGAAGCGCTAGAAGACTTTTGCAATCTAAGGCCAAGATATTCTGAACAGCACGTTGAATTAAGACCGTCCAGGGAGCAACGAGACACTAAAGATTTGCACTCTCTTTTGGAATGGCTTGAAGCACATAACCCATTAAATAGACCAGATCCAGAGTTAGCTACCCTTCATACCGGTATTCTAGCTTCCAAAGAAATAAACTGCGATAGTGCTAAAGAAGTTGGTCAACAGGTTATTGATAAATCAATTGGTTGTGAATTCGGCGAGTTAAAACTTAAGAGAAATGATAGAGTTAAGCCTTTATCATTTATCCACAAAACTGTAAAAGTATACAATCAGAGAAGTTCTGTAAATCCACAACAACTATTTAATAGGATACTCTGCTCTTACACATCCGACAGTAGTCTGAAAGAATGTTTTTCATATGAACTTTCTTCATATCCTATGGCTCTTTTTGAAGAAAATGGCTTAATGAGAAAAACTAATAAATCTGCTCTTGCGCAGTACTTGGACAAGAGATATAAGTCAGGCGATTTGCTTCCTGAAAATTCGATTTTTGTCGTAGATGGTGGGCACCTTCTCCATAAAGTAATATGGCAATTTCCAGCCACTTACAGAGAAATATTTCAGCAGTATGTCAACTATCTCATGTTTAATTATGGAATAGATACTACAGTAGTATTTGATGGTTATTCCGATTATTCTTTATCGACAAAAAACCAAGAGCATATAAGGAGATCCGGAAAGAACCTACCAGCATCAGATGTTATATTCGATGATAACACAGCAACAACTTTAAGCCAAGAAGAATTTCTTTCCAATATAAAAAATAAAATTAACTTTATTAAACTTCTGGCAATGAAAATAAGAGAAGCTGGAATAAATGTTTTGGAAGCTGAAAGTGATGCAGATGTCGCTACTGTTGACTGTGCCTTAAAAATCAATGAGACTCGTTCACCAGTTACTTTAGTGGGTGACGATACTGATTTGCTAGTCCTAATTCTATTCAAAGTAAACAAAGAGGGAATATTTATGTTGCGGCCAGGAAAGGTGGGGAAACCGAATATAATTACGAATATAAGCGAAATGCAGAAAACTGTTTCGGATATTAAGGAGCAAATTTTATTTTTACATGTGATGTCTGGCTGCGATACAACGTCATGTTTCTATAAAAAGGGTAAATTAGCAGTAATTAAGGTTTTACAAAAATATAGCCATTTAAAAGAAAATATTTCTATATTTATGAGTTCTACTTCTTCGAAGAAAGATATTGTTGATGCAGGGAATAAGTTCGTTGAAGCGTTATACGGTAAACACAGTCTTGCAACAAACTTAGGCGAACTAAGATATTTCAAATATAAATCTCTCACTGCTCGACAGGCAATTAATCGAAATTTTGAGCTAGCAACTCTGCCTCCAACATGCAAAGCGGCCGAAAATCATTGTTTCCGAGTATATCACCAAATTCAGGTCTGGCTTAACGAATCCAAAGATCCAAAGTATTGGGGATGGGAAGAAAGAGATTCTAATCTAGTACCAAAAACTACATCTCAACCTATTGCTCCTAATTTTGTGTTGGAAATGATTTATTGCAACTGTAAATCTGGTTGTAATAGGCTCGGTAGTTGCATTAAATCGAACATTAATTGTTCGAGCTTATGTGGAACATGCAATGGAGTATCATGCAATAATGCATCGCCTGATGCGGATTCGAGAGAACTGGAAGATGAAGAGGAATCCTCTTAACCATACTGAAGGTAAATTTTCACTCCTAAAATTTATATTTCCATTCTTTACTAGATTTTTATTTTTTAGAAAGAAGCTGTTCCATTTATTCGTCCATTAAGTAAAAAAATGTCTTCATTTCAAACAACTATGTATTTGTGTATTTATTGTAGGTAAATATTCTTATGTTTTAGTTAAAATAAGTTTGCGCAAGCACATTTCTCAGAAAATATATGATTATAGTTTATTTTTCTTATATTTTTGTTTTCAAGATGGCGGCTAGCTTGTTTTCCGGGACGCAACAATCGGACGGCTGGGATTTTTAGTATGTTGTTTAGACACATATTGACAACTAATTGCCACTAGTTCCATCTTGATGTTAATTTTTTCAGTTTCAAACCGTATTTGCACTGTACTAAAATATGTAATTATACGTATAAAAATAAGGCATATAAATAAAGGATGGACTTACCTTCGAAAGTTTCAAACAAATGCTTCAAGTTAAATTTCTCTAAAAGTTCTTTCACCTCCATTATTGCCAAAGCGTACCGTACATACGAGACACCACAATCAATCGATAACCCGTTCCGGATGCTGGGCTTCTGCGAATTAATTACTGCGCTTGCGGGTCTACGGGTAAAGTTGTCGCGTCGATTCTAGTAGGATAATTTCTTCAAATAAAGATTCGAAGAGAAATATCTTTTACGCGAAGAGATACATCTCTTACGTTAAGAGATATATCTCTTAAATAAAGTGCTTAAATAGTGTAATTTTATAGCTTTTGAAACAAGATAACTTGCATTTGTTTCAAGAGCCAAACGTCCAAGAGAAATTAGAACATTTTTCAAGAGAACCATATTTCTTAAACGAAGAACTTTTCTCTTGTAACAATAGAAATTCTCTTACACACAGATATTTTCTCTTGTCAGTAATAATTATCGTTCAAGAGCGTTCAGTACTTTGGGCCAAGAGTGCCTATTTTTTCAGTGTAATATTAAATTTAACTTTAGGTATTTGCATTATTTTTTAAGTTTTTAAAATGAGACCAGGAGCAAAAAAATCAATTGTTTGGAGTTTCTTTAAGAAATCTGCCGATAATTTATTTGTTATAATATGTGACCTGTGTAAAAAACCGCTGAAATTTTTCAAAAATACCACTAATATGAAAGAACACTTGAAGCGAAGACACCCAATACAGTTTTTGAATGAATTTTTGATAATAATCTAGAAGTAAGGGAAAATCCTGTGCAGCTAAATCCCGCTCCTTCATCATCTACTCATTCAGGGCTGTATCCGGGGCCATCATCTACATGTCCAGGACCGTCATTACCAGAAATGCAGCCAATTCCTAAACGAGCTCGCCAGTTAAAATTGTATGGAGCCATTAAAAAAAATTATTTAAATGAAACTGAAACACAAATAATCGGCAACTACCTCATTCAAATGATTGTTGGCGACTACCAACCACTCTCACTTGTAGAAAATAAAGGGTTTCTGGCATATTCAAAAGCGTTGCAGCCGTTATACTCGCCCCCCAGCCGAAAACACTTGACAATCAATATTCTTCCCGATTTATATGCAAAATCGGTAGCTAAATTAGCACAAAAATTGGATTCCGTTCGAAATGTTTCAGTTACTACAGATATTTGGACGTCGGATAGCAATAAAGGCTATCTTACCCTGACTGTTCATTTTATTCTTGATAGTAAAATGCAGAGTCGTGTTTTGGCAACGGAAGAGATGCATGGAGCCCATACAGGTGAAAATATTGCAAACCACTTAACTTCAATATTAAATAAATGGAATATTTTACATGAAATTGTCACAGTAGTATCAGATAATGGTGCAAATGTAAAAAATGCTGTTAACGAACACCTAAAAAAGCATCACCACCCTTGTGTTGCCCATACCTTGAATTTGAGTGTCATGGAAGCTCTATCGGCGAACGAAAGTCTTTCCAAAGTTATCAAAAAGTGTAAATCAATAATTGCACATTTTAAGCACAGTGCAGGCCAATGAAAAATTGAGGCGTCGGATTCTAAAACCGGACTTGCGCTCGAAATGCCATAGAAGTTGGCCGGGCAAAAGTGAAAGGCATGAAATTTTTTTTTTCAGAATTTGAATATTTAAATGCATAGAGCCATAAATTGCGCATGTTTTTTGTAAATAAAATTTTTTTGTAAAGTGAATATTTATTCCAAAAAAAATTAAAAACCACTTTTTATATCTCGGAATTTATTCGCCGCGGCGCAAATATAAATTGCTATATGTCGGAAGATTTTTAACGAAATGGTTTGAAATTCAGCATACATACTTGAAAAACTCTCCCGAAGACGATGGGATGATTAAAAATCGTTAATTTTGAATTCATTAAATACTAATTAATAAATACTAATTGCGCGTTCGAAATCGTGTTTTTCGAAATTCGAAAGAAAAAGTCTGTGGCGAAGTTTCAGTCTCAGAAAACTTCCCGCGAGAAAGTTGTTCTGTATGGTTGAAAGAAGTTTTCTGGAAAATTTCAGATTTGTTGGTATTATACTTTTCGAGATAGAGCGAGTTGAACACGCTGCGCGACCCCGTAATGTGTATCTACGCGCTGACATAGGCCAGCGCTACAAAAGTATGTAACAAAAGAAAATTGCGTACATTCCCGTTATTAAACATTTTATTCATAATGTTGGTCATCATATTTTGAACTCATTTACACATCACAAGAGAGATTGAATGATAATTTATACAATACGTTATCTAATATAAATGTAATTCACAAAACAAAATATTATACTTTGCTTTTTAAAACGATTTAACAATTCATTGCACAATGTTGCACTTTTGACATGAATTTTTCATAAAATTAAAAATCACGGCATTGTTATTTATTTAAAAAAAAACTATTGCACAGAACATAAAAACAAAAAATCTGCACAATCTTCCGAAGACGTTTTTAATAAATAGACTTGTTTATTACATTTAAATACTTGTTAAAAATAAAGATTTAGAAGCACAGAAGTGGCGTACGTCAGAAATAGACATATGTATGATTTTCTAACATGATCGAACCTGCGCCGATTGTTGCTATCGTGTTTTGTTTCTGCTAATTTCAATGGTATGTCGTGTGAATAACGTTTTACAGTCGAAGAATTGTTGCACATTATAGTCAACTGCAACTTTTTTTCGAATACAATTAAAAAATTGCTGTAAACATCATAAATATACGCAATTTACTTTTGTTACATAGTTTCATAGCGCTGGCCTATGTCAGCGCGTAGATACAAAAACATTACTAGTCGAGGCAATGAAGCACTCAACCTCGGAATTTTTTGCACTAAGACGGATCGGAATGCGGTTTTTTCATTCGCTTCCAAAAATTATTTGTAAAAAATGTATCTACTTTGTATCTTATACAAACCGGAAATTGCATTGCTGCTGTCAAAAATGCATTCACAAAAATGCATTTTTTGGAGTCGCTTTAAGAAAATTAAATAACTTAATAAGACTCAGAGTTGACTCAAACCGGGTTCTCGGGAGTTTTCGGGGTCGCTGATCACGATTATGATGTTCAAATTGACCCACAGCCGACCTGGAGCTCAGGATCGCTGATGAACGTCATATCCGTGGGACTCTCCCAAAATTCACGAAGGGAAGGAGAGAAACTCGGCGCCCGGGGGTTTTTTGGGTTACTGAATTCAAATATGGCATCGGCGAACACCCCCCCGGCACCTGGTGCGCCGGAACCTGGACGTGGACGTCATCCCCGAGAGTTTTCCTGGCAAGATCGCAAAAAACAAACCGGAAATCGTTGTGTGGGCGTTTTTTGGGGCGCTGAATCCAAATTTCACTTCGAAAACGACCCCCCGAACACCTGGTGCACCGGAATCTGGACGTGGACTTCATCCCCGAGAGTTTTCCTGACAAGATCGCAAAAAACAAACCGGAAATCGTTGTGTGGGCGTTTTTTGGGGCGCTGAATCCAAATTTCACTTGGAAAACGACCCCCCGAACACCTGGTGCACCGGAACCTGGACGCGGACGTCATCGCCGAGGGAGACACGATCGCTAAAGACAAACCGAAAATCGTTATGGGGCGTTTTTTGGGGCGTTGAATCCAAATTTCTCATCGAAAACGACCCCCCCCCCCCCCCCCAACACCTGGTGCACCGGAACCTGGGCCTGAAAGTCATCTCCAGGTGTCACATTTGCAAAACATGAAATGAAATTCACATCAAGCTACCCTCCTCGAATCCAGCATCCGCGACCATACTCCAACTATCTAATGCACCGGAACCTTTATCTTGACATCGATGTCATTCCCATGAATGTCAATCAAACCTGATGTTTTAATGTCTTAGTGGGCACCAGGCGAGAATTACACATCAATGAATGTGTCAAATTATGAGACGATTTTCGTTTAGTTTTTTGCGATCGTGTCTGGAAAACCCTCGGAGATGACGACCGCGTCCAGGTTCCGGTGCACTAGGTATTGAAGGGGGGGTCATTTTCGATAAGAAATTTGGATTCAGCGCCCTAAAAAACCCCCCATAACGATTTTCGGTTTGTCTTTAGCGATCGTGTCTGAAAAACCCTCGGAGATGACGTCCGCGTCCAGGTTCCGGTGCCCCAGGTGTTCGGGGGGTCGTTTTCGACGTGAAATTTGGATTCAGAGCCCCAAAAAACGCCCCATAACGATTGTCGGTTTGTCTTTAGCGATCGTGTCTGAAAAACCCTCGGAGATGACGTCCGCGTCCAGGTTCCGGTGCACCAGGTGTTCGGGAATCGTTTTCGACGTGAGATTTGGATTCAGCGCCCCAAAAAACGCCTCATAACGATTTTCGGTTTGTCTTCAGCGATCGTGTCTGGAAAACCCTCGGAGATGACGTCCGCGCCCAGGTTCCGGTGCACCAGGTGTTCGGGGAGTCGTTTTCGAAGTGAAATTTGGATTGAGCGCCCCAAAAAACGCCCACACAACGATTTTCGGTTTGTTTCTTGCGATCTTGTCAGGAAAACTCTCGGGGATGACGTCCACTTCCAGGTTCCGGCGCACCAGGTGTCCGGGGGGTGTTCGCCGATGCCATATTTGAATTCAGCAACCCAAAAAAACCCCGGGCGCCGAGTTTCTCTCCTTCCCCGCGTGAATTTTGGGAGAGTCCCACGGAGATGAAGTTCATCAGCGATCCTGAGCTCCAGGTCGGCTGTGAGTCAATTTGAACATCATAATCGTGATCAGCGACCCCGAAAACCCCCGGGAACCCGGTTTTTGCCAATTCTGAGTCTTATTAACAAAGTTATTTAATTTTCTTAAAGCGACTCCAAAAAATGCATTTTTGTGAATGCATTTTTGACAGCAGCAATGCAATTTACGGTTTGTATAAGATACAAAGTAGATACATTTTTTACAAATAATTTTTGGAAGCGAATGCAAAAAACCGCATTCCGATCCGTCTTAGTGCAAAAAATTCCGAGAGTTTTGCTGTTTTAGTGCTTCATTGCCTCGAGTATACGGGGTCACGCAGCGTGTTCAACTGGCTCTATCTCGAAAAGTATAATACCAAAAAATCTGAATTTTTCCAGAAAACTTCGTTCAACCATACAGAACAACTTTCTCGCGGGAAGTTTTCTGAGACGGAAACTTCGCCGCAGACTTTTTTCTTTCGAAGTTCGAAAAACACGATTTCGAACGCGCAATTATTATTTATTAATTATTATTTAATGAATTCAAAATTACCGATTTTTAATCACCCCATCGTCTTCGGGAGAGTTTTTCAAGTAAGTATGCTGAATTTCAAACCATTTCGTTAAAAATCTTCCGACATATCGCAATTTATATTTTCGCCGCGGCGAAAAAATTACGAGATATAAAAAGTGGTTTTTAATTTTTTTTGGAAAATATATTCATTTTACAAAAACATTTTATTTACAAAAAACATGCGAAATTTATGGATCTATATGCTAGAATTTTTTAAATATTCAAATTCTGAAATTTGTTTTTCATGCCTTTCACTTTTGCCCCGACAACAGTTCTTCGCTTTTCGAGCGCAAGTCCGGTTTTAGAAACCGACGCCTCAATTGAAATCCACTCAGGAGCAAATGGGCTTACCAGTTCTTAAGGTTAAGCAGGACGTTCCCACGCGATGGAATTCAACCCTCATTATGATAGAAAGGTTGTTGCAAATCAAAGATCCATTGTCTGTAACAGTTCCAAATCTCCTACGGGCTCCAGAATATTTGGATGCAGATGACTGGAGTATTATAATAGATTGTGTTTCTCTTTTAAAGCCAGTAGAATTAATTACGACCGAGTTATCCGCGGAAAAATACCCAACTATGTCTTTTATAATCCCATTAGTTAGAGGTCTGCAACATACATTATTTAATAAAGCTCCCGAAACAAATACCGGTCAATTATTAAAAAATGATTTGCAAACTATTATCAACCGCCGCTTAGGCCCCTTAGAATCCAATAAAATTGTTGCGATGGCCACTTTCGTGGACCCAAGGTTTAAAAAAACAGCTTTTGGGGTAGAAGATAATGCCATACGTGCTGAGCAGTGGGTTATGGAAGAGCTAACACAATTACAAGAAAATATACCTAATGCGACAGCAAATGATATTCAATCACTTCCTACTCATACTACCACAAATAACGGACAGAACACATCTGAACCTGAATCTATATGGGCACATTTTGACTCCAAGATAGCGCAAGTAAAGAGCCATGCTAATCCTGCAACTGTGAATCTATTAGTTGTCAAGCAATATTTGCAAAGGCCATATATAGACAGAATAAAAAATCCCTTGGAGTTTTGGGAATGTCACAAAAACTTTTTTCCAAAGCTTTATTTGTTGGCGCACAAATATCTTTGTGTTCCCGCCACTTCTGTGCCATCTGAGAGAGTGTTTTCCAAGGCAGGACAATTATGCAATGACCGTAGAAATCGTTTGTCGTCAAAGAACTTAGACCAAATAATTTTTTTAAATTCATGTTAAGTGTGTGTAAATTTATTTGTTATGTTTTTTTTAAGCTTTCATATTTTTTGAAGTCGTTATTGTTTTTAAAGAGTATCACATTTTTCGTTTTATCCTTACGTAAGTACGTAAGTACTAGTAAGTAGGCAAGGCTCGTTTTTGACTTTTTTAGTTCCTATTATTACTTTTACAATTTAAATTATAAACAAAGGTTTTTTGTTGCTTGTTAATTATTTTCAATTAATAAAAACGTACATGTGTGCGAGTATGCGAGTCTGTTTCCTGGAAATAATATAGTTTAATTTAATATACCTTTTACCTATATAATATACTATATGAATAATAAAAACAACATATCCTTTTAATTTAATTGATTTAAATAATAAAACGTTCCCACCTTGGCCCGACGCCCATGTCCGAAGTAGAAAGAATTCAAATTATATCATGCATATCATAAATTCATAATGGTCGCGTCTTGTTTCATTCATAATCGCACCGCCGCAGTACGCGAATGCAGAATCGCAGTTTCCAATGATTCGAATGAAAAATCGAAATATCATTCGAAATAATAATATAATCTCGGCGCTGGCCCGAGCTCGAGGCAACGTCGAGTGACGAGTCGGTGGCGGCATCATTTCGTATTTCGTCTCGTCATTCGAAGCGGCGAAAGGCGATTATAATCTCTCGGCTAGTGTTGGGATCACTCGAGTGAAAAATAACCTATCATCCGGTTTTTTCAATAACCTGAATCATCCGGTTATCATCGGCTATAATTCAAGTGACGAAAAATCGGTTTTTATTTTCCAACACGTCTACAATTAGTTGCTGATTTACCTACTACCGAGTTAAATCACTCGATTCTCGATCGTCGCGTCCTTCAAGGTCGCGTCGCAAGTAGTGTTGGGATCACTCGAGTGAAAAATAACCTAGCATCCGGTTTTTCAATAACCTAAATCATCGGTTATAATTCGAGTGACGAAAATTCGGTTTTTACTAAACTACATATACATTTATCAATATAAAAGAACCATTGTTCGGCTCGCCACAAAGCACAACGGAGACTAGACTGACGATAAAGATAAATAAAAATATTGAATTCTAAGAACTTTTAACCCTTTGCTTCAACACCGATGTATGTAAACATTCGCATTCGAATTCGTGTGAAAAACCGACGAGTGATAAATTAGTTCTTAAAATAAAATCATTTGAATTCTGCTGAAATGCTGTAGATGAACGATGAACCGTCAGTATTAATATTAGTAGTCGAGTGAAAAACCGGTTATCATCCGGTTTTTAAAATCACTTGAATACTCAGTAGTCGGTTATTAAAATAAGTCGGTTATTCCCAACACTACTCTCGGCTAAATCATTCGAATGATCGCGCTGACTTCTCGAGATATCTCGAGTGATTTGAATAATCGAATGATCGATTATTTTTCATTCGAGATATCCCATCGCTACTTGCCTGATAACTTCGCGGCCACCAGGGTAAGCTTGTCTGCTAACGGGTGATGTCAGTTGCTGTAATAAGGAGAAACAAGGAAATCCAGTTTCGGTGGAAATGTCAGTGGCGTTTCAACACTAAGTCTACAAAAGTGGATACCACGGTTGAAACTCCCACATAGGAATGACTATGATACTTGACGCACGGTCAAGTATGATTTTCTCTAAAACCCTTAACATTAATGCAAATGGAGGGAATGCATAAAAGAATTTACCGTTCCACGAAACGGTAAAGGTGTCAATCAAACAAGCGCCTGAATCTTTTGTCCAATATACATATTTACTGCATTTATGATTGTCTTTGGACGCGACTAAGTCGATCTCAGGAATTCCAAATGTTTGTGTTATTTTTTGGAAAGCGTATTTTGATAACGACCATTCTGTTTCAGAGGGCAAAATTCTTGCAGCGCAATCAGCTTGCCAATTGTTTTCAGAGCTACTGTAAGGCGCAAAAAGCCATAAATTTCGTGGTTCGCTCCAGTGCCAAACTTCTCTTGCTAGAAGGTTTAGCCTTGGATGGTGAACACTGCCCATGCGGTTCACATATGATATTGCGGTGGTATCGCTTCTGATCAGAATACTACAAGTATTTACATGTCGGCAGAAATATTTTATGCCAAAAAGTATTGCCAGTAATTCCAAAAAGTGTAATTTTGTTGATAAGCATTTGTCCACCAACTATGGACGGGTTTACCGTCTGAATAGGCATCCCAACCAGTAAGAGACTCTCTGTAAAAATTTCTAACCTAAATGAAAAAAGTTTTATATCATTATATGTTAAAGGTATGTTATTTGTCCACCAACGCAAATTTTCTGATAAAATCGTGGCCAATAACATTGTCTTATTAAGATCCATGTTATTTAATCTAAGCGCTTTTGCCTTTATTCGTTCAAACGTTTGATATATAACCAACCTTATTTGACAGCTCGACATACCGATATCAGATAACCAATAAACTGAGGAAAAACGTGAATAGTACAAGACTTTTTCCCCCTCCCTGTATTGTAAGCAACCTATTTTGACACTGCTTTGACAGACGGAAGTGAAAGTTACTCAACAAGGTATTGGTTGCCCTTAACGACAGGATATAAGTCAACTTCCCTAGGGAAATAATAATCTGAAATTATTATAAGAATAACTTTAATTTTTGATTTCATCAACATATTACAAAAATCCGGTGATATTAATTGAAATGAATATTAATGGTACAATTATTACAATTATTCACATTATTAACAAAATTTGGAAACACGTTTTCTCGTTTCTTCTTGATGTGTATTACATTTTCTGACTCCACAGATCCTTCATTTCTAACCAATGTTTCTGTCACTGTTGAAGCACTGCAAGAGACTTCTGCCTGGGTCTTATTGTATAAAATTGTATTCGCTACTTCCTTTTTATTGTTGAGGCTCTCAGCTACGTAACTTTCCGCAATAGTAGCGGATTTCCATCCACCATGTCGCTTGATAGCTAATACATCAACTCCAGTATTTGCTAATAAAGTTGCCGACGTTCTTCTAAAAGAGTGTCCAGTATACATTTTTAAGTTCTCAAACTTTAGAAATTTCGCAATTTTACTTGGAATTGACGAAAACGTATATTTCCCAACAGGCTGGTTTAAGCACATTCCATTTTGATATCGCATAAAGAAGCGCGGATTAATAGTCGTCATGTGGGATCTTATATCAATATACTTTTGAATTATTTTGAAATGACAAACCTGAGTGTCGTCACTTTTTGTCACTGTAAATGTACGTGACATTCCATTTTTGGAGTCAGGAATGGTCACAATTATGACTTCTTGACTTATTTTAACATTGTCCATTTTCATTTCACAGAGTTCATTAGAACGGCACGCCCCAGCAACTCCCATTGCCATTACGACCTTCATCAATAAGTACATATCATCGGGGGCTTCAAGCATGAACTTATTCACATCTTCCCTGTTAAACACATTCGATTTTTTGGGTCTGTAACCATCATTTTTTCTTTTGAAAAATGCTCGAAGTTTTGGATACTTAGAAATATCTATATTTTCCTCTATAAAAAGGGTGTACTTCAACATCGAATACTCACACCATAAGCTTGATGAGGACTTCAGTAAAGCACTTTTCTCGTGGAAATACGCCAAAAACAAGGCTTCTGAGACTGCAGTAGCCGTCTTGCTTTGGCACCAATTCTTAAAGGATTTATATGCTGATTTATATGCTGCTTCATACCTTTTTTTCGACTTTTCCGGTAGTAGAGATAAACAAGCAATATTTGCTGATTCTTCTATGTCTGAAACATCCATTTTGTCCACACAGAATCAAATAATTCGATTTCTTCAAGCTTTTCGCTATGAATTGTCAACTTGACGTTGTTGATAAAATAAAAACTGCTTATATTGCTCTGGCAACGGATCACGGCTGCCTTCATAATTTAATGAGAATGCTATCGAATGTAATGATAATAAAAATCCAAAAATATATCCAGCATTTTCTGGTAAACATACAATTCAGGGAGGGGGAAAAATGTTATATACTATATGGGATGTAAGTACATTAACCAGTCTCGGACTTTTTTGCCAGCCCTCGCTATCGCTCGGGCGCAAAATTCGTCCTCGACTGGTAAATGTTACTTACATCCCTTATAGTATAAATAACTATTTATTTAAAAATTTCTAGGCCAGCATTTTAACTTTTTGACGTTTTTCCTCAGGTAGTTCTAGTCTGAGGTATTGTGAGTTAAAATAAATCCTAAGAATTTGCATCTCTGATTTGGAATAAGGATGCCCGTTTCAAAATTTATTATAAACCCTAACAGTTGTAGTGTCGAAATTGCAAAATTTACATTCTTTAAGCGCTCCTCGTAAGATTGTGACATAAAGAAAAAGTCGTCTAAAAAGTTTATGCAGACTATACTTTTTGTACGGAGGTATTGGGTTACTGGTTTTGGCGATTTGGTAAACACATACGGAACTGATTTTAAGCCAAATGTTGAACAAGTGAATTCATACAGAATACCTTGAAATATAAATCAAATCTGAGATATTTTCTATGGCCCGGTTCGACTGACACTAAAAATAAGCATCTTTTAGATCTATTGATGCGATAAGTAACCTTTATTTAAGGCGTGGTATTATTCTCGCATTCTCCATATTAAAATGGGGTGCATCCATGGATTTATTAAATAAAAGGATACGGGATGATGTAACATTCTTTGAAACCAAAACAAACCATTCTAAGCGACACTATAAACACAATTTGTAAACATTGGCCACATCTTATTTTACCTTCTATTTGTGTACAAAAAATACGTTAGAAGCATTACAAGATTTGCTAAAAGTAATAAAAGCCCTAAATTACTTTATTTTCTGCTAAATAATAATAAATTTAAGTTAAAAAGGTTTTATTATTTATAGGTTATGTTATTTCTAAAGTCGCTCCGAGTCATTTATAAATCTATATAAATCTATACGTCACACTTTATCTTTTCCAGTTCATTAGACAAAGACGTACGTGTAACCGAGTGTTCAGACCAAGGTTCAGCCGTTTTCCTAAACAACCAGCACAGACAGCAACACTTCTGAGCTCCAACACTCCAATGCTATTTTATCTCTTTCTACTACCATTCTTGATTCAATTACGTAGTAATTCGTAGTCTTGTTCGTAAACTGCTCCCCCAAGAGAATAACAAACAACAAAATATAAGGCTTCACGTTCGATACGCTCACAGTATACGGATATCGAATCCTTTTATATAATAAATCCATGGGTGCATCAATAAACGTGTTTAAAAACTGTAAATTTAGTATGAGGCGATTTTTACCACTTGGGTTTTTCCCTTGTATGAAACAGACCAAGTCTACCTGTTGAAAAGATTACCTTTTCTTTTACTGTCTCCGTTGGTAGTACTTGTCCTTGTAATTAGTCGAAGGGTTGCGCCTCAAGAATTTCGCCCCCTCTGCCGACGGATTGGGCGGTATTGGTTTGAAGGCCTACTTCTAGGCTGCTCTTTGGTCCGCCCCCCCCCCTGTTCAAGTTTCTGAAAGACGGTTGATTTTGGCTTAAATTTATGTTTAAGCTCCTTGGCCGTGTTTGCTACATTTTTTACCTCTTTAAGGTTTTCGTTAATGTCGGTGCCAAAACACATTCATCTGAGGGTGGAACATTTTCAATAACTTCCTTTAAATTTTTATTTAATAAAGAAAGTACTAAGGCCCGTCTAGATTTTGTAATGCTATGAAAGAGATTACTAAGAAGGTATCCCGAATCGTATAGCGATGGTAAAATCTGGTTTCGGATATTTGTGGGGATTCTACCAGACTAATTTTGAAGGGAAGGTTTGCTAGCTGAAAACGCCGCCATGCCTTTACCCAGCGGACCTTGCATGTGATAATATTTGTCTCCGCCTGACTGACTGGAAGAAAGAAAGGATGCAATTTTTGGGATTCTGTCTGGAGGGAGCAACGTGAGACAGTTTTCTGTAACTTTATATTTTCACCTAACGCATTGGAATATTGGACTCATTACCCAAAAATTTCCCAGATCTTTGGTAGGGCGTCCTCAGTCAGGATGGAAATGCCATCTTCTACATCCGAACCATGCGATTCGGGATGAGAGGGCGGTGCCGAGCCTCCCGGGCTACGGTCTGGTGAAGGCACTGCCGACCCTGTTTGAGTGCGGTCTACATCCCCACATTTCATGTGAGGGTCTGTATGCCTACTACGTCGTACCCCACTTGCGGAACGCCGGCGCTGTTCTTGGTCGGAAGGATGAGGGGACCTAGGTGAAAGTGGTGTCCCGGAACGCTGGGACAGAATACTTTCAGAACGATCCCGAACCCCTCAGTCGCGCATCCGGTGCACAGGTGACAAGGGAGGAGACCTAGAACGAGGGGGTGTCGTTGCAACTGAAGACCCTCGCGACCGGCTGCGACATGATAATACTCTTTCCAGAGTTTTTAGTCGTTTCCGCATGTCTTCAAAATCCCTGCTTCTAGAACGATGTTTTCTTTGATTTGCCCATTTCTAAAATGCAAAGTATTGAATAAAATGTACTTACCCGGCCTAAAGTAATCCTACCTTCCGGAAGTATGTAATCCAATAGGAAGCAAATAAGCACAGCACTCTATCACATGCACACGCGGGAAGCGCAAGATGGCGAGTGATGATGCGGCGAGTCGGACGGGAGCGGTGGGGCGACGGGGATTTTGTCTTTAAACATTGCGGGGAAGCTCGAGAAATGGTGGACTACGTAGTGATCAAAAGTTATGTCTTCGGACTGGACGTTGAAATATAATTTCAGAATACATACTGGGAATTTAGCACTTCCTTGTAAACGACATTGGTTGTTTTTCGTAGAGGCTGCAAAATAGCCAAGCTGTTAGGCAGTTAAGTACATCTATACGATGCCCAATTTTTTTTAAAACTTAAGTTTCTGTGTATAACAATAAAGAATGCGGAAAATAAAAAATGATGGCTAGATCATGCTAGGTTATGCGGACCGAACATCCGAAAGCACGGTTGCCAAACTTATTTAAGTATAAAATAAAAATGTTTGCACCTGGAGTTACCCCCTAGGGATTAACTTACAACACAAAGAATTGGTTCTTATCTAACAAAAAGATTGACATGGTTCGGTGTTTGTCTATACAATCTGTCGTTTAAGAATAAAAAATACTATTTTAATTTTTTGGGAATGACTTTACCCCCTTAGCAAGAGGCTTTCATAACACCCCCTATTATTTTGCACCAAGACCGCACAGCAAACCTGCATGCCAAATTTCAAAATTTCAAGACGCGTCGTAGGGTTTAGTAGATCTGGTGAGGGGGAGTTTTTACCCCTTATGGGCATTCCAACACAAAAATTAAACAAAATGGAGGTGTTTCGGCCTTTTTCATATAACCCATTGGATTTTTAACAAAAAAATATTTAATTTTTAGGGGTTGATTTTAGTCCTTTAGAGGGTGAGTTTTGCAATCGCCTTGATTATTGGACGTCTGGGGTCTAAACTAAAACTGTATGCAAAATTTCTATATTGGGCAGTTAGGGTTAGGCCTTGATAAATCAGTGGTAGAAGTGTGTTTTTACCCTCTAGGGGTAAAATTCCAACACGAAAAAAAGTAGTCTTATGTAAAAAAATAAAATATAATTGACATGTTTTGGAGGTATCCTTAAAACTTAGTAGTTTTTAAAATAAAAAATAGTTTAATTTTTAGTGGTTGATTGTACCCCTTCGGAAGGTGAGTTTTGCAATATCCTTCCTTTGTGGACGCCTGGGTCTAAACTAAAGCTGTATGCAAAATTTCAGCTTTCTATCTTTGGTAGTTAGGGGTGGGCCTTGGTAAATTTGTGGTAGAATTGGGTTTTTACCCCCTGGGGGTAAAATTTCAACACGAAAAAAGTAGTCTTATGTAAAAAATAAAATATAATTGGCATGTTTTGGATGTCGATTTTAAAATAAAAAATAACTTCATTTTTAGGGGTTGCTTTTGCCCCCTTAGAGGGCGAGTTTTGCAAAATCCTACGTTTGCGGCGTAAAATAAAGCTGTGTGCAAAATTTCAACTTTTTAGCATTAGTAGTTTTGGCTGGGCGTTGATGAATGAGTGAGTCAGTCTCAATTATATGTAAAATGGTTAGGTTTTCCAAATCAGTTTAATTCTTGGATAGATAAGTCAGATATTGTTTAAATTGTATATTTATATTTGTATTATTTTATAAGGTACGTCATAAAAAATAAATGTATATAAAGATATAAATGGTTTATTTAGTGGTTACATAAAACTTAGGGACTATATCCAAATTGGCATATGGCCCGCAACCCTCGTATTTATGACCACTGGCGTCGCTAATTTCCCTTAAATATTCTTCATCAGAAGAATCAAGTGGTACATCGAGAAGTAATGGTGTGCGGCTAGACGAGTCACCCGATAATGCTTGCGAATTTAAAGTCAAGTGCGTCTTGATTAAATGTACCTGTATGTATTTCTTAAAGATCCGACGTGCAGCGATGGTGATAAGGGTATAGCTGGTTCTGAAAGGTCAAGTGGCTCATCTGGAGTTGTTGTACGGTTAGGTGAAGTGAAATTCCAACATTGTCCCTCTTGACTAAATATCGGAGACGGGCTTCTTATATTTCCTAAACGTTCGACATGCAGTGATGGTGATAATGATGGGACTGAGGACGGACTTCTTGAACGTCTGACTAACTGTGACTGTTGTTGTGAATCGTTAGATGACACTCTTCTTCTTCTTACAGGAGGTTGGTCTGGTGATGGCACAAAACCTCGGGCTATCCTGTAAGGCAACTACATTGAAAAATGTTTCAGAGGTTCTTGTTCGTCGCTCTTCATTGAAATTTTTTCCACCGAAATAACAGAAACCCATGCTCTTGTGTGTTATTACTTTATAATTATCGCAGTTATTACACATATATCGTCCATTAATAGAAAATGAACGAACATATGCGATTGGACGGTCTGCATCAGACTGCATTGTAACTGAAGAGTTTAAAATAATATTATAAGTACCGAAACTGTTAAGACTTGTAATCTAATGATTCCAACATTTCATTCCTGACACATCATTTATATACTCTATAGGAAAAGGTGATGGTAAGGGAGAGTAAATTGACAGTCAAACGGTAGAGGGGAGGGGAAACCTTCTTAAAGGTTACATATCTCAAAGTTACGTGTTTAAATACTCCTGATTATTTCAGCACTGTGTATTAGTTTAGGGGAAAGGAGAAAGTTGTCACAAACGCGGAGAAAGACGAAAAGGAAAAGAGGAACTAAAAGGCAAGATTTGTTGAAAAGAGAGGTTGAGCGAAATTAACAAGCGAATTTATCAAGATAATGAGTTAAATGATTCTTGTTTAACAAGTTTCAAAGCACTGCTTAAAATTTTGTATAAAACAGCTGTTTCATGCAAAACCAACTTAGTTTAATTTAAATGAGTCGTGTTAACACTATTGATAAATTTGGGTGTCAAAAAATGTTTGAAAACAAACGGTTAATACGTGGCCACCAGGTATAGGCTTTAAATTTACACCTGATGGAAATTATGATCTTGAAGGAAAATCTTTAATTAATCTGAAAGAACCAACAAATAATAATGATGCCGCCACGGAAAAATTTATTAAAAAATAAATTCATAGGTTTGCTTTGACAATTGCTTCCGTATTCCATAAAGATCTGTTTCCATTAATATTCAAAAACGGTATGGAAATTAAATAAAAATGGAAGTTTTTCAGAAGATATTGTATTATCAGCCATTATTTGAATCGTTAAGTGTATTAGGTGCACCACTGGCTCTACTATAAAAAAAGGCAAGAACACATTAAAGTAATTTAATCAAAAATCTGTTTATTTTTACACCACTTGATTCCACTAACGAATAAGATTTGAAGGAAATATGCTAACGAGGATGAAGAATAATGGCTTTGGACTACTTGTATGAGAAAACGTAAATTATACCATTTTGAACTTAGTTCGAAGTTTTGTATACGCTCAAAAAATAAAACTTTTACTTAAGCCTGAATGTGTTTTTATTTTTATATCTTATACTAACGAAAATAATACGGACAAAAAAATTAAAAATGTTTATTTTAAAAATACATATTAATTTGCTTTGTTCAATGTTATAAAATGTTGCGGTCTTCCTATTTTTGTGTATCAATCATAGCATCACCAGTATTAACATCGTCTGAGTCGGCTTCAAGAACCAATTGATATTTCGTTATTAACTTCTTTGGTAAATTTGGTACCTCAACAAGGAATGCTTTCAGGTCTTCACAAACCATTTCAGCACAAAAAGTTTCTAGACTAATGGAACCATACAAGTATTTTTCACATAGATGTGCTCCTGCCGTGAAATTGACAAAATCCTTAATATATCTTCGGTACTGACTTTTTGTTGAGTCGGGATCTGATGCAGCGTGTGTTGAAAAATGTAATATATCTTGTGCCATTCTTCTTAATGCGGGCAACAACCAGTTCAGATATAAATTTATATTTTCATTGGCATATGAATAATCAGACATCTATTAATGAAATAAAGGAACGTGTAAAGTCCGTGGCACGAGTCTAGAGCTGGCGGAAAAATGCGGACACGCCTATGCCTCCACAGCTGAAACGCCACGTTTTATGTCTTTTACCTCCCTGCCACCTCAGGCGTTGTAGCTCTAGACTCGTGCAACGGACTTTAGGTGATCTGAGGTGTTTATTTGTTGTAAAAGGGTATTACATTTTTTAATCATATACTGCTATTTACATATTATGTTGTATGTATATTAAAAAGTAACTTTAAAACTAAAAATGTTATTCCAAAAAACTGAAATTTACTAATGTTCTAGTATTGTTACCAGCATAAACATTAGTGCCTTGGCCCAAATAAATTAGAGTGTATTTACCACCAGAATTACTCATAATATCCACAAATCATCTGATATGGTCTCAGCAATACGTTTGGGCAAAAATACTTGAAATGTAACATCATGAGTATTATCATACAAAGCTACGAGAATAGTTTTTCCAAAACGTGTAACCATTGAAATCATTGCTTGAATTACTTAATTTTTTCCCACAGTTAACTGAGTAATGAGATCTTCTTTACCAGGCAAATCATTAATTTTATCTAAAACCTCTTTTAAAATAGCCATCTTTAAACAATGTAATATATATTTTTTAAAAATATCTTGGAAATACACTTTCAGAGCACCACACGAACACAAAATTTCTATGATAATGTAACTGATACTAGTTTAATTCTAATATTGTTTTGGTTGTGAATGGCATTTATATTACACCTTTTTAAGGTGAAATGATGTTACAGTAAACTAGTAGGGGGAAGCGCAAATAAGCAAGACCAAACTTCAAGGTTAACCTCGCAAGGTCATACAAACTTTCAAAGTCATGTAAACATCATTCAAAGCCATTACATCACCAGATCAATGTCAAGGTCAAAATATTACCCAAGGCCAACATAACTCGTTAATTTCAAAGTCATAGAACCCTGCTCAAAGTCATATCATCGTCAGACCAATGTCAAGGTTACAAACTCGCTCTAGGTCAACATTGAGCGTTCAAGGTCAACCTCTAGTATATCTAACATTTCAAGGTCGTTACACAAGGTCAATACCAAGGCCAGGAGTGGGGGAAGAGTGAGTCTCATTTGCACACTACTAATATCCTAAATTCACCGAGCCGTTTATCTTGTGACGCATCTAATTACGCCTTTGGAAAGAGGAAGTATGTTTTACAGAGATTTTACTTTTAAAATAAGAAGACCATTAGTTGTCGGTTTGATGTGACAAAATACCGTGGAATCGTTTAAGTAATATTTAAGTTAATCTTTAATTCGTTAATAAAACTTTTGAAAACGTTATTAGTCAATCGTTGGTTTCTTGCAATTGTTGTAAGTATTGTTTGATATATTAGTATTATTTGTTAATCTAAAGCAATTTCAGAAGAAGTGTATTTCAAAGGAATTTTACTTTATACGTGACAAAAACAGTATTTCTTATGCTGATTTGTTGCATAGAAAAAGTATTGATAGAATTGGCAACTTATTCAGTAAAGTCTGTCTAATGAAACTTTTTTGTGTTGGCAACGGAATAATACGCTATTAAAATCACCACCATCAGCTGATTAACATTTGTCACAATTGAATATTCCGGATTTTTGATGTTTTTCAAGTATTTTTCTAGTGTTTTTAAGTGTTTTTGAGTGTTTTATTTGTTTTTTTTATGTTATTAGACTCCATATTGTTATTTTTTTGTTTGTGAAGTGTATTTGTCTGTGATATTTTTTAAAGGTGCATAATTCATGCTTTTGGGTAAGTTGGCAGTGTTTGGGTTTTATATATATTTTAATTCTCTATTTGGTAAAGTCCCAAATTAATGTTGGGTTAGTAAATTTTAAATTCGCGAGAATGCGCGTAAAGTGTTTACATGACCCATTTACTGGCCCTAGAGCGCGTGGACGCATAGTACGAAAAGAGAGTACTAACAGATACGTGGTACTGACCGCAACTCGGCCGCATGGCCCAATTACTTTCTCGGGTGTTTTCCCCATTTTTATAGATAATTTCTAACTACCCGCAAACTAGTGATAGTGTTCCCGATCCATGGTTCTGGAAGAGCAGCACATGTGATCGACCAGGTGGCTACCACGAAGAAACAGTTAAAGTGATTTCGACATCAAGGTAGGCCATATTAGTATTTGTGTGATGCTATCGCCGTTTGCCAAACGACTTTTAAAAACCATTCTCTTTCTCATATCCCCAACCAAACTTATATACAGTCCACTTTTAGCTCTTATTATACCAAACCCCAACAGGCAGTTTGTTTAAAATTTAATAAAATTTCATAAAGAATAAATACTTTTTAGGATATGGATCACAATAATTATTATTGTGTCCAGAAGACACTTGAGTTCCATCTCAGAGTTGTGATGAAGCCAAGAAGACTTGGGTATCAAACATAACAAAATTGCTAAAAAATAAGCCTAGTTTTAACTTTTTGGGCGAAAAACAACCATAATATGGCATTAACGACTCTAGATTGTTAATATTCAGTTTACTTATAAACGAGTCAAACTAATGTTTAGGTTAACTCTCATGGGATCATTTCCTCGCTGGCCGAATCTCAGATGGTTATCAGGTCATAGCTGACCAGGATATGAATAATTTTTTTGAGGACTTTTCAAGTAGGTACCTAATATATACAGGGTGTCTGGAAAAGGTCTGTACAAAATGCTAGCACGTATTCGTGAGACTAAAATGAGACGATTTAACCCAACTTACCTATATCCAAAAGTGTTTCGTTAGGGAGATACAGAGCCCCAAAGGGGTACTTAACGATTTACTTTTTTGGCTCTAACTTTTGAACTGACTTGTATAATTTAATGAAATTTTAATATTTTATGTTGGCCATAAAGACTCATAAAACCATACTACAGTAGATGTTTGACATCGTCAGGGAAGTCAGGAACGGACTTGCCACCACACTAGTTGGGCCAAATTTTTGACAGGTATCATTTTACAGAGCTCAACACTGATTTTTTAAATACTTTGGTTATTCCTCTTTGAAAAAGGTACTGTGCATTTGTTTCGATAAAATTAACCGTTTTCGAAAAAATTAAGGTTTTGTATAACACGTTATTGAAATAATACTACAATACTACAATAAAACACGTCGTTTTTACTTCGTTAACAATGTGTTATTGGCAGGTAAAAGCTAAATCATAAAAAGTACTTAAAACTGAATCTTTTTGATATTTCAGAAATCGCTTAAACAGAAAAATGTTAAAAATGTGAAAGTAGTAGTAGTAGTATTCTGATAAAATTATTTCAAATATTATACAAAAAAACAAATTTTTTCGAAACAAATGTAGAGTACCTTTTTCAAAGAGGAATGACCAAACTATTTAAAAAATCAGTTTTCAGCTATGTAAAATGATACCTGTAAAAAATTTGGCCCAAAGAGTGTGGTGGCAAGTCCGTTCCTGACTTCCCTGACGATGTCAAACATCTACTGTAGTATGATTTTATGAGTCTTTATGGCCAACATAAAATATTAAAATTTCATTAAATTATACGAGTCAGTTCAAAAGTTGGAGCCAAAAAAGTAAATCGTTAAGTACACTTTTGGGGCTCTGTATCTCCCTAACGAAACACTTTTGGATATAGGTAAGTTGGGTTAAATCGTCTTATTTTAGTCTCACGAATACGTGGTAGCATTTTGTACAGACCTTTTCCAGACACCCTGTATATTTAATATTTATTGTACTTAATATTTCTTGTACAGGTTAAAAGAAATGATTGTTTCAAGAGTTTGTTAAATATTTTCTTAAATTTGTGCATTTCTTTGGTAGAACCTTATTATTGACGCTATCAGTTACGCCCTCTAGCCGTCAAATTAAAAGATACGTTTCTACGTTGCACTATGATTTCTGGGAAGTGATTATTTGGCCCAAATTAAATTTTCCCAGTCTTAGAAAATGCCCTATTGTTCATTTATATTGTAAGTAAATACCCCAAATCAAAATTATCTTAATATATTTCTTTGTTGATGCGCCCTTATGACCTGGTACGAATACCTGATTAAGTACATTCGACAGTCGTTCGTTAATGTGATTACGTCGCCGACCAAAACTCTATGATTGTGCTGGTAGTTTGTGTTTCTTACTTTCTTGTGTTGTAGCAGAAATATTTAATTTTGCTCATATCATTATTTATAGTATGCGTCTTACGTCTATGTATATTATTTGTCTTACGAAGTATTAATTTTCAAGTTATAGTAGACTTTTAAAAAAGGCGGTATTTGGCGACGATAAGCCTTACTTAAAAGTATTTAGTCTTCTTCTGTAAATACATTCTTAAAGAGTTTAGCTGCTACTACTTGCTATATTTTAAAATATTTCAATTTTTTGAACTGTGGCTGCACGAAGGAGACAAAGGTGAAAAATGTCTAACTCTTCTTAATTATCTATGTCACTCGCACTCGAGAGATTTAAAAATATATAAATCCAAGCAATGAGCTTATTAAGAAATAAATTCACCATTTGTGTCGTAATTTTAAGGAAAGATGGCATCAATCACGTAGAATAAAGGAACATTTTCAAGAGAAAAATTCTGCTTGGTTACAACCGTACTTTGTAATCGAAACCGACGAACCTTTGCCATCTACCTCTTCCGGTCGGCCAAGCCTTCCCACGCAATTATCCTACGAACGAGGGCATGAAGCCTCTTGGATGGTACAAGCTGCGTGTATGTCTGCGCGTTATCAGGAAAAACATATTATTATTGTCTATTAGCTTTAAACAATTAAAAACTAGATTGTCCTATGGTTTTAGTCAGAAATTCTGACTTATTTACGCTATCAGTTGCGCCCTCTAGCCGACAAATTAAAAGCTTACAAATAATTTCAAGAAACTTCTGATGACCACTTTAGTAATAAAAAATATTCCGGAAGCTATGGGTATTATAATTGCTTTAATGGTAATTAACTTTAATCAGGACATCCTGTATGTTTCAGATACAAAAATCTTGCTTAATAGCTCTAATTTTTGAATGGTGTCGGCCTTTACTTGATGGAAATCCATTATATACATAATAATAGACAATTTTAGTCAAATTTCCACTTTTATTAAATAGTTTATAACATGACGCGTTTCGCTAACACTATAGCTTCATCGGATGTTTGTTACAGATTTCTGTAAAGGCGGCTACACACGTAACTGTAAACTTGACAAGTATGCTTGTACAAGTTTTTTGTACATGTTTCGTAAAAACCGCATCGGCTCCACACGGTACAAGTATACGTACTTGAACTTGAACAATTTTAACTGTGCAGTTCAAGTACAATGGACGACGCGCTCGCTTTAGCTGTTTTCGTTTTGATTCTCGAAAAAACAGCGAAAAAAACGTAATGTGGTGTAATGGTGGAAAATCTACTCACATATTAACCTTTTGAAGGCATTAAAAATATATCCTCTTGATTGGCACAGTTATCTACGAATGGACGAAGAAATCTACCTAAAACTAGTATCCCTCGTCACCCCTTAAATTAAAAAAACGACACAGTCATGAGAGAGGCTATAACCCCACATGAAAGATTAACAGCATCTTTGCGATTTCTTGCAACAGGAAGAAGCTATGAGAATCTACAGAACTTAACCATTATTTCACCACTGGCATTAAGCTACATAATTCCTAAAACATGCCAAGCAATCTATAATGTGCTCGCCATATTTATAGCCACATAGAGAAAATAATGTTCGAAATCCCTTTTTGCTCTAGAAATTTTTATTGTAGGTTAATACAAGTCTGTCCAGCGACCATACACACACACGTGTCACTTGCACCAGCCCAGCTTGTACAATTAATTGTACATTGTACAACTATACGGTATAGAAATTCAAACATTTTCATGTGACTTGTACATGCAAGGACTTGTGCAATGCTTTTCATACACACCTTCATGTATACTTGCACAAAAAACTTGTACAAGCATTCATACTTGTCAAGTTTACAGTTACGTGTGTAGCCGCCTTAACAAACATCCCATGAAGCTATAGTCACAGTTTAAAAAAACGGGCTTTTCAGCCCGAATTTACGCGTTTTCTCAACTGTGCTATAGTGTTAGCGAAACGCGTCATGTTATAAACTATTTAATAAAAGTGGAAATTTGACTAAAATTGTCTATTATTTATTATGAGCTCTAATTTTGTTGCAATTTGTCATTTTGTCACTATAAAAAATACTTACGCCAGCTTGTTTCAATATAATGCGTTAAATAATTTTGGCCAAAAAATCAGGTTCTAGAAACCATGGTGCGTTGGTGTTAAAGTATTTAATCAGGTATAATTGTTTATTCTAATGGGGATATTACTTTGAGCAAAAGATATTTTTTGCTCATATTTTTTATCGTGTTGTAGTAGAGGTACAAATTAATTTATATTTTTTAAAAATCCCAACATGCTATACAGAATATGCCTGTATGTGTAGAAACCACAATAGTTAAAGTAAATCGAAATTTAAAATTGAAATTCTAAAAACAAACTAGATTTTAAAACTGATATTATTACTGTACCTTTCATATTTTTTATAGGGATGTCAACAAAATAGTTTTTTTTTTCTCAGCCGTCCACTTCCTAAAGAGCAAGTACAGTTAGTTAATTAAACACAAATATAAAATTATATTTGAAATATTATCTGTTTAATGTTATTTTGTTACCTTTCTTAGTTTTTGATATACCATTAAATTAATATTTTATTAGTACTATACAACAGCTTTAAGTTGTGTTTAAAAAATGTTGTTTGTTGTAAAGAAAATATTTTGTTTAGCCTTCTTCTCATATACGAGTATACCTACAGGGAAATTCTACTGCTCAGAAAATTGTTTAAGTTTTTTAAAAAAAAAACTTTTCTGGATAATGAAAGAGCTGTTCTTCAAGTAAGTATTTGGTTTATACTAGAGCAACAAGATACATAGTAGTTCGAAATTCATTCTTCTTAAATTTGTATGCCATGTATATTGGATAAAGAAAATGGGTGCCTTACTACCCTTCTTCCTTTAATATGTCCTATTGGGTGCTCACAATCAGAGTTGCATATCCTACGTAATAAACTTCTACTAGATGGCGGATACAAGAATCTCGCCGCACCAAAAATTATAGCTGCGAGCCAATCAAGCGGTTCGTATGACCAGCGGATATAGACAGCTTGCGACGAGAATTCCCAACTTGTCGGGCGGCATCGGATGTTTTCGTCAAATCTAGTTAATATGATATTACTGTATATTCTCGGAGTACCTAATTACTTTGGTAATAAATTATTATTGTTGAAGGTATCGATATTTCAAAATTCAGTGTAGAGGAGAGGAGTTAAAACTATAAACACATCCAAGTCATAAATGAATAAAAAGGCCCACTTCTGTGGTCTTAAAAAATATTTTAATAATTTGGGATTACTTTTTTAGCCTGAAACATATATGTTGCATTTTTAGGGATAAAATGTGTAGTGTACTGATTAATATAGCTACCCAGTATTTTTTTACAGAACCATATTTGTACATTCAAACAAATAAAGGTAATAAATTCTTCTCTTTGGTTAATAAATTACATAATTTATATAATATTCAATGCCCTTTTTTTGCAATTAAAGATAGAATAAGAGAGATCTTTTGGTATAAAACCCAAATTTTAGTGCGAAAAAGAATTTCTCTGTATATGTATGAATTATAAATTTGATATTTGATTTTTTATTAATATTTTTCTGTACTTATATCAGAATTTTTGTCAAATAAATGGCGGGGCTTAATATGAAATAATTATAGAGGTTCAACATTTTACAACATTTACGACAAATGTCAGAAAAGATAGTGAGATGAGGTGGACAAGGCAAAAATTACCTAGAAAACGTAGGTACAGTAATAAGTATTTGATAAAATTATAACACAAAAATAAAAAGTAAAATATTCAGCTGATATTTTGAATTTAAATGTTAACTGGAATTTGAACTATTTTTTGTCTTTATCATTTTGCTCTAAAATGAAAAATAAAGGTAGTTTACTCTTCACATAATTTATTATTTTTGTATTGTTTGAGCACCCTGTATAAAAAAGTTAAACATTTTCTTCGTAGACCGTATTTTTTTAAGAAGCAGAAGCTTACCAAAAATGATTTTTATTCGAACAGTAAAATTTTTGGTCCATTTGTTGACACGATGGTGAACGTTCTCTTCATTCAGCCAGGTACATTATTCTTCAATCCTAAAATCTACGACAAAATAGTTTATCAACCCGACCTCAAAATTGAGTTGATATGAACATTTCATTTTATTTTAATATTCTGTATCTGTATAAAAATTCAACTGCCACCAGAATGAAGCCAAAATAAGTTCTTACCTGGGTGTTTTTTTCTCTGATGTGCTACTAGATTTTTCTTGTAACCAAAGGATATGTCACAATCATCACAAGTTATATTTACAGACTGTGCACAAATTTTTGAGGCAATAATTGTACCTTCCATGTCCATAGACAACGAAAATGTTTCTTGCAAATTGCAATAACCACGAAAACGAATTCAAACTTCAAACACAGAATCTACAGAGAACCGTTCAATTGATTTAGGCGCGAATCCGGTCTAAGTCACGTGACATTTATCGGGCACATCTATTGGAGCAACATGCGAACAGCCTGATTGGCTCGCAGCTACAATTTTTGGTGTGGCGAGATTCTTGTGATGGCGGATGCGCGGGCCGCCATGGAGCTTTATATTTAACAGCTCGTAAAATCGACTGCATGCCTATGTTGCTTGGCCGTACTTATTTTTACAATTATCTGCTTCAATCTTCAATTTAAGGTTTAAAAGAAAATTAACACCTTGTACCGTTGATTTTTCAGCATAAGCTAGTTTCTTCATAAATTGATGGACGACACTTTTAAATGCGAGAATTTGCTTCAAGTATTACTGTTCTTGATTTGTTAACTTGGATTAGAGCCCATAGGACTATCTTATCCCGTGTAATACCAAAATAGCACAACTATATCCACTGGAATTCCACTGTATATCCATAAATGGAAAGCTTGGATATCCAGTGGATATCCCGCAATGGATAGCGGACATCCACCGGATATTCATTGGATACTACAGGTGTCCCACTTGTGGATATCCATCTGGATACCAACTGTGGATATCTTCTGGATACCAAATATGGACATCCACTGGATATCCAGGATAATGCCATATAGGTCATCCACCACAGGTTTGTCAAAAAAGTTTTTTGATAAAAGTTAATGCATAAACACTAATTTAGACAATGTCAAATTTTATGTACTTTCGTATTTAGAGGGCATTCAGAAATACAAAAATGGTGAAAATCAGAAATATAAAAATTATCTTACCCATAATCCATATCTTACCTAGGTATAATTTTACACAGTCAAAATTGGTTTTTTTGCAGTAGTTTATCAGGAATAAAATTTTCTGAGAAATCAGTAATAAAAAAGTGTTCTATTTATTTTGCAAACGTGTGGCAACCCCATTAAGGTATACTCAAATTGAATTGAAAAAAAAGACTATTTTAGTGAATTGTTCTCCCCAGTCAGTTTTTATTAAATTAAAAATTTATATTTCACTTGGCAGACTTTTCTTACTGCTTCTGGTTATTTCTGTCTCTTTCCTTGGCCCTTCTGAAATATTTTCGAATGGCCTGTTCATGTTTTCTTATCAGAACCATTTTGTTGCTCCGAGGCAGCTGAAAAGCAAGAACATTTGAATTATAAATGTTAGATCTAATCCTAATAAGTATAAATAGAGAGTTATTTTAAAATACATTTTTAAGATCATTCTGTCAAGTTCTATTTCTAATATTTCACCTTTCTGTCACTGACTACATTTGATAAATGTTTTTATGATAAAACATAAAATGTTAAAACAAATAGGTAAGTACATTGGATTTATCTGTCTGATTTTTACTGTTAAGTGTGCTTACTTTGTATAAGACAGTTAATGTCTGTCTCTGAAATATCTTTTTTTTCTTTGGTCCCATCATATGCATATGTCTTGGCCAAACTATCTAACATTAACTCATGCATGAATCTTTTGAGAAATTCATATAGGTTCTTTCCTCCTAGTTTTTTCATATGTGTAACCTAAAAAAATATATTTTAATACATGAAACTAAACAGAAGCACCCCTCCTTATATAATTTACATACAAAAGATAGCAGACAGTTACAGGTAACAGTTCGCTCAAATGTTTTAATTACAGGATTACAGGTTAAGACAGTTAAAAATAAATGGATATTAAAAAAACTCACTGCTGCTTCAAAATGTTCAGCATCCTCCAACCAGCTGTTGAATGTCTGCAAATCTGCTTCATCTTTAAATGTAAATTTTAAAATATTTAAATTTAAAATTTCATTTGTGGTTGTAGTTGGCCTTTTTAGAAGACTTTGAATATCTTCACGTATTTGGTACAAATTTGCTTTGATGCCAGTGATTCTGTTGTTTATTTCTGAATTAAACAAATCTAAAAAGATAAGAATAACACTATATATTGTGTTCCCACTTAAAAGTAGTGCGTGAAAAGTTAAGGTGGATTTATAAACTCAGTTGAGGTTCAGTTGAGGTTGAGGTTCGCAGTTCGTGCAGTTGAAGTTCGCAGTTGAGCTTTTTGGGCCATTTATAAACTCAGTTCGCCGCTTTCATTTCATTGGTCCGGGGTAAAGTGACATTAATGACAACTGACATCATAAACAGATTTAATAAAAATAAAAAGCACACAATCCACAATCACGATATTTGGAAAAAAATATGGAAACACACAGACAATCCAAACGGCCAAACAATTGTTTTCCAAAGAAAATAAAAGGGTTTGTTGTTTTGTTTACAAAATGATCGGCAGAAGTCGGGTGGCTTCGCCATTACGAATATTAATTCTGCGTTTTGATTGGTGGGAGCCCAACTGCACCAACTGCGAACATAAAATTTGGTTATCTCGAACTTTACGCTAGAGATGTTAAAGAACAGGTAAAATTGCTGAACAAGTTCGAACAGTTCGGTTCCCACCCGAGAACATGTTCTGTAAACCTGTTCCTGTTCTTTTGATCATATTGTAAATTATTCTTGACAATATGGCGAAACAACAGCGCGGATGCGATTTTGTCTGATTGTGTGATTTTCCTTTGTGCTATAGGGTCGGGAACTACTGGAATTCTTTGTCAATCAGCTAAAAACGCTACTGCTGCCATAATTTTATTCCTCATTTATGAAATCAATAAAATGTTAAATCGGTATATCCTGTGTACTTCTGATCGGGTTACTTACTTACTTTTCTGTTTGAATTAAAATTTGCAATGCTCTAAAGCTAAAACCGAAAACCAAACTTGTTATCTAGAAATCTATTGCGCTCATTTAAGTAGTACGGCTTATGAACAATTGATGGCGCTATAAAATATTAATGTTGGCTTATGGGGATTCCCCAAGTTTCTTCTTGGATTTTTGATTTTAGTAATGTGTTTATTTTTATTTAATTAAAATAAAAATAACAACAATAGTGACAGAGTCACCACGACTGCCACAGCAGCGAACCTGGAAAAAGAACAAAAACTTTCTCTTTGGGCTTCTGTCGATAAAGTTAGTTCGGATAATCATAAATCGACAAAATCTTCAACGTCCAGAGCTATAATTGAAGTCCAAAGGTACATGGAGGACAATCCACTTGAAAGAAAAAAAGATCTTTTAACATGGTGGCTAGAAATCAAATTTATATATCCAAATCTCTCTCTGTTGGTAAAAGAAAAAGGATGCGTTGTTGCAACTTCTGTTCCATGTGAACATTTGTTTTCAAAAGCGGGTCAAATACTAAATGAACGGAGAAGTCACCTGGGAAATATTAAAGCTCAGCGGCTTTTATTTTTAAATACAAACACCAAATTGTCAGGTTAGGTTAGACGGCACATTTTTTTATTTGCTTAATAGAAACGGTTCTACGTTATTGTTACATATTTATATTATGTTATTGTGGCTGTTTTCCTGTAGTGCAAAGCCGAAAGTGGATTTTTTAAATATTTCTAAGAACTCTTGTTTGATTTGATCTCATTTTATGGATAATAAAATAATCATGTCTGTTCTCTTTGGAAACAAAATTAATAAATACCTAAATATTTTTATTTACAAGCCGACCAAATCTTTCCGTTTACCGACGCGACGCACCGAACCGATTCTGCAAAGAAACAATTCGCCAGCACCAGCTGAGAACTGAGAGTGAGCACACAGCCGGATAAATTTCGAACCGAGTCCACAGAATCTCTACAGAGTCCCGAGTCCCGAGTCGTTCCGTCGCATGGCGTCGCATCTCGTCTTATTCCTTTCCAAGCGGAGTGAAGACGAGCATGCACTTACACAGATGCGGCGCCGTGTCGGTCGGTTGCCTAAAGAACCGGTTCAGTTCTTTTAGAAAGAACAGTTCACTGAACAGGCTACCTCGAACCTGTTCTCAAGAACCTGTTCCGTTCTTTTCTTAACAACTCTACTTTACGCCAGCGTAATGGAAACTTCTGAACTGAGCTGAACATAGTTTATATAAACGAAAGTACGCGTTTGCGTTTATTTATCTTGAACCTCAACTTCAACTGAACCTCAACTGAGTTTATAAATCCACAGTTAGTGTGTAAAATTAATTTATTTTTTCTTAAGTTTTTGTCCAAATTCTTCGGTCGTCATTTTGTATGCAAATTGTCTATGGAGTACCTAAGTTTTTTCACTTTTGGAAGTTTTCATTAGCTGCTGAACTCGGTGGTGAATAATTTAGTTCACTAATAAAATCGCTAGAATCACTGTCGTAATGTGAGTTAGTTAAAGTTGAGGGCAAATCAAAGAAAGAGGCAGATTGATGAGGCTTTAATTCTGCGATTCTTGAACAGTATTATTTAATAATCTTGGGACAGCTACAAAAGTTTCCCTTTGTGCCGCTCTGTAATGACGTTTATTAATTTTAGGGATTGTTAACAAAAAATTAATAAAATACTTACTTGCCTTCTTATACACAACACAGAAAATATTAATTTTATAATCGTTACAACGACTGAAATCAAGAATTTCAAGAAATGTCAAATGACATTACAGTTTCACAACTGACAGACGACTTTGTTCTAAAATTCCTCGTCTTTACACTTGTTTACTCTCTAGGCATCTTCGACATGTAGTCATTTTTTTGACTCGAGACACGTGAGACTTGCATTTAATTTTTACTGTTAGATCACGTGTCTGTAAAAATTTAGAGTAAAAAGAGTAAAAGGACCATGGATCTATAATATGGATTCGATATCCGTATACTGTGAGCGTATCGAACGTGAAGCCTTATATAATATAAATATTTTGTTGTTTGTTATTCTCTTGAGAGAGCAGTTTACGAACTACGAACATAGACAAGACTACGAATTACTACGTAATTGAATCAAGAATGGTAGTAGAAAGAGATAAAATAGCATTGGAGTGTTGGAGCTCAGAAGTGTTGTTGTCTGCTGGGTGCTTAGGAAAAACGTCTGGGAACGCTCGGTTACACGTACGTCTTTGTCTAATGAACTAGAAAAGAAAAAGTGCGACGTATAGATTTATATAGATTTACAAATGACTCAGAGCGACTTTAAATAATCGCCTTTAGAAATAACCTAACATAACATAACCTATAAATAATAAAACCTTTTTAACTTAAATTTATTACTATTTAGCAGAAAAATAAAATATTTTGGGGCTTTTATTACTTTTAGTAAATCTTGTGATGCTTCTAACGTATTTTTGTACTAAAATACAAGGTAAAATAAGATGTGGCCAATGTTTACAAATTGTGTTTACAGTGTCGTTTAGAATGGTTTGTTTTGGCTTCAAAGAATGTGAACTCATCCCGTATCCAGTCCTAATAAATCCATGAAAAGGACCGTGACCGTAAAAGGAGGTGGAATAACCTCGATGCTTCTGACAAAATTTATCTAGCGTAACGCGGTGATACACGTTCGGTGTGCATTTGACAGGCATCAAATGCGCTTTTGGGTCAGGTTGTCTACCATGGTCGCCAATTACAGGCAATTAATTTTAAAAACTATTTCCTATATTTCCAGTGGTGGATACTCCATGGATACTAAAAGGATTCCAGTGATGGATATCCAATGGATGCCTGTAATACGTGCATCTACTGGATATCCATAAATACTCCATGGATATCCTGGAAGGTGTATGGACACTTTGTGGATATCCACTGGAAACTTTGTGCTATCTGGGTACATAGCTACCTTTCGCAATTATCTGTTGTGTGAATGAGCATAACGGCATGGTAAAGTCTAATGCAGGGAGTATATTACTCATAAAATGTAGGTACATATATTGAATTCCAAGTATTGATCATAAGATAATACGTAGCCCATGTCGAATGTAAATATAATAATCTCCAGTCTTATTAACCAAAATATTTCGAAATTACACCTGAGCAAAAATATTGAAAAATACAGGTTGGTACACCATGCGAGTCCATATAGAAGTCCATAGTCCATAGGCAGAAAAAACACAATCAGAAAGTAAACATCACAGAAAAAACAATATCAGAATTAAAGTTCATCCTAAAGAACAGTGGCAGAATCTAACTTTATCAGAACTAAACAAATGCAGAACCTAACAAAGCTAGAAGTAAAATATAGAACGAAAAAACAATATCCCGAAAAACAACATCAGAAATAACATTTTTAGAACAAACATTAATTAGCAAAACATAACAATTACAGAACGTAACCACAGATTACTCCTACCAGATGCGAATCTCTTAATAACTTTCCTATATCAGGATTCCGCGGTCTTGGCGCTACGGAGCTACGGTCGCTTCGAGCGTCGATGCCGTGAATGGAATTTTCCACGCGTTTGGTAGATTTTAATTCAGAGAAATTATGGATTATATTTTAAAATATTAAAACATGATATTGTGTGGCATTTTATATAAAATTATATCATTAACAAATACAAAAACGTATTTCGTTTATTAAAATTACACTACAACCTAGTACAATCACAATTTAAACCATAAAATCAACGCAACAAAACTGATGTAATAACATTAGCCTGCTCTCTGTTCCACGGAGACGCTCGCACACGCTAACAGCGAGGAATTCACCGTTCGGCGACAGACTAAATAATAAGGTGCATAGCCACCTTATAATTTCTCTAAATTGAGCCACCGTCGAAAGCGTAAGATTCGCATCTGGTAGGAGTAATCTGTGACGTAACATTATTTGCAGAATCTAACTTTAACCGAAATGAACTTCGACAGAACGAACGGCAGAAAAAACAAGGTCAGAAAGACGGCGACATAGAGCAGCGTTGCCAAATGTATGTATTTATAGTAATCATAGTGCTCTGTTTGAGAGTAGGTATGCCCATTTCTACATTACTTTTAAACATTGTTATTGCTCAGTTGTTTGCTACAAAGACACATAAAAAATGTATATAATTTATTGAAGAAAGTTTTGGAGTTGAACCTTCTACGGCTTGAGTCTTTTGGAAAATCATACTTAGTTCTTGGGATTAGACTGTGTCAAACTGAAATAACTCTCTGACTTTTCTCCTTTGATTTCACGAGGTATCTTCCGAAATGTTCCTTCAATCTCCAAGATGAAAACATTGAATGGTAAAAACTGATAATTCAGTGTCGTAGAGACACAATTGGCAGTATTGGCACGGTCGAATTTTTTTGATGAAAGTAATCTAGCATTTAATTTGAAAACATTTCTTTGTTATGTATAAAATTTCATCAGTAATTACTGCCACAAATAAATCTAGAATTTCAGCAGTAAGGGGTCATCCATTAATTACGTCAAACATAAAGGGGGAGGGAGGGGGTCCACAAAGTATGACAATACGTAACAGGGGGGGGGGGGGGGGTAGGACATAAGCTTCGTGACGTCACATTTAATCTAAAATATTATAAGTTATAAGTATGTTACATATAAGTATGTTATTTTGAAGTGTAAAATTGTTTGCCTTTGGTAACATTCACCGAAGGACCGATACCGCCTTTGAAAAAAGCCGACGTAAAGGGATTTATTGTTTTACTATTTGTTTGCAATGTTACCAGGTCTACCGTTTACCGGTTGGGTTTAGGGTTGGGTTTTCGGCCTCGACCTACTGCCCTACCGTTTTCGAACCTGATTCTACTGTAATTTTTAATCTGAATAATATACAGTGACCGCCAAAAACTCTGCACCATATGAGCATCTTTTTTAAATTTGGATTGAGATGAAATTTGACTTTGGCATCAATTTTTGCTTGACCAAGAACCTTAAATGACATACATAAAAATAGTCACGTGATCCATGTTAGTTGTCAAAAGTTAAATTTTTTAAGAAAATGTCCTAAAAATGGCATTATTTGTAAAAATTTCGAAAAATGTCGTAGCAAAAAGTTGTGTGGTTTATCATCGAGATTTCATTGTTAAAGTTTTGTTCAAAAATTCTAACTTTTAATTTTTCACATATTTTTTTAGCATCATAAATTTGTTTAAATGTTTAACGTTTATTTCGTTATTATTAAGTTTAAACGCCATATTGCCACGTTTCTAAAGACGAGGTATACATTTTCTAAAGTTTACAGAGTTTTTATAGCACACAAATTAATATCTCTTAAAATTCCCTGAACGCTATTGGACTATTATTACTTGATTTTTTTAGTGCTACAGAGCTTATTATTAACCATATCAAATACAACCGTTAGAAAAGCATATCATCTATAGGATTTTAGAAGCTAACTAATAAAAAACTTTTTTTTATTAAAACTTTTATTTTTAAACTAAAACAGGAATAAAAGATCAAAAATTTAAAGCTTATTCTAAAACAAAAAAAAATGTTTACATTTTAGTGTGCCGTCCTTCCCTTTCCATACATTTAATTGTTTTTCTGAAAACCCCTTTTGTAACATTTTTCAGAAATCTTTGTGGAATTTCAAGGCAAGCCTCTCCTATAGTATTTTCCAAGTGATCCACGATTGGAAACGGCCGTTTACGGTACACTTTTTGTTTGAGATAATCCCACAAAAAGAAATTCATGACAGTTAAGTCAGGTTTGCGAGAAACAAACATAATACAATTAAAACTAACGAAAAAGTTTTTTTATTATACTTCTTTGAAAACACCTTATTTTCATCTGTTTTAGTAATAATGTAAGATGGGCTTTTTCGGGCTAGCGCACGGAAAGAGCGCACGGAATAGTATATTTCATTACCAGTCCGGAAAAAAGGATTTTTCTGTGCGCGCTTGACAAATTCTCGTGTGAGGCGCAGCCGAACACGGGAAGTCAAGCAAGCACGGAAAATCCATTTCTGGACGTGTAATGAACGATATTTTTTATTATACTTCTTTGAAAACGATAACATAAAACAAAATATAACATAAAAAAATACATACATACAAAATAAACTTGGAATATTTTTATTTTCACCATTTTATTAGAATGAATTTAATTGACAGAAAATTAACAACGCTGACAATATGGTCTTTGGCAGGTATGATGCGTTTTCATGGTAACTTTCAAATCATTTAAAAGGTGATTTAAATTTGTCTATGTCAGATAAGATTGACAAAACGTCAAAAAATATTTCAGAAATTCATCTAAATATTCAAATATTTACGAAATAAAATACAAAATAGGTACATATTAAATATCAGATAGCATATAGACTTTCTTGAGTTTAGTTTATTTTCCTATACCTATATTTCTATTTTAAAGCCAAAAAATAGTCGGTATCTTCATTCAGCACACTGAAAGAACTGGAGACCAGGAAATTTTTTTCCGTGCGCTCTTTCCGTGCGCTAGCCCGAAAAAGCCCATCTTACATTATTACTAAAACAGATGAAAATAAGGTGTTTTCAAAGAAGTATAATAAAAAAAATTTTCCTGGTCTCCAGTTCTTTCAGTGTGCTGAATGAAGATACCGACTATTTTTTGGCTTTAAAATAGAAATATAGGTATAGGAAAATAAACTAAACTCAAGAAAGTCTATATGCTATCTGATATTTAATATGTACCTATTTTGTATTTTATTTCGTAAATATTTGAATATTTAGATGAATTTCTGAAATATTTTTTGACGTTTTGTCAATCTTATCTGACATAGACAAATTTAAATCACCTTTTAAATGATTTGAAAGTTACCATGAAAACGCATCATACCTGCCAAAGACCATATTGTCAGCGTTGTTAATTTTCTGTCAATTAAATTCATTCTAATAAAATGGTGAAAATAAAAATATTCCAAGTTTATTTTGTATGTATGTATTTTTTTATGTTATATTTTGTTTTATGTTATCGTTTTCAAAGAAGTATAATAAAAAATATCGTTCATTACACGTCCAGAAATGGATTTTCCGTGCTTGCTTGACTTCCCGTGTTCGGCTGCGCCTCACACGAGAATTTGTCAAGCGCGCACAGAAAAATCCTTTTTTCCGGACTGGTAATGAAATATACTATTCCTTGATACAACTTAAATTTAAAAAAGTCTGTTACAGTCCTACTTCTTTTCTTTTGCAAACTTAATTAGAAACACAAAAATCACTAGTATTTAGGGATATTCGTAATGCCAACACAAAAGTGTTACATTATACAGATTTTATCGTGTTTTTATTACCAGTGGCGGGTACCGTTTGTTAAAGAAAGTTTAAAGAGCGATAACCAGCGTATTATTGCGAAGCGCCATTTAGGAATATTTTTCTCCAATTTCAAATCATACCAGGTTTTACCGGTTTCAATATGTGGTAAATTTCATAACACCTATATATGGGGTGTTTGGTAACGAATGGGCTATAAGCAGTGGCTTCCTTGGCTCAATTTAGATCGATTTAACCAAACTTATCTTAGTACAGAAGTTAATAATAAAAGAGATATAGGGTGTTAAAGTACAAATTTTACATTTTTATCGATATGTTTTGAAAGACACTAAATAATTTCACAAAATTTTTTCGAATTTATATGAATGATATAGTTCCGGCGATTAGGGTCGGAAATCTAATTGTCTAAAATAGTTTTGCTTCTGCCTGGTCTTTGTTGCTTAAAATGTGCCCTATTGTATTGTATTGTATTGTATTGATCGGTTGTTAATTATTATTATTTTGCTGGTTGAAACAAGTTTGTGCGTTGATTATAGTGTTATTAAATTAGCCTAATAGGGTTGAACACTAAATTAAATTTACCACTAATAACGTTTACGTGTTTTGTAACGCTTGAGGGTGCAAGAAAGCTATTTAGATAAATAAATACTTTAGAGAAATTTATTTAGGGGATGTTGTCAAAAAAATCTAACAAATCACTGTCATTTTTTGATAAAAATGGCGAATAGCAACTTTCTAAATTGTCTGGGTTTGCTTGCACCCGAAATACATAAACGGAAAAGCTAAATTACAATTTCAAAAAGGTCGCCATAACCTGACTAATCAGAACGAGTCTGGCCATGATCGTTAGTGGCTCGTCTTCGTCAAAGTTCGGAAACAATCGTCAGGTTCTGCGATTTAGCTAAAATTTTGTATTTATCAAAAAATGTTGGTTCTATCTTATAATACTGTGTAGTTGTGCTCAATTACTGTGATAGTTAATTATGTAAAAGTCTAGTGCGACCACTGCACTGGGATGAATGTCTTGCGTTTTGATTTTTAACGTTTTTTTTTAAAGGCAGAAAGTTTAAATTAGTAAAAATAATGCTCATCTCATTAATAACGGAATATAGAATAAGTTATAATTCTTTGTGTTACCTGTATAACATAGCTGTTTCCAGGCCCGTAGCCAGAGGGGGGGGGGCAGGAGGGGCTGAGCCCCCCCTGACATTTCTTGTTGCCCCCCTGGCCTTTCCTCTTGCCCACCCACTTATTCCCGTCCAGTCAATGTTGCCTGCCGACCGGCTACTGGCGTTACAACTGGCGTGATGCCGCTAGCATCAAAACAGCAGGAACAGCCGTCCTGGCGCACGGTGGGATAAAAATTGAAAAAGATGGTCATAAGCATGCAACTCAGCTGAATATTGAAAAATCGTCTCAAAAATCGTTACTCGGGGGTTTTTGGGGTCGCTGAATTCGAATCTGACAATATTTTTTTGAAAAACAAAATGGCGGATCCAAAATGGCGGCCAAAAATTTTTGAAAGTCAATCAATATTTACCACAATCGTTAGTTGGGGGTTTTTTAGGTCGTTGAATTCGAATATGACAATATTTTTTCGACAAACAAAATGGCAGATCCAATATGGCGGCCAAGAAATTTCAAAAGTCGATAAATATATACCACAATCGTTACTCGGGGGTTTTTGGGGTCGCTGATTACGAATCTGACAAAATTTTTCACTTCTTGTAACAGATATCTGTTTGACAGAGCTCATTTCTGAAAAAAATAATCAAAATTACATTACTCATTATAGAACTAATTCGAAAATTATCCATTTTGCCATAACTTGATTTTCAAAAAATGAATTAAATATTGTTGAAATGTTTTATTTAGGTTATACACTCAATTCATTTTTTTAATCGATAGTCTAATTCGTAAATATCGACCCCGAAAACCCCCCAGTGACGATTTTGGTAAATATTTATTGACTTTTTAAACATTTCGGCAACTACAGTGGATCCGTCATTTTGTTTTTTAAAAAAATATTGTCAGATTCGAATTCAGCGACCCCAAAAACCCCCGAGTAACAATTGTGGTAAATATTTATCGACTTTTGAAAATTTGTGGCCGTCGTATTATATCCGCCATTTTGTTTTTTAAAACAAATATTGTCAGATTCGAATTCAGCGACCCCGAAAACCTAAAATTCAGATATATCTTCTTGATTAACAACATACATAAAGATTTATCAACATTTAAAAATTTTTCCCGCCATATTAAATCCGCCATTTTGTTTAAAAAATATATCATCAGATTCGTACTCAGCAACCCCAAAAACCCCCATGTAACCATTTTCAGCAACATTCATTAAGATGGAATCAATTTTTTAGTCATGTACATTTTCTTTATATTTTGTTTATATATTATTGGATACAAATTAGTGTAAACAACGTGGTAGCAGGTTGTAGCAGCTAACTCCCTCACGAATTCAAAGTTCAGGGGTTATTAAACAATTTCCAGTGATAGCCATCGATCGAGTGAAGTCGAGTGGTAAACTTTTTTCTCAATGTTTACAAAAATTTTCGCATTTAAAGGACAAAAACATAGATTGACTTAATTTTTTATAAATATTTTATGGTTAGTAATTAAACAAATTGTAATGTTTTGTTGAATTCCACACACCTCGGTGAGAAGAGTCCATAGCAAGACTTATCAATATGTTGTGCTATCCTGAAATGCACACAGTTTCACTTTTGCATTCAGAACTACATGTATTTACGTTCACGACGTGTTTCCTTCAACGGTCAACTTCCGAATGGCCCAGGCCCTATGCAATGCTGCGCGGCATCTAGCGCTTGAAAACCGGGTTTCTTTGTACTTTGGGGTTCCTAGAACCTTCGATTGTCGGCAAATGGCCAGGTTTTTCCGATTTTATCCCACTGTGTGGCGCCACCGCCGCATATTTTTAATATGGCAACATCGGTGACACCCGTCTCACGCTTCCGAGGAAAGCGCGCCTTTGTGGCCTTTAGTTGCTGTTTTGCAGAGTTACAGAGCCGTAATTTTTTTTTGGTTAGAATTTTGAATCGTAATACGCTTTTACGTGTTAGTTTAATGTTCATACAAAAAGCAAAGTTATTAATCACAGTTATGTGCGTTTAAAATTTTTGTGGGTAAAGTGTAAAGAGCTACGTTTAATATATACAATTTGTTAAAATACTTTGTACTTATACAGATAATAGATAGCAGGCCGCATACAATGGATAAGTTTGTAATTCGGAAAAATAAAAATATTCCTGGGGAAGATTCATTATGTGCAAGCACCTCGACGTCGGCGTCGGTAACTACACCTTCATTTTCATTGCAGTCGAAGCCAAAACAAAATTTAAATATGCCCGCAGATTTAGCCACCCAGGGTACAGATATTGTTCAAATTAATTTACCGATATATCCCAAAGACAAATTTGGTTGGAGTTTTAGAAAAGAGTGATTTCAGAAATTCAAGTGGCTGGAATATTCAAATGAAACGGATTCAGCGTATTGTTATGCTTGTAGGCAGTTTCAGCCTATTGATTTAAAAGAAAATAACTTTGGTACCCATGGTTTTCGAAATTGGAAACATGCACTCGACAGTACAAAAGGGTTTCCTAAGCACAATACATCTAGTGTTCACATTCAAGCTATGGTAAAGTGGAATGAAAAGCAATGCCGTCAGCACTTAGGAAAGTCAGTTTCTTCGCTAATAAATGAGGAAGTTCTTGAACGTAACAGGTATTACATCACGTCTATCGCCGAAATTATTCAGCTCTTAGCTATAAATGAACTGCCAATGCGTGGTGCATACGACATTGACGAACACGAGGAAAAAAGTCTGTTTATGAACATCTTCAAACATACATTAAAAAAAGATGAAAAACTCCTTAATTGTCACAATGAAATGCCAAAAAATGCCACGTATTTGTCACCTGAAATTCAGAATGCCGTCATAGAAATTATGGCCGAGTGTGTTCGGGATAGCATTGTAAACGATATTAATAATGCAGATGTTCCATGATTTACACTACTTGAGGATGGAACAAAAGATAAAAACAACAGGGAAAATGTGGCTATCGGAATTCGTTATGTAAAAGGAGGTAAAATTTTCGAATCTATACTGTGTATTAAAACAACTGAAGTCTTGGATGCTGAAGCATTTTCAACTTTGACGTTAAATACTCTTCAAGAATTCGGAATAAGCAAGGACCGGTTGCTTAGTCAGTGTTAAGTGTTATGATGGAGCATCCGTTATGAGTGGGAAGAATGGAGGCGTCCAAGCAATTATTCAAAGAAAATTAAACCGGCCCATTCCTTATATTCACTGTTGCAATCATAGATTGCATTTAGTTCTAGTGAAATCGATTGACATTCCAATATAATCAAACAATTCTTTGACCAGTGTACTATGTTATATCACTTTCGTAAGTAGGGTTCTATAGCTAAAATGTATGAAGGACATAATCTAAGCCGCCTTTTGGAGCAACGTTGGTCAGGTCATTTACACGTAACGGACAAAATATGCAAAAATTATCAGGCAATAGTTGCAGTTTTAAACAAAATTGTTGTGGAAAAATACTTTTCCGGAGACAAAATTGTTGAAGCCATTGGCTTACATAAAGTTATTACAAAGGACCATTTTCTGTTTTGTGCCAATTTTATGAACAAATTATTACATGCCTTGGAGCCTGCTGACAAGTTATTGCAAGCACGTGAAACTGATCTTCGGCAGTCCGCAAAAATAATAGAATCACTTATCGAAGTAATTCAAGGATTTAGAAATGATTTTACGTACGAAGAAATACTCAGTCTTTGTTCCAGCGAATGTTATACCAATGAGGATGTTATAGAACCCAAACGACGTAAAAAAGCCAATTCAAAGCTTAGAAACTATATTGTGATGGAAACTACAGGAGCTTCTGGTTCCTCTAACGATTTAAAGTCTATGTTTTTTGAAGTAATCGATATTATGCTACTCAAGTTAAAAATGAGATTTAGTGAAAACGATGAACTCATAAATTCACTTCAAGCTGCTGAAGACTTCAATTTTGAAGGAATAGGTTACCTCTCTTCACTGGGAATTTCACTTCCTAGTAAAGAAGAACTAATTGTGGCTAAAAATTATTTGAAAAAAATTGAGAATACAAACGTTTTTGAGGAATTATATAAGCAAAAAATTGCATTTGAAAACACTTACAATATGTTAGCATCAGTTAGAACATTTGCATGTAGCACAGCAGTTTGCGAATCAAATTTTTCGGTCTTAACTAGAATTAATCGACCCCAACGGGTTTCAATGGTTCATTAAAGGTTGGCAAATTTAGTTTTTTTTTTTTTTTTGTTTTTTTTAATCAAACGTCTAAAATTTGTCATTTTTTAAAATACATTTTTTTACAGAAATATCCGTTAGAAATTATAGAACATCTGCTCAGTCCATAAATTTTTTTTTTTTTATGAACTTAAACAAGTAAAACTACACCTTGTTTTATCAATTTAGTAGTGAAAATGGGATGTAGAAAGAAGAAAAAAGTGACAGCGTCACAAAAATCAACCTCTGATGACAGTAAAAATAATACATTCAATTTTGAGGAAATAAATTCAGAGGACGAATATCTACCGAATAATTATCCGCAAGACAATAGGTATTATGAATTTATTAAAAACATTAATATTTGTACCCAGGACAAGAACGAAGCAGGTAGTTCAAAGGAAAAAAATGGTGAAACAACTCAAAAATTGGAAAACTCTAACAACGAATGTTCAAAATGTAATAAAAAATTTAATAAAAAAACATACTCCATAAGATGTTTCACGTGTGACAGATGGTTTTGTTTAAGCTGTTCAAACTTAACAGAAAATGATGCTTTGGGCTACAAAAAAGAAAAGAAACAATGGGTTTGTCGAAATTGTTATAGTGAATTCAATGATGAACATAATGCAGAATACCTAAAATTGGAAAATTTGCTTTTAAGAAAAAAGTTAAATGAGGTAGAAAAGAAACTTAACTTAATTTGCGAAAAAATTAACCTGCTACAAGAAGTTGATAACAAAATTTTCAAAATTGAGAAAATGACTGAAGATATGTTTAAAAAATTTCAAGAAAAACAAATTAGCCAAGATATAAGGAATATTCCAACATATTCAGAAATTACAAAAAAAATTCAGATGGAGAAAAAACCTCAAAATTTGCCAGCTGTGATAATAAAACCCAAAAATAATCAAGACAGCAAACGGACTACATTAGAAGTAAAAGAAAAAGTTAATCCTGTTAATGTAGGAGTAGCAGTATCGGGTATCAAAGAAATAAAAAATGGCGGTATTATTTTAAAAGCTAGATCAAGAGAAGAAATAGAAAAAATCTGTGACTTGTCTACAGAGAAATTAAATAAAAATTATTCCGTTCAAATTTCAAATCTAAAATCACCAAGAATAATAATAACAGGTTTAGGAAAATCGTATACTAATGAAGAGTTACTTATGGAAATGAAAACTATGAGATATATTGATGATGGAGACATCTTAAATATGACATATATCAGACAATCAAAACATACCAAAAGATATATTATTTATGCTGAAACAGACGGGAAAACATTTGAGAAGCTGGTAAATCGAGAAATATCACTGGGATGGGACAGATGTTTAGTAAAAGAAGATCTCAATATTTTAACATGTTATAAATGTCGTGGATATGGTCACACATCAAAACTGTGCAAAAATAGTTTATCATGTCCTAACTGCTCCGAGGATCATTTTTTCTGGAAATGCAAAAACCAAATTTCTGTATGTGTAAACTGCAAAAACTATAACTTGAAATTTGGAAAACATTTTGATATTAAACACAAAGCTAATTGCACAGAATGTCCGTTACATAAAAGAAAAATGAAAGAAGCAAGAGAAAGAATAAACTATGGCTACAATTAGTACTTATTTAAAGGTTATATACCTAAATTCTAGATCAATTAAAAATAAAATTGAAGAAATTGAAATATTGGCATATAAAGAAAAAGCTGATGTTTTAGTAATTACAGAAACCTGGGTTGGAAAACACGAAGAGAAATTTTATAACATACAAGACTATAATGCTGAATATGCTACCAGGGAGAAACGTGGAGGCGGTTTGGGATATTTATTAAAAAAAGTTTAAACTATGAAATTTTAGAAAAGATTGAAAGTGAGCTCTCATATATATGTCTCAAATTGAATTCACTGGATATATTGTTGTGTGGATTATATAGACCACAGACAGTAAAAGTCAAAAATTTTATCAAATTTTTAGATGAAAAATTAGAGAAACTAACGAATTTAAAATTAAAATGTTTAATCTTTGGTGACTTAAACGTAAACATTTTTGAAAAAAATTATAATACAAATACACTTTTGGAAATTTATGAAGCAAACAACTTTAAATTATGTAATACAACAATAGCTACCAGGGAAACAGAAAGCAGCAGCACTTTAATAGACCACATTTTGTCTAATTATGATAAGCAAATAAAATTAAAAGTTGAGACATCACAAATAAGTGATCACAATATTCAACTTCTTGATATATCTCTGGAAAATCAAAAAAAAGCGCCTAAATATAAGTTTATCTCTGTTAAAAAATATCACATTAATAGATTAAAAAATGAACTAAACATTCTAAATGATAAAAAGAGTATGTATTCTGATCCAAATAATTTTTATGACAAAATTTTGGAAATATTTGATAACTGTCATTATGAAGAACAAAGAAAAATTAAAAGTAATTCTAAACCTTGGTTTAACGCAGAATTAATGCAAGCGATTAAACGACGTGATAATTATTACAAAAAAATAAAAAAAGATCCTAATAATCAAGAAATTAAAGAAAACTTTAAAAATTTTAACAAGCTTGTTAAAAATAAGATTAGAAATACAAAGAGAAACTATTATAACCAAAATTTTTTTAATAAAGACCAAAAACAGTTTGGAAAGGCATAAATTCAGTTTTGAGCAACAAAAGAAAATGTGAAGAAAAAACAAAGATACATTATCTAACAACAGCAGAGGGTAAAATAGAAGACAGCGATAAAATTGGCGAAGTTATGAATAACTATTTTGTTAACATTGGCGAAACTCTATCGAAGAAAATTTCTGGTGCTTGCAGTGAAATGGTGAAAGACTATAATCTAAATTCGATGTTTCTTGATCCCCATGATATATCAGAAGAAGAAATAGAAGATATTATTACAAGCCTCGATGCCAAGAAAGCCTGTGGTTTTGATAATATTACAGTCAAAATAGTAAAAATTATTAAACACGAAATTGTAGCAATTGTTAACCATTTAATAAGAATTTCGTTAATGAAAGGTATTTTCCCAGATAAGTTGAAGGTTGCAAAGGTGTTACCAATTTTTAAAAATGGAACTACTGATACCTGTAATAATTATCGGCCTATCTCTGTCTTGCCGGTATTTTCAAAATTTTTTGAAAAAATAATGAATAAACGACTTTTAAATTTCCTAGATAGCCAAAAATTATTTTTTTCGGGCCAATACGGATTTCAAAAATTTAAGAATACCGAGACAGCTGCGGCAGACGTAATTACAGATATACAGATTAATGTTGACAAAAATAAAAAGTGTTCCATATTATCACTAGATTTAAAAAAGGCTTTCGACACGGTAAATCACAAAATTTTGTTAAGTATTTTATATAATATTGGAATAAGAGAATCCCTTCATAAATGGTTTGAGAGTTATTTGAGTAAACGAACACAATTTGTCGAAATTAACAACATTAAAAGCTCTAAAAAAATAATTACATGTGGTGTACCACAAGGCTCCATTTTGGGGCCAATATTGTTTTTAATATATATTAACTCTATTTCGAAATTAAAATTAAAAGGAAATATTAAACTATACGCAGACGATACAACAATTATTTATTATGCAGATAATATCTCGGAAATTTATGACAATATTAAACATGATTTAAATATATTAAATGAATGGCTGAAATTCTATAAATTAACTTTAAATTTTGAGAAATCATATTTTATGTTTATAAACAAAAATCAAATGGAAAAAAATTACCCTATAAATATATATTTTAATAATAATCAAATAAAATATTCAAATACAATAAGATTTTTAGGCTTATATTTAGATGAAAGCCTTAGCTGGAAAACACATATTCAGAAAATTAGGAATGATGTTGCCCCAGTTATTGGTATCTTATTTAAAATAAGAAATTTTGTAACTTTCAACGTATTGAAAATAATTTATTTCTCACTTATTTATTCAAAATTACAGTATCTTATATCCATTTGGGGCTCGGCACCAACGAGTTCTTTAAAACCATTAAAAAGATTACAGAATAAAGCTGTTAAATGCATTTATAAATTACCTTATCTCGAACCAACAGTGAATTTATATAAACCTAGAGGACTACTTGATTCAGAAAAACTATTTAAAACTAAACAGTGTACAATTATAAACTCGATGATAATTAGAGAAAAATATTCGAATATTTGTTTCGATAAAGTAAATACTCAACACAACCATAATACAAGGCAAAACGACAATATAAAACTAATAAAGGTAAAAAGTAACTTTGGAAAACGTTCGTTAATATCAATGGAATTTTGACATATAATGATCTGCCCATAACCTTGAGAAATATTAAAAGTATAAAAAAATTTTAAAAAATGGTTAAGAAAATATTTCTGGGAAAATAACCTATTTCTATTAAATATTATTTTTATATGTATTGTGTGTGTATGTATAATATAATATGTATTGTATATGTATATCAATATGTAATGTATGTACAGGGATGTGCATTAATGTGTAGATGTTTATATTCTGTATGTATATGTTAATTCAAATTTAATTTTTATTATTGTTAGTTTAGCTTAATAACTATTATTGTTATTATTATTTTTTTTTTTAATTCCCTGTAATGAACTACACAGGTTTGTTGGGAATACATAAATGAATAAAAAAAACTTTAACATCATGCAATTTTTACAAAAATTTAATAAAAATAGAAGAATAAGGTTGTTTTAATGAAATGTTTGTTTTTATAATTTACTTATATTTTTACTTTGTTCTAATATTTCTTGGATTATATGTTTTATTTCATAAATAATATTTTTATTTTTGATGTAGTATTTCTTAAACAGTTTTTTCTACCGATAGAAACAGATATACAAAATTTATAATTATTAAAATGTCATCACTTGTCATTTAGAGTGAACAGAATAATATCCCCACAATAAAAATAATTAATTCATTTTTTAAATTAGTACCATTGCTGCATAGGGATTATATGGATTTATCGATAAGTACATGTTAGTGATATACTTCTTCATAAAAATATGTGTGTGCGAGTATCTTAATTTTTAGCCCCCCTAAAAATATCTGTGCCCCCCCTAAAGTATAACTCTGGCTACGGGCCTGGCTGTTTCGTCCTGCTTATAATTCCAACCGATTTCAGAGTGCATGGTCCATATTTTCCTATATGAAGTCAAGAAATTCTATTAAATTAAAAGACACATTTTTGATAATATGCGTCTTTGGAATTAGAAATACATTGGATTATTTTCGGTTTTCACTAAAACTGATAAAAAAATGAGTTTTCACGATTATATCTTTGTTTGACAATGCCGCGGCTGGATCGTTCGTTTCCCCTTTATAATATTAGAGCATATTATGACGCCATGTTCCACAGAAGCGTCGGATATGGACCCTATCAGCAAAAAATAAACCTTTTTATTAAGGAAATGCAACTCTGTGCAACAAGGAATTCAAATACATTTTTCTCAAAAACAGTTACTTCTAGCAACATCAATAAAGTATTTATACCTTTTTTAAAGAAAAAATGTAGAAGAATTAGAATTTCTACTCAGAAATTGTGTATACTGAAGCCCAAAAACGGTGAGACGTTTTAAAATATAATTTGATGCCGTATGTGGCACCCCTTTCAAAATGCAAATTTGGGAACGGATTTGCTTTTCCCATTCCAAAAAACCCCTCTTACCAAATTATGTGAATTTATTTAAAATCTTTGAAAACATATCGATAAAAATGTAAAATAACATTTTAACTTTAACACTCCTCTGATTATCAATTCTAAGATAAGTTGGGTTAAATCAACCTAAATTGAGCCAGGGAAACCACTGCTAAAGTATGGCCCAAATTGTTACCAAACACCCTGTATATCTACTAGTATGGCTAATACACTAGCTTGTAAGGCCACCGCAAAATTTATAAACATAAAAACATGTAGGGGGAAGGGTGGTCGATTGAGCCACATTTTTTTTTCAGGATTGTAGCTCTTACAATAGTTTCATTATTTTCCTCTGATCTCTTTAACAACTTCATATTAACATTAGTAATGCTGACATAATGCCCAAGGGGACAGCTGTGAGAATTCTACTGAAAAATGACAACTGTCTCATTGTACCACCTTGACTCATTGGACCCCGGGACAAGGGGGCCAATGAGTCTGGGTCTGGGGACCAATGAGTCAATATCTAAAGTCAGCTCAAAACAGAAGAATATTTAATAAGTACAGGGTAATAAATACGAAAATTGTTCTATGCACTTTATTTTTAATATTTAGAACAATATAAAACTGTATTTTTCATATTTAGAACAACATAAAACTTTAGTTTTTATATTTTAAACAATATTAACTTTTATATCATAATTCATTATTTAAATAAACTAACCCATTTTAAGATTTGAAAAATCTAGGTCAAAGTTAAACATTCGAGATAGTCTCTTTGTACCAAATGAATTTGGTTTAGGCAAAATCATTTTTATTTCATCGATGCTTACACTAGCAAGGTCAGGAATACTCGGGAACACAAACTTTTCTGCAGACTTGTTACTTCTGCGCGAATAGCTGATTTCGAACTCATGATTTTCATCTGAATTAGACAAAATTTTGCCAATATAAAACATTCCAGTGCCATGTTTATTGAAAAGTTCAACGAGCACGAAGTCGTCGATCCGCGGGTCATTTCTAAGAGGAGGAAATGCTCCTTTATCAAGCTTTGGTAGAATTTCTTCACCTTCAGATATACCATCCTGCGCAACTGGTGTCTGAATGAACCGATAGTTGCTGATCTTCTTCTGAGGATGACGACTCTGGAAAAGAAGGCTTAGTTTTCTTCTTCTTAATTACTTTTTTAGTGGCGATTTTTCTTTTTACTACTTTTGAAGCCTTTCTTCTATTTTGTGCTTCCTCAAGTTCTCTTTTAACAGGCGTATCTGTCGCTATAATGGTGCTTCCTTTTTTCCTTCCTTTTCTTGTTGTTTTCCTTTCTCTTGCCTTAGGATAGCCACGGAATTCTATGGGTGCTATAAAAAATTTTCTTATATTTTGTGGTTTATCTACTGAAGTTTGAGGTGGAGAAGCTTCATTTGCAGCTTGGATATCTGATACTGCTTTCATTGCGTCACCTTGGGTTATGCCACTACCGTTATTAACTTCATCAGTAATATCGAGAAAAGCATTTTGGTTTTCTTTGACAATCCCTTCTTCTGTAGAAGGTCCTGGTAAATTTTTATTTTGAGGTGATTGAACGTCAGCCTCTTTAGTATCACTATGGGGATTTGGTCTATCAGTCACTTCACTAAGAGCAAAGTCTTTATCCGAGAATATATCACGATTAAAAGGAAATATCCCGCTTGCACGGAAACCAGCCCTGTCATAGCTTTGTTCATTGCCTCATGGACGAACGAAGCCAGTTCATAAATTGTAACAGTCTGTCCAGGATTCTTAAACATCCAGTTACTAACAGCTCTGCTGTAGTGGTTCTGAAATGGAGCGAAGACACCAACGTCTAACGGCTGTAGCTTCTGGGAAGTGTGTGGGGGCAGAGTTAAAACTGTGACCCCATTTTCCTTAGCTATGTCGAGAACATCTATAGACAGGTGACTTTCGTGATTGTCATAAATAAGCAAAGATGGATTGGTCTTTGAACTGTTAGTAACTTTGACGAAGTGGTTCATTACATGCCGAAAATTTGCAGCAGTCATCCATCCAGATTTCTCTGCAAGTCCAAGTGTGCCGGATATGAATTTGTAGTCATTACATTTTTAAAATTGACTCTGGGGAAAATCATTACTGGAGGGTAATTTATTCCTTGACAAGAAACGATGCAGCAAGTTGTCACCAGAGTTCCCTTTTCAGCACTAGTGTTTTGGGACACTTGTCTAACTCCTTTCGTCGCCATTTTCATCTAAATTAAAAATTCTGGAACCATTCATGAAATTAGGATGACGTTTGAGAACTTTTTCAAGATTATCGAAAAACGTTCCCACTGTATGTTGATTAAAAGAGGTTCCCCTGCTCAAACTACAGGCTTCAGGTTTTCTTAAAGAAAGCTGCGGGTGCCTTTTGTAAAATGCTTTGTACCACTCAATTCCAGCTGTAGCGGTTTTTTTCCAATTATTAGGAACTTTGACATCATTTTTTAAAGCCATCTCATATGCAAGTTGCCTGGCTTGATCTCTTGAAAACCCGTATCCCATTTCACAACATTTTAAGATATATTCAACCAAAACTTCTTCTTGCTCGCTTGTAAAAATTTTATTCCAGCCATAGTTCTGTGAAATAACCATAGACTCTTCATCAGCTTGGCCAACTTTTTTCAAATGCCTTCTCAATGTTTCTTTATCAATGCCATGGTCCTTCGCGGCTTTTCTAATAGAAACTCCCGATCTAAACTGCTGGACACTCGAAACGCACCGATCGATTTTTCTTGCATTTTTTGATAGAAGATTCCGCACAAACTACACAATATTTTGAAATGCGGTTTTCAGTACTTTGAAGTCTTATCCCTTTGTGTTTCTGTCGAAGTCGCGGGAAATTTTAACACTTCATAAACAACTTATACAGGGTGGATAATAACAGATTGAAAATTTTGCTAATTTTCATTCTTAGCGCGAATTTTATTCAGCTGATATTTTTTTCAAATTTACTGACCATACGAATCCTTATTTTAAACGTCAAAAACAACTTTGCCCGATTTTACTTTTCTTCTCTGTTTTTGAAGATACAGGGTGATTTCTAATTTGTCGTCAATATTTTGAATATGTGAGTGTCAATTAACATCTGATAATTAATTTACAAGTTTTTTGATACTAAACGACTTAGTTTGGATCAAAAAACATAGGACGTTACGCACTTGATATTTAAGATATACAGGGTGTCTTCAATCGGCCATTTAGATTTAAATTTCCAAAGGTAATGATAATTTTTTATTTTCCTTTCGAACTGGCTGTATTGGATGATAAAACATCTATCCGTGATTTATGTATACTGGTACAATTACGAGTACAATTATTAGGATTATATACTGAAAGGTTTTTTTACATTTTCTGATTCCTGAAAGTTTGTAGACGCTACAGGGTGATACATATTTTAGAATTGTTTATGAGTTCTAATGACCAATAATAAGTGATGTATTCTTTTACTTTTTGGATTTGTATAATTTATTTAGGAAAATTCAGGTTCGTACTACATTTTCTACAGGGCAGTTCAAATACCCGTGCTTCTCGGAGGAGATTCCTCTCTGCAAGGGCTGGAATTTTTTTCCGATGTCCACCTCCATGCCGATAGGCAACGTCTCTCGTTGCAATAAACCTTTGCTTGAGACGAATTACGGTAGCTTTATCGACATTATACAGATCGGCTACTGTCTGTGTCGCTAATCCATCGTTTAACAATCTTAAGCAATTTCTTTGCTCTGATTTACTTAATCGCGGCATTTTAATTAAATTGTGATGACGTATCTAATACCTACTTGCCAAACGTTTTATTTATTATGACAATAGTGAAAACCTTTGTTGAATTACCATAGTAACTGACACGTTTAGGTAAAACAGTGTAATAATTAAGTTACGCGTGTAATGACCACTCACATTGTACAGGACTGTACAACCTATGATAAATTTGTTAAGAATTTAATGTGTTAAACTTATTTTAACACAACCCTTCTTTTAGAGGAAGACGTAGAGGTAAATGCCCTCGCTTGTTACTTGAACATCTTAATAATTTAAATTTGCTGTTTTCCGAAAATTGTGGGCCTGACTTCATTTTAGTGAATGCAAGACCACCAAATTTAAATTACCCTGTATAAAATGTAGTACGAACCTGAATTTTCCTAAATAAATTATACAAATCCAAAAAGTAAAAGAATACATCACTTATTATTGGTCATTAGAATCCATAAACAATACTAAAATATGTATCACCTCGTGTATCACCCTGTAGCGCCTACAAACTTTCAGGAATCAGAAAATTTAAAAAACCCTTTCAGTATATAATCCTAATGATTGTACCAGTATACATAAATCACGGATAGATGTTTTATCATCCAATACAGCCAGCTCGAAAGCGGAAAATAAAAAATTTACATTATCTTTGGAAATTTAAATCTAAATGGCCGATTGAAGACACCCTGTATATCTTAAATAGCAAGTGCGCAACGTGCTATGTTTTTTGATCTAAACTAAGTAGTTTAGTATCAAAAAACGTGTAAATTAATCATCAGATGATAATTGACACTCACATATTCAAAATATTGACGACAAATTAGAAATCACACTGTATCTTCAAAAACAGAGAAGAAAAGTAAAATCGGGCAAAGTTGTTTTTGACGTTTAAAATAAGGATTCGTATGGTCAGTAAATTTGAAAAAAATATCAGCTGAATAAAATTCGCGCTAAGAATGAAAATTAGCAAAATTTTCAATCTGTTATTATCCACCCTGTATAAGTTGTTTATGAAGTGTTAAAATTTCCGGCGACTTCGACAGAAACACAAAGGGATAAGACTTCAAAGTACTGAAAACCACATTTCAAAATATTGTGTAGTTTGTGCGAAATCTTCTATCAAAAAATGCAAGAAAAATCGATCGGTGCGTTTCGAGTGTCCAGCAGTTTATATGCCAGTATCGCTGATTTAACAGCATCTGTATTCAAAGATCTGTCCATTTTTCTTTTTTTAAATCGCGGCATTGAAATTTCCTGAAAAAATCATTAAAATATACTCACCAATAAAGGTGGGGTCCAATGAGCCATGTCTCAATGGTCCACCCATGTATGGACTCAATGGACCCCTGTTAACCTAAAATTTATGGCAACACGTTAAAAAAAATTGTAAGACTTAAGTACAGTTCAATTACTTGATTTTGTATATGCTAATGTTTAATAATACGACCTTGCTATTTGAAAAAATTTAATTGTAAAGTGCAAAAGTAGTCCATAAATTAAAACGAAATAACTTACATTTACGCTCGTCGCACATTCACTTCTCTTCTGCACGTGAACTATGGCCACTAACAACTTCTGTTTGGAACATTTGATCTACCAGCCACACCTATGAAAGGCAAACAAGTGCAACGTTGCCAGTTGTCCCACAGGAGAATTTTCGAGTGACTCATATGACCCCCCGGCTCAATCGACCACCCTTCCCCCTACTTTAAGAATATTTTAGTCATTGTGGAACTGTATATGTATACAGGGTGTTTGGTTTGCTTACGGATGGGCCATACCTGAGCAGGGGCTTTCCTAACTCAACTGAGGTTGATTTAACCTAACTTATCTGATAATAAGAGAGACACAGGGTGTTAAAGGTAAAATTTTATTTTTGTCGATGTTTTAAAAGATACTAAATAAATTCACAAAATTTGATAGGCGAGGTTTTTTTGGGATGGGAAAGCTAATCCGTTCTCAAGCTTGCTGTATTTTGTAGGGGGCGAGACTTACGGCGTTAAATGCCATTTTAAAACGTCCCAACTTTTTTGTGCTTGGGTGTACACAATTTCTGAATAGAAATTATTATTCTCCTCCCTTTTCTACCTAAAAAAGGTACATTATTAATATCGCTAGAAGCAACTTTTTTCGAGACAAATGCATTTTGAATTCGGTGTTGCACAGAATAATGATAATATGTATAATATAAAATTATATAGTAATAATTTCATAGGCGTTCCTTGCAGAAAATAATGAAATCAGATATTCTGCAAAGATCCAGGCCTTCTTTCATCAGCGTAACATGTGAAAATTAACCATGGTTTTAAAATAGAAACTAATATAAAAAAGCCAAAATCTTAAATACACGAGCATCTAAAAAAATCTGAATCTAAAATCTAAAAAGTGTATATGTTACGGTTAATTTGGATACTTCGCTAGTTTACAAACTAACCAGCTGGTTTGCAAACTAACTAAAGACACTGTTATTTTGAAGGAATCAGCCATTTCCCACAAAATAGCAGATGGTTTATAAACTAGCTGGTTAGTATGCAAACTATCGATTTGCTTCAGGTAAGATGAGGATTTTATTGAGGTTACCTTAACCTAAAAATTATGTTTTGTTTGTTGTCGAGAAAATCTAGCTAACGGTGGATCGGAGGGCACCCTAAGGTTGGAACAGGGTTAGCACCTGGTTAGGGGCCCTGACCAGTCTCTTTCCTCGCAGGCGAAGAGGGATCGGTGCGAAAAAATCCACTATTGTTCCTTCCTCTGCGCATGCAGTAATGAAAAATCTGTACATAAGGAACAATAGTGGATTTTTTCGCACCGATCCCTCTTCGCCTGCGAGGAAAGAGACTGGTCAGGGCCCCTAACCAGGTGCTAACCCTGTTCCGACCTTAGGGTGCCCTCCGATCCACCATTGGCTAGATTTTCTGGACAACAAACAAAACATGACTTTTAGGTTAAGGTAACCTCAATAAAATCCTCATCTTAACTGAAGCAAATCGATAGTTTGCATACTAACCAGCTAGTTTATAAACCATCTGCTATTTTGTGGGAAATGGCTGATTCCTTCAAAATAACAGTGTCTTTAGTTAGTTTGCAAACTAGCTGGTTAGTTTGTAAACTAGCCAAGTATCAAAATTAACCGTAACATATACAATTTCTGGGAAGTTCGTAACTATACGTATATTAGTGATACATTTATCTAATAAGTCAACTGCTCTTAATTTATATTCAATCAATTCATTTATTTAAAAATAACTTTTGCAACCCTCATAGATATTACATTCTAATAGCTGGCATTAGGAAATGTTTGGTACTTAGATTAGTTTTTTGTGATCTATATTAAAAGATTCGAATAACCCGAGGTGACCGAATTAAGCGCTTCAATCGCTGATCTGTTGTATAAATACTGTAATATTTCTAATTCCAGCATAACCTTAATAATATTTTAAATTTGTTTTAGGAAATATTTACGGACGTATTTTCTCTTCGATGTAACATCTTGTCTGAACTCTTACGTGATATATTGGTTGCTGATAGCTACAGGTCCCACTAAATTGAACTTTGTTAAATGGTCCATGGCATGTCGACTAGTTCGTTTTAGAACACTTGATGACACTTTTGATGTATTTAGATTGGTAAGTATGAGCAAGGAAAATAAAAGGTAATGCATACTGTGGTGTATTAGCTGAGCAAAACTTACTTAAAATTTTGTTATTCCATAACTTACAATAATTATATTTAGAGCCAGGACCGGTTCTACCCAAAGTGGGTTTTTAGGCGCTCGACAAATTTGAGGCCCCATTTCATACCGTTCAACAAAATTTTGTTGATTAAATAAATTACAGGAAGTGTTCCAATTAAGTTCCTAATAAAATAGCCAAAAATTTAGCTAAGCGGAAAAAATGAGACAATTTCATTTTTATTTGTTTACACTAGAGATGAGAATGTTCTCAAGGGAATATTTCCGGAGAACGGTAAATTACCGAGAATATTTCCCACCATAAATTCTCGAGAATTTATGATTTTAGAAAAAAAATATAAATTACTGGAAAATTACCGAGAATATTTCCGAGAACGAGAACGTTTTCGGGAAAATTGAGATTCTCTGAGAATTTATGAGAATTTACGGAAATTTAAGGAAACTTATTTTAATGACGCTATTGTATCATAGATGGAGCTTGGAGCATCTTTATTTATTTTCTGTGTTGTTTTAAACAACTTGTTTAGACATGTTATTTTATACAATGCGTTTCTAAGTAGTGTTTTATTAATGAATAAAGTTACTCGAAAATAATTTAAATAAAAATTGAATGTGTCTTTATTTTGACTAAGATGCGTAATCGCGTTAATTTACAATTTAAATATTTTTTAATTTAGATATCGTGCAGTGCTATCAATTTATTTTTTCAGATAAAATTATTGTAAAAACTACTTTGGGTAAAAAAATATGTTCTTCTAATTTATGCAGTCAAACAAAACATAAAATTCTCCAGCATATAAAATAAATTCTCCAAAATTTCCGATAAATTTTCATTTTTCTCAGATAATATTTCCCAATAACAAATTCTCGAGAATGTTCCATCTCTACATCTCTTTGTTTTTTTCAGATAAAGTTATTGTAAAAACTACTTTTGGTAAAAAATGTGTTCTTTCAGTTTATGCAGTCAAAACATAAAATTCTCCAACATATAAAATAAATTCTCCAAAATTTCCCATAAATTATCATTGTTCTCGGAGAATATTTCCCAAACATAAATTCTCGAGAATGTTCAATCTATAGTTTATACATTGTATTTTCTTCTAATAAAACAGAAACTAGCTGACCTTGTGATAATATGTTTTACAAACTTTACAGAGAAAACGAAAAGAATATACTAAAACAATTAAAAGAACTTTTTTCTAGCTTTTTATTCTGAAAATAAATCAATAATTTCATCGTAATCTAGTGAGCTAACCACTCCTGATTCGATTAAGAGCTTTAAAAGACTAGAATTCTTATCCTGTAACAAACTGTTCCTTAAATAATTCTTAATTCTTTTTAAAACTGAAAAGGGACGTTCTCCAGAAGCATTACTAACTGGTACGGTTAGAAATAATTTTAAAATTGTTTCTACGTTAGGAAATGCCGATCTTAGACAATTCTTAATATAGATTATATACATACTAAAAGGATCAGAAATATTTTCTTGTTTGGCATAATTAAAAAAATGCACCATTTTGTCCTGAATGTAATCCACATTAATATAATTTTTGTATACCTCTTTTATTGTATCAATACAACGATTGCGATCTTCTATAAGATCACTGTTAAAAATAATTTACGTTCAGATTCACTAAGAAGATTTTAGATTTAGTACCGGTTTAAATTAAGATCTTCTAGTTGATCAGTTAGGTTTTGACAGGTTTTTGTCCTGCCATTGTTAATAAGTCGTCATTAAAAATATATGAATTATTTTTTTTATCTAAGACATCCCACGTAGACTTCAAGCCTAAGTACTCACGTACCGTGGGTGAAATGTAGTATATTGACACGGGATGTGAAGGATTTTAGGTTGGAACGGGAAGGGAAAACATCTGCAGGCAAGTTGTTCCATGATCTGGAGACCCTAGGTATGAATGAGCGAGAGAAGTGGTCTGTTCTAGGCTTTTGTAGCTGGACGCGCCTCTTGTTGTTCTGTTAGGGACATTCAAGGGGGGAATAATACCGGCTAGTTCTTCAGAGCAAAATCCGTGGAAGTAGCGGTAGAAAAGGGATAAATACCCTACAGCGCGGCGATGAGCGAGAGAAGGGAGTTTTCTCGTGAGGGATGGGTCATTGATAAGTCGAATGGCTCTCTTTTGGATAGAATCACGGAACTTAAGTGTCGAAGGTGATGCCGCTCCCCAGATGTGGGAGCAGTACTCTAGGTTATGTCTTATTTGGGAAACATAGAGAGTGTATAAGTTGGAAGGGGAGAAGTATTTTCTGACTCGAAAGAGAAAACCAAGCCTTTTAGCTGCCGATGTGGCTACTGAAGTAATGTGTTTGTGCCAGCTGAGATAATGTTTGAAAGCGACGCAGATCGAATGTTTCGTTATTGTGTAGGGCTTGGCCATTCATGTGGATGGGGTAAGCGTTGCCAGATTTTTTGCGTAAGAGGGAGCAAGACTGGGCTTTGGAGGCGTTGAACTGAACAATGTTCTTGGCACCCCAGTCCAAGATTAATTGCAGATCTTGGAAAAGGGATAGGTACATAGATCTGCGTCTATTATCCAACTCCTGATTCGAAACTTGTCTGGAAAAGTTAATATTGGAGTGAAGAGTGCTATCGTCAGCATAACTGTGGATGGGATTGGCAGTTGATTGGTCATTAATGTGAAGAATAAATAGGGTTGGTGCCAGGACTGAACCTTGGGTGACACCAGAATTGATAGAATGGAAGTTAGATGAGTGACAGTCAACCACAACAGATATGCGCCGATTAGAGAGGAAGCTGCCGATCCAGGTAGGGGAGAAGGGGGTAAAATGATCCTCTCGGGTTGAAATGATCCCTCGAATTCTAAGTGCACCTTTAGTGCGAAATAATTGAAATATTGGCAGCAGTGCACCTTACGGTGTGGTTATTAACAGACCACGCTCAAAAACACCGGTTAGTAATAATCTGACAAGTGGCGAGTCAAGGTGTGTTGTTTTCATCAATGATATAAGGTAAGGTCTTTGATTTATTATGTATGTATTTTTTCTAAATTACGTGATTTTTAATTTTTTTCTTATCGGGTTTTGTTAAGGTGAAACTGCTGATTTGATTTATGATATCGGTTTTTTATTTGTTGTTGCAACTAAATCAGTACTATATAATAAATAATATATGATACACGACACTTTGGGGTAAAACGATCCTTTAATAGTGGGGTAAAATGATCCCGGCATCATTTTGCCACTCGGTATTTATCATGACTTTAAAATTAAATTCTTGATTATAAAATTTGTTGTTTACCCTGTTTTTTTACGGAATGCCACGAACATATAAACGAAAAACTAACAGACAAGATTGGAATGCTGAGCATATGAAAAATGCCCTAGAAGAAGTTAATAGAGGAATGCCTGTGAAAACTGCTGAGCGTATTTTCAATGTTTCAAGAATGTCGCTCAAACGGCGTGCTATGGATAAAAATAAAGTATCAAGGCTAGAGAAAAAGTCCCTTGGAAGTCGCCATCCTGTGTTTTCGCCGGAACAAGAGCAGGAGCTTATTAGTAATATTTTGGATTTTGAATGTAGGATGTATGGGCTGACTACTCGTGATTTGCAACAACTGGCATACCAACTTGCCGAGAGAAATAATATTCCCCACAATTTTTCCCACGTCGAAAAAGTTGCTGGTAAAGATTGGTTGTACGGGTTTAGAAAAAGACTACAGGATATTTCTCTAAGGTGTCCTGAAGCAACCTCATCAGCTGGAGCAAGAGCCTTCAACAAACCTGTTGTGACAAATTTTTTCAACCTATTAAAAGAGATTTTTACAAAGAATAATTATGCCCCTCACCGAATTTTTAACGTAGACGAAACGTCGATTTCCACTGTTCCTGGGCGAAATTCAAAAATATTGACAAAAAAAGATTCCAAGCAAGTGGCGAGGGTAACATCAGCAGAACGCTGAGTTTTGACAACAGAGGTAGTTTGTGTATCAGCTGCAGGAAGTTTTGTCCCCCAATGCTGATTTTTAGTAGAAAGCGAATGAAGACTGAACTCACTGACGGACCACCCCCGGGTACTATTTTTGCCTGTAATGAAAGTGGGTGGATGCGTATAAAAGATTTTAAATAGTGGTTTGACCATTTTGTATATTTTGTTAAGCCAAGTAAGGATGACCCTGCGTTACTTATACTCGATGGTCATTTATCTCATACAAGAAATCTTGATGTCATTTTAAGTGCTAGAGCAAACTTTGTAACCATCTTATGCCTACCACCACACTGCACACACAAACTTCAGCCTTTGGACGTGGCTGTTATGGGTCCACTTAGTGTTTATTTAGACCAGGCACTAGAAAAATGGCTAAACCACCATCCTGGTAGAACGATCTCAGTGTTTCAAATAAGCCAAATATTTTGTGAGGTTTACTTAAAGGCATGTATACCAACAAATGGAATAAACGGCTTTCGTAAAACTGGAATTTTTCCATTTCATCCAGAAGTTTTTTCAGATGTCGATTTCTTAGCATCTGAAGTAACCGACCAAGCACCAAATGAAGTTGATGAAGCCAATATAGCTCCAGGATCCAGTTCATGTAACGTAGCCAATTTATCGATAGACGTAACTCACGAAGCAGAAAATGATCCTAATGAACCAAACGATTTGTTTAAATATCCTAAACCTGGTCCCAGTTCAAAACGAAATGAACAAATGGATTCATCCTTTTCTGATACACCACAAGAATGTCAACCTCTCCCCAAGATTCAAGGCAAAAGGAATACAACACAAAGGAAGTCTTTTGGAAGTTCAATTTTAACCAGTACGCCATACAAAGATGCTCTTGCAGTGGACATTAAGAAAAAAGAAGCAAAAGACAAGGGAAATAAAACAAAAAAGGCATCTACGTCCGAAGTTAAAAAGACGCTAAAACAAAAAAACAAAAAATTGGAAAACAAAGTCTTTGCAGTTCTTCTGATTCGGACGAAGAAGAGAACAACGCAAACTGTCTGTACTGTTGTGAGGAATTCTCTAGATCAGTAGGAGGTGAAGGATGGATCCGATGCGCCAAGTGCTTAAAATGGGCCCACGATCAGTGCGCGGGAGTGAACGAAGGCGAAGATGAATTTCTTTGCTCCAATTTTCACTTAGTCAGCGTACAAAGGAACATTAACTTTTAAAAACATAATACTCTTTTTTATCTTGATATTTTTGTTGTCAAAGCAATATTTTTAAGTCGATTTTAGAAGGGCTCATTTTACCCCGTCGCCTGGGGTAAAATGGTCCCTTTTAATTTTTTTCTATTTTTGTTTTTTTCAATACGCAAATAAATCATGGGTGAAAAAATGAATAGTGTATTGTTTAGAGAAATAAGTCTCGTAAAGTCCAATGTAATCAAAATTTAAAAAAAGTATTTTTGTTTTATTTTCAAACTGTTTTTTCCTTAGAGGGATCATTTTGCCCCCTCTCCCCTACATAGTTTGGTAGGAAGACCGTAAGAAGGTAGTTTGTTGAGGAATGCGGCATGCCATGTCTGGTCAAAGACCTTGGAAATATCGAGAGCTACAATCTGAGATTCGCCATGAAATTCAAGAGACTTATTGTTCTAGTTATGTGTGACTAAGCTAAAGAGATCAGCTGTGGATCTTTGGTGACGAAATCCGTACTGTCTGTTATTATTCTGATATTTGAGCAATTTACTGGGTTCTCCAATGATTTTCATCTTGGAACGGGTTGCTAGAATGAATTTAGTTGTGTTGTTGTCGAAAGTACATACTAAAAGTTCCCATTTCTTTATATTTGCGAAAAGAACTCAGAAACAAATACATAGTATAAAACTTAGTTGTCTTATTCTTACACTTGTCATTTTCAAACTTTTGGTTGTCAATTGAGACCGGACTAGTGTTGGAGAATCTAGCCATTAAAGTTTTCTAAAACATCGTTATAGATTTGACTTCTTCTGTCTAAAGTGTATAGTGATATTAGTATGTTTTTTAATTTTTTGCTTTTTGTTTTTAATTTTTTTTTTGCTTTTTGTGAGGACCCTTAAATGTAAGGCTCTAGACAAGCGACTAGTGCGCCTAGTGGTAAAACTGGCCCTGTTTAGAGCTCATAAAAACGGTTCATTTGGGAGACCACCTTTTTGGAAAGAAGACCGAGCAAGGGACATATCATACTTGCAATTTGGGTCGTATGACTGGTTACAGTCCTCCGCCTCTGACAGATTTATTGCTGTCTTGGATAAAAAAAATCTGTTACAAGTTCAACCGTTTAGGCAGTTTAAGCAACCTAATTGACAGCGCAGTAACACTGGGCGTAAACACCTGCTTGATTGATATCATTTTCTTAGGACTAGTTTCAGGGCTAACAATTGTACATGAATCTTCAGTTTCTATTATTTTTGAAGAAGTCTCTTCGGTCGAAGTATCGATATTAGTAGCCACAATATAACTTAAAGCTTAACTTGTTTTTATGTAATCATCTACCCTATCATTAACAGATTCAGCTTTAGATGGTACTGCAATTACATTCGCTGAATTTTGATTAAATTTTTTTTGTGATTAAAAATTGCTAACTTGTTATCATCGAATTCACCTAATTTTGTAATTTGATTAATAAAGTCGATGTTTTTCTTACCAGTAACTTAAAAAGACGTAATAGATGTAATAACTAAGATATCTAATAAAAAAAATCCAGTGGCTTTGACGAAATACCAGTCAAAGTAATAACGAGTTGTATTGGGGAAATTTCAGTTCCATTAGCAACAATAATAAATAAATCCATACAGTTGGGACTGTTTCCTAATATTAAAACTTGCAAGTGTTATGCCAGTGTAGTGATGCGGCCTTTAAGGGTTTAATTAGAGGGGATAGCACAGAGTAAGCAAAGGAATAAAGTAAAATTTTAAAATATTTAAGAAGGGATTATACAGGTCTGGTAAGCAAGTATTACAATCGGACGCCTAACGGGCAGAAAAGAGAACGTAATCTACCAGCTATAAATTAAATAAAGAGAAAACAGATTTCCTTGTATCCTAATTCGCTTGCTTTCCCCTTCTACCAGCATCCCGCAGAGCCGACGGCCTCGATACGCAGCCAACCCAGAACCACAGCTTACCATAACCAGAACCCAGCACTCGCGTCTACGTACACCAAAAGTGGCAAGCTTTGGACATGCTCATTGGTTAATATCTGACGGGTCATTTCTTTCCCGAATAAATTTGGCAGCAACGCTAAGAAAAGTATTGCGGGCGAAATGTAAGGAACCATACCCTTTTATTTTCTTTGTAAGGAACCTCTTATATATTTTTTGATGTAAGGTTTTCATTTTATTAGGTTATGTAATCGGTTGCGTAGTCCTTGTTGGTTTTTTATGCTGTCAGCGAATATTATTGTATTTTGTTGTAATTATTTATAAATTGACCATTAAAGAGTGTGTTTATGTTGTTTCGTTATGCCACCATCACCGCAAACTATGATAACATGCCAAGAATGCCGTGTGAATTTTTCAAAAAAATATCAAACTTACGGGCCCATGTTAAAAGAAAACATCTAGGTAAATCTCATATTCTTAATATTTTGTGTTAATTATTAATCAGTAAATAATAATCAGGAAAAAGTTCTAGCGGAATTCTCAGAAAAATTAAAGACAGTTGAATCCTTTGAAGAATTAGATGTACTAAAAAATGTATTGCATCTATAGATCCGATATTGGATGCTGTTAAAAAAACATAAACTATCATATTAATGGAACCAGCCAAATCTCCTCACAATAAAAACATATGCCAACAGAGACGCCTTTATCGGACAAAAAAGACTTGTAAAACTATAAAGAAGAATTTTTTAGAATCTGATTGTTCTAATTCGACTACGGTAGCTCTAATGAATCGAACTGTAGAGAAATCTACAAATGAACTCAACATGTAACATTAAATATGAAATATTATTTGTATAGTATTGCCAAGAAGTAAAGAAAACTTTGTAACTTATTGTAGCATAAAATAGCAAATAAATTGTGTATGATGAGCCGTTTTGTTTTATTTTTCCTTTTGAAAGTACTTAGTTAATATAAGAAGACAGTAGAGAGAAAAACGGATGTAGTTGAAAGTTACAATGGGCCGTGTTAACAACACAATTGATAAATTTGGTTATCAAAGGGCCAATCAACAAGTTCAGTTATTACGTGGTTCGCCTGGAGTTGGTTTCAAACTAACCCATGATGGACAATATTATGATATTGAAGGCAAATCGTTGTCCACTGTTGCAAATCCGACAAAAATTGATGATGTGGCAACTAGTGACTACGTTGGAAGAGCGAAATTGGCGGGAGGGATTCGGGTGGAATTGGCAGTGAATTGTTTGGCCAATAGGTAAGCTTTCCGTTTAGAGGTGGAGATAATTTCATTGTCAGAGGTGAGGGAAGGAAAAGTGCTTCTACAGAAGTTTTGACTAATGTTTTTGTCAAGTCATCAGAAAGATTTGCTGCCGTTGGGACAGGAAAGAACTTTATCTTTTATTCAGTTGTTAAACGCATTTTTCGACTCTTAAGATAGTTTGGTTGTATCGATTTCTTGCCTCGGTGAAAATTTGACGATTTTCGGATGTAGGATTGTGAGCTTGTACTTTTTTGAGCCTAGCTTTATCACAGGCCTTGGAGAACCATGGCTTTTGATGGTGGAGTTTAGGTTTCTTGCGCGTATGTGGAATGAAACTTTCAATCCCTGCATGAATGATATATGTGTTATGAGAGCAAATTTCTGAGGGATCGGGAGTGGAAAAACAGGCAGGGTTCCAAGGAAAAGCAGAATTGCAGAGCCAGATCGTGCGTTCTAATATGATTTCAACGAATGTATGGGATGTATGGGACAAGAGACGGTAATGCGGCCATGATCTGAACGACCAAGGGAAGTGCAAATAGATGTAAAGTATGGCTCAGGATGGGTGGTAAGAAAAAGATCTAGTGTAGAAGCACTAGAAGCAGGAAGAACAATCATCATTATTATCATCATCGCATATCACCCAACCCGCTCAAACCCCAATCATCTTACGCGGAGGAGATTTGTTAGAGCAGCAGCGGCAACAAAATTCCATGTTTCGCTGGCATCATCGTCGTTGTCGCCAGGATGTTCACCAAATAGAACACCATCGCTATCGGATGCCCCACACGACTCTTCTGATGAAGTGTACATGCTCGAAATAAGTGGTGATGATAAAAATAATTATGAAAAACGAGGTTTCCGAGCCATATGTTTAGGAGACTCGAACTTAGACAATTTAGATATAGTCCCTAAATGTAATTTAATATATTTTTAGTTTGTTTATGAATTAATTAAAATCATTTTGTACTAAATGTATTTATTATTTACCATATATTTGAATTAACAAATCGCTCTTGATATATATTATTCCTGTGGTTCCGTTCTAAAAACCTTGCTAGGATCTCTTGCATTTTTCCAATTCTCCTTTGGAAACGGTATATATCGAGTATTAATTGTTGAAAGTTACTTTTCGTGCTTGTCTATATGCAAAACACCACAAACATATGGTGGATAGTATTTCTTTCTTTTTCAAATGTAACTTGCTTCATGGTTATTGTATAAATGAATTTTTAAAAGTTATGATATTTATAATGTGGGTTAACCATAAAGACAGTGTAAATCAGTTTCACTTTAAAATGGCTCGTGTTAACAGCACAATTGATAAATTTGGTCGGTACAAAACTCTTGTTTGTAACAGAGTATCGCGAGGATTGCACGGAATCGGATTTGAGCTGACTGCAGACGAACATTTTGATATGGAGGGAAAATCCTTAAGGAATGTTGCCCAGCCGATAAATGATACTGATGCTGGTACCAAAGAATATGTCCTTATGGAAGTTCATCAGCTTGGTTCACAGATTTATTAAAAAAAATTTTGCCGATGATGATGACAAAATTACCAGACTTAAGGAAAAAGTTTTCAAATTTACCGGCACACCACAATGAAGATAATGGATCCTAAAATAGAAAAACGAAACCAAGCTAAATAATGTTTTATCACATAATTATACTGTTACATGTAATAAATTAAAAATAAACACATATTTATAAAAAATCAACGTTTATTATTATTTATAATGTAGCATACATACGTAACGTAAAATCTAGTTGATAATATTTATACAATATTTGATTTGTCTCTCCAAGAATTAATTTGATTTGGAAAGCCTAACCATTTTACAAACAATTGGTCATTTTGATTTTTCGTGTGTTTTCTAATAATTTTCTTAACTCAGTAAACACCTGGGCTAGCTGTCTTGCAGTTTGCGACGCACTTTGTTCAATAAAAAGTGTTTGATTTAAAACCGTCAAAGATACTATGATGAGTATCATTGACCAAGTACTTACCGCTTAACTTGAAAACATTAAAATAACTCTTAAAGGTACTCTAGAGAAACACACAGGAACAACAGGGTGTTCTGAGGGAAGCAGGTGTAGTAGAGCGCGTGCAAATTAGCCCATGGCTCAGTTAGCCGGGTAGGTTCAATTGGACGCCACCAGTTTTTTACACCGACGTAAACTGGAAGTCGCCTAGATGGTTTAGGGACCTGCTTCTCACACAACAAACCCGCTATTCATAATGAAAATTAAAACACAGGGCGCAGTGAGCTGGATAAAAGAAAAACGGAATACATTTACCACTGTACATATATTTACAGATAATAAAAAAAAAAAAGTGTTTACAGTTGGTATACACACAAAACAATTGAAAATTGGGCGATTTTTTTTTTTTTTGCCCCCGCAAGATAGAAAAAGTTACATTAAGTAAAAAAGAAATAAACTTCCTGAGGAAGTCTGTCCTCAGAAACACAAAAATAAGCTGGCTCCTTAGCCCCTACTGTGGACCATAGGAAGGCTGCTTAGCGCCCGCCAAAAGAAATAGGGATGCCTTGTATCCCCTACAGGAGTAGGGAGGTTCGTGGCCCCCTACCAAGGACCCTAGGAATAAAACAATTCCCAGTAATTACAGTAATTCAAATGTAATCAATAAAAAAAAATATATTTGAAGTTACGTTAATAATTAAAAACAAAAGTTACGTTAATAGAAAAGATTACTATTCAGAGAGAGACAATTGACTTGAATTAAAGCGCCGAAATCTAACAATTTTTTTTTTATATTAATTAATTAATTTAATATTAAAAGAGAAAGCCATTGGCTTAAACTGAATCGAAAAATTTGGATAAGTAGGAAAATATGTAAAAATAAGAAGCTAGGTCAATATAAAAAAAAAACCACTAATAAAAGAGAAAGTAATTATTTGCAAAATTTAAACGAGCTTAGGATAATATTAAAAAGTTACCTTAATAAACAAAGTTAATATTTGGATAAATAATTTACTGAAACTAATCCGCAAAATTTAAGAATATTAGATAAAAGGCTAATAATAAATGAGAAGGCCAGTGGCCTGAAATCAATCGCAGAATTTTAGTTAAGTTAGAAAAAACAAAGTGTGAAGTTACTTTAGTTAAAATAAAAAAAAAAACTATCAATAAAATAAGTAATCGCTGAAAACCAGATTGCAAAATTTAAACAAACTCATGGTAAGATTTAAAAAAAGTTACGTTACTAAACAAAAGAAATTATTACGCAAGGGCATTGATAACTAAATAAAATTGTACAGTTCCTTGATACTCAGCGATAAGCGTTAATATTTACAAAAATTAAATGTTCATCAACTGACCAGTTTAACACTTCATTATGTTATCTTACATTAACAATAAAAAAAAAATAATAATAAAAGTACAACAAAAGAAAAATAAATGGTAATTAAAGAGGTGAAGCCCCATTTAGCTTGACTTAAAAGCTAAGGTTTAGCACTAATCGAGTAAACCGTAACAATGTAAGATAACATAAAAAAAAAACATAATAATTGCTTTCAGAAAAATTTTGGTCATTGACAGGAAGAGAAATCACCCCTTATAGGGATCGACCGCTTAAATAAAATTAATCAAAAATATACCCCTTATGTACATTTATAAGACACAAAGCTTAAGTTACAAGCAATTATATCAGTACTATTCAAGCAACTAATTAAGTACCTTAGGTTCCCAATGCAAATAATACGATACAACAAAAGCAGGTTTAACTAATTATATAGCATCTATGCAGCTAAACTACCCCAAGTTCCAAATCGTCCGATATAATAAATGGGTGTAAAACATGTACGAGCTATAATAAGTTACTTTACCCCAAAATTATAGTCAGATGTCAAATTTGCAAATTAAATAGTAGGTTGATTGACCCCTCTAAAAACATAAAAATATTATTTAACCAAATCTTTGTACCAAAAGCAAAAACAAATCTAAATTATCCAACTTCCCAGAGATAAAACCCGTGAAACCCTGAGCCCGTACATATTTTAACTCATAAAAAAAAAGGTTTTGTGGCACTTATTCAGAACACAAATTCCCTTATAACTATATAAATCACTGCTTGAAATGAGTACTACAGTTAGCCCAATTTACTCCTGCATGTGCTTTGCGGTAAAGTTATTAAAAAAAAAAAAGGAAACGATTTAAACAATCTACATTTACTAAGATAGTTACTGACGTACTTAAAATCAAATAAAATCTGGCTCGTAAGCTGGTATAAAGAGGTCTTAAACAAAAATTATAGATTGTACGAGCTTTACTGCCAACCATCAAGACTGAAAAAGTTATTCGCAAATTAGGTAAAGTGATATTAATATTTAAGAAATTGAAGGCTTGACTATTATATTAATAGTTTAGTCAGTTATTATTATTCAAAATAAGAAGTAGCACACCGAGCTACAAAACTAGGCTTAGAACAAAATACTTTAAAACCGAGTTTCAACAATTACGGTTCGCTAAAATTTTAATTAAAATTTAGGGGCACAAAATGGGCAAATACGTATCTAAGAAAAAGGCAAGGCCCTAAACAAAAAAAACTTCAAGCTTCAAGGTTTAACTCACCCCTTGATCCAAGATAAGGAGGGCTTGACAAACTAAATTCCAGAACTGCAGGCAGCAAAAGGGCACCACACAGCAAAGGTTACCACAGGGTTTGGACCTCCAAACTGTTGCCGATGTTCGTGGCTTGATAGAAATAAAGAAAGGAATCCTTAGTCATTGAAAAATTTTACCATGCACGTGGCAGACTAGCAAAAAACCATCTATATAAAAAAGCACTCACCTATCATCGAAGTCGCCCAAAAATATCCTGCGTCTTGCAGAAACAAATTCTTCAAGAATTTAACCGCGGTCCCTGACTTTTTAATCCAAAAAAAACTAGAATTTCCAAATTGAAATTTTCAGATAGGGACCATGGAACAATTGCTTCGAAGGATAGAGTGGAAGTGACCGGCCTATGCCTCGTGTCGGAAGAATCATATGACACTTCCTCCCACCACAGACACATATCCAAGATGGTTCCGAAGAATTTCCGCCCTGCACTAATTACTCCAACTGTCGCCACGCCACCAAACAAAGACACTACTATTGTACAGAGACCCCGGGCGTGAAACAATAAAGTCACGGAAATACAGAAAGTTATACCTACGCCGGTGGCCTGAACAAAATAGCAACGAAAGTCTGCCAAACCCACGCGAAAATGCTTAACGATACAGTACCAATTTTACCCCTCCGGTTTGGCAGCACTGCAAGACTCTGACAGTGTCAGCCTGTCAGTTCAACCAAAAATTCTAACCTTCTCATATAACTCAATTAAATGTTTACAAAATTCAAAACAAGATCTTGGAAAAGAAAAGAGAAGGAAATCTTGGAGTTTAATTAATAGAGAACGCTAGATTCAGAAATCCAGGACAGTGAAGGCAGTGGAAAACACCGGGATTAAATCTCATTCAAAATGTAGGTAGCCTTTTAAAATGTATTCTCTAAAAATATGTTATCATAAATAGACTAAAGGCGACTGTCTGTACACACAGGAAGGCCTTAAGCAAGGCGAAAATTCAGGCCCAAGCCAGAAAGAAAGATTTTAAAGCAGACTACAACAGATGGACAAGCTCATGTTAAGCCGATTTGGACCAGATAAAAGGGCAATCAACACCCCCAGGGGGTAGCCTGGACAGCAAGGGAAGGGGGACACATAGCGGAAGAACGAAAATAGATCTTCTGAATCAAGGTAAATAACTAAGAAAACAGGCGTTCGTGAATAAACTAATTATTAGAACAAATCTAATTCGGTGACAAAAATGACCTGTCACAACTCCCCCTCTCCTACGAAAGGAGGGAAATTTTCCAATGAAAATTAACCGACGATAAGGATCAGAGGCTCTCTGTATGATACAAGAAAATCGAAAAAGAAAATAAATTACCTGCGCTATGCTGGCGCCAATAAAAAAAAACATAAGTGAAGATACGTGGGAACCCAAGGTAGTACCATATAACTAATACTAACTAACAAGACTGATAACTCAATCTTAAAATAACTAAATACTCAAAGAAATCTTTGGTCCCTTTGCCACTAGTCACCCAGCGACCTCCTCCAGGAAGATTCGGTGTGGAACGTAAACCCTAAGTTGGTAAGGGAGCTAGCATTGCGTTACACCCAAAAATATTGTGGGGAATCTCGTTTACTAGCCTCACACCGTAGAATCGTCCCGAATTAAATCACCAATTGACATGCGTCAAACCAACCAAAGGGTGGACAACTAAAAAGGAAAAGATAAATATAATACAACATAAGTAAAATGATAAGAAAAGAGGGATAGCCCAGATGATCCACCATACAAAAGGGAGTGGATTGTAGCATCCACCAAGCTAAAAGATGCACCAAACGGGAAGCACATCGGTCCCTGTATACAACAAAAAAAAAATTAATGAGGGTGTTCTGAGCGGTGGCACTGCCACCGGCCTGTCGCAACCTAATAGGCCGACTTGAGCTCAGGCCGAACAAAGTAGCTTGGTCCTCCCCTGGCCCGCCGAACAAGTTCGATGGGCAAACTGTTACCCCAGGGGTCAGACTTCCGCCCCCCCTGAACAGCCCTTCCAGTCGGTCTGCTCTCCGAAGGATCCATGATCTAACAAAGAGCGTCGAAGCGACATCCGGTAGCACCCAACACCGTGCAGCCTGTAAAACGAGATAGGGACAAATGTCAAAATCGATAAAGCCAAAATAAGGTAAAGACGCAATCGGGATAGTTTTATCTTGTCTAAACGGTGGATAGACAAAATATATCAATAAGGATCTAGGCGCAAAACCAGTAAATACTGAAATGGCCGGAGACTAACATATAGTCCTACCAGGACCTAGACCTAAGACAAATCCAAATAAATAAAATACCAAAGGTATTAAAGTAAATTAAAGCCAATCAAAGGCCAATCACGATAAGGTAAGTAAATCAAGGGATGAAAAAAAAGGTAACGGAATGAACGCAAAGGTAATCGAAATCACGCAAAGCTAAGCAAATAAACGCAAAGGAAAGTAAGTTAACGCAAAGGTAAGCAAATTATCGCAAAGGTAAGAAAAGTATCGCAAAGGTAAGCAAATTATCGCAAGGGAAAGAAACTTATCGCAAAGTTAAGTAAATTATCGCAAATATATAAAAAAGGTAATCAACCAAAAGTAAATGAAACAAGTAAAAATCAAACTAAAGGTTCGCAAATCGAGATAAAGAAAATTGGGTTACTTGCCAACAACTAGCAGTGAATCCCACCATAAGTGGTATTCTCAACTTCACAAAATCAGCAAAAGGAGAGAAAGAAAATTGTGTTTCTACTCTAAATCCCCAAAGGAAAGACAAAGTCGTACTCGAGCAAAAACACATACTAGTTCAAGTAACCGAAATTTCCAGACACAAGTAGGGAATAATAATAAAATCACGTCAAGGTAGAGAAAATTAAGCCAAATCAAAGTAAAAGGTCACATCAAGGTAAATACGTCAAATCAAGGTAAAAAAAGGTCCAATTAAGATAATAAATAAAGACTTTTGGCCCTAGTCTTTAGTAAAAAAAAAAACCCTTAATAGTGAATGCAGATAAAAAAAACGATAAAGAAAATTAGGTCCAAAAGTAATTAATCACCGCTTTCTAACCTAGTAATCAAACTTAAATTACCATGTGACACACCGACCCCCATCTCGTCTCGCGCCGAGTTGGGTGTCTGAGTGCGACTGATAAACGCAAAAAGGTACCTACATTAATGACCATAAACGTTACTATACGCTACTATACTATAAACCAAGCGACGATAAGGTAAATATAATCAGGTTATGACAACTAAAAAAAAAAAACAAGGCATAAGGCGGCGATGGCAAGTGAAAGTAGTAAGGCAGCTGAGGGCTTACCCACTACAGACAATAGAAGCAAGGCAGCTGAAGGCTTACCTTGCCACGGCTTTCAGGGGACTCCTACCCCACCTAGTAAACCCAGTGCAGCGCTATTCTAAGTGACAGTGTCCAAATCCATCAAGTCTCGCGCCCAGATGGATCCAAACACAATCACGCCCACACTGCAGAGCATGAAAATTGCTCACGACTGAGCAAGGAAAGTAAAAAAAAAACAAGAATTTAAACTGGGCCAAAAGTCAAAATTAACGCAACGATAAAAGAAAACTCACTAAAGCCATTATTACCGAAAGAAGAAGGAAAAAAAAAAAATTAAATGTAATTAACCAAATTGAAGCTATGGACTCGAAAGTTAATAAATTCAGAAATCAATAGATTGATAAATAAATTGAAGCAAAATGACACGTAAAACGTAATATTAAATTAATGACAGTAAAATCAACGGAATGTAATAAAGTAAATAATGACTTTGAGTTGCCTAACAATTTATTCACTCCTACGGACCACCAAATGCAGTTTCGGCATATACCGGTTTAAGGTCTTGTACATGCCAAATGCCCTTACTAACACCGTGTTCATCTTCAAGCTCATAAGTACACGTGCCGGTCTTTTCTACGATCTTGAACGGACCTACAAATTCCGGAGCCAACTTTGCGCTATAATACTTCGCTGCATCGGATATACTTTTATTCTTACGCCAGACTTCTTGACCAGGAACAAAGCTTACTGGGCGTCGGCGCAAATTATAGTTATGTCGATTTTTAACACGAGAAGCTTCGATTTTAGTGTGAACTTTTCTAAATAATTGTTTGAAAGCTTCTATTCGTTCCCGAATGTAATTTTGACGCTCAGTTTCTACTTGAGGAACACCCTCAGCATAGTCCGAACCGAATAGCTTGTGTTCCCTGCCAAAATTAACGCAGTATGGGGTGAAGCCCGTAGTTTCGTGTCGCGAAGTGCGAATGGCGCAACCGATAGCAGTTAAATTGTCTTCCCAAGTTCGATGGTTATTTTGTTGAACGTAAGAGCGCAACATCGTTTTAATAACTCTATTAACGCGTTCAGTATGATCTGCTCTAGGATAATAATTGGCAGTGTAAAATATTCTAACCTTATATTTATCGCAAAGGGCTTGAAATTCTTTGGATTTCATTTGAGTTCCGTTGTCGCACGTTAAGAATTGAGGAGCTCCGTAAACTAAGAAGATGCCGTCTTCGACACACTTTACCAACGATTTTGCTGTTGCCGATCGACACGGGAATAACACGACGTACTTGCTAAAATAATCGGTGACCACCAAAATATGAGTGTTACCCTGTTTAGAACGAGGTAAAGGACCTATGTAGTCTAGGCTGATGGCTTGCCAAGGCTCTTTTATGTCTGGGCGGTTACCCATTAGACCAGCTGGACGTTTCTGCTCTACTTTGTTCTGAGCACAAGTTCTACAAGCACGGACATAACTAGCAACGTCAGATCTCATTTTCGGCCAATATCTCTCGGCGACTTTCCAAAATGTCTTAAAAACACCCACGTGCCCTGCTGCTGGATTACCATGGCATCGAAGGAATATCTCTTTTCGTTTATCCTTTGGTACTACTATTTTCCAGTAAGTGGAATGATCTGGAAAACTTGGATTGTTTGTCTTGACATATTTAAAGAGATTGCCATTCTCGACTCGCCAGCAAGGATATTTATCAGGACGTTCTTCTAGTTTCTGCATCATGCCTTTGTACCATTTGTCTGAGGTGTCAGAAAATGATGACGGTGGTTCGTCAACGGCTGCGACAGAATCAGTAGTCACTGGCACTGACCTAGAAAGAAAATCTGGCACGACGTGATCTCGGCCTTTACGGTGGATCAATTCAAGGTCGTAAGGTTGTAAACGGAGAGCCCATCGAGCGAGACGTCCTTGTGGATCTTTTAGATTATGAAGCCATAACAAAGAATGGTGATCGGTTATGACTTTAAAGTGTACACCCTCCAGATAGTGACGAAGCTTTTCCACACTCCAAATTACTGCAAGGCACTCTTTTTCTGTGACGGTTAATTTCATCTCTTGTCTGGTGAGAGAACGTGAAAGATAGGAAATAACCTTTTCTCCGTCATCAAATTGCTGAGTCAGAACTGCTCCTAAGCCATAAAATGACGCATCAGTCTGCAAAGTAAATGTGCGGTTGAAATCTGGACATGTAAGCACAGGAGCTGTGATAAGAGCTTCTTTAATCGAGTTGAATGACTGATGGCACTCGGAAGTCCATTCCCATTTGACATTTTTCCTGGTAAGCCGAGTAATTGGGGCTATAATAGCTGAAAAGTTCGGCACAAAACGCCGGTACCAAGAAGCGGTGCCAATAAAACGTCGAATTTCGGTGATATTTCGTGGAGGTGCTATATTCACAATGGCCTGCACTTTCTCAGGATCAGGTCTTAAACCTTGGGCGTCTACGATGTAGCCCAGGTATCGTAATTCAGGCTTACAAAAGTGACATTTCTCCTCGGAAACTATGAGTCCTGCACCTTTCAAACGGTCAAAAACTAGGCCCAGAATTCTGAGGTGTTCAGGAAAGGTTCTGGAGATGATAATTATATCATCAAGATACACCATCACGTGATTTTCCAAATCAACGCCTAATACACGGTCCACTATACGTTGCCAGGTGGCTGGCGCATTGGTCAAGCCGAAGGGCATGCGCAGAAAATGATAAAGATTCCTACCTGGAACAGTGAAAGCAGTTAATTCACGTGAGGACTCACTAAGAGGTACCTGCCAGAACGCTGATTTTATGTCGATGGAGCTAATGTAGCGGGCGTCTCTGAGGCGATCCAAAATGGCGGAGATATAAGGTATAGGATATGCGTCTTTCTTAGTTTTTGTATTAAGCTTTCTAAAATCTATGCAAAACCTATAGCTGTCATCTTTCTTGCGTACCAAACACACTGGACTGGACCAAGGACTTTTAGAAGGTTCAATCACGCCAAGTTTCAACATCTCGTCGATTTCCTCGTCCATAATCCTTTGCTTGTATGGAGAAACTGGGTAGTAACGCTGTTTAATTGGCCTAGTGCCGGGTTCAAGCTCAATGACGTGTTCTGCTACCTTGCAGCAGCCAAGACCAGTACCCATTTCCGATATTTTCTCCTTAACTAGTGCATTTAAACACGCTCGGTCGGTTTCAGATAAAGAGTTGCCATCTATAACGCTACAAATTTCCGTAGGTTGATCATCAGTGGAAAAATGCCAGACATCCTGCTTCAAGTCGGGGATCACTTCCATGGTTCTCCAAAAGTCGATTCCTAAAATCAGTTGGTGGGACAGTTCTGGAAGAACTAAAATATCGATAACCCGAGTTCTATTTAATAAGGTCACAGGAACCTGAAAATAGCCCAAACTAGAGCAAGTTTGGCCGTTCGCGACAGTACAATCAGTCTGTTGCCTAATAAGTTTTAATCCCAGGCTTTCCAAAATTCGGAAGCCGGGTTGACCTACAATGGTGCGTGACGCTCCAGAATCTAATAATCCTAAAATCTTATAACCTAAAATTGAAATTTCTAAATAGGGGCGCTGGTCGCCATGCGCATGAGCTATGATAAAATCTAAAAGGTTTTTATTGGGAAAAGAACTGTTAGCATGTGAATGATTCTGGTTGGAAGGAGAGCCATTGGTCGGTGAAAGGCTTTCATCAGGAATCAAGTTGTTGGTCGGCAAAATGTTTTTACAGTGAACAGAATTGTTAGGGGGTGGATGACTTGTGTTGAAAAGCGAGTTGTTGGTGGGCAAAAGGTTCTCATCGGAAAGAAAGCGGTTGGTTGGTGAAATATTTCCATTGGAAAGAAAGTGGTTGGTCGGCAAAAGTTTTTCATTGGACAGAGGATGGTTAGAGGATGAATGATGTTTGTGAAGAAGAGAATTATTGGTTGGCAAAAGGTTTTCCCTAGGAAGAGAGCTGTTGGTCGGCAGAGTGGTATTGTTGGGAGGAAAGTTGTTGGTCGGCAAAATAAAAGGGAGGGGAGTAGTCCTACGACCTATCGACTCTCCCGAGAATCGTTTCTCTGGCGGCGAACACTTAGGGCAGTTTTTACTGGTCACACTTGGTGCACCACAGCGGTAACAATGAATTCTGCGCTGTTCAGTGCACTGGCTATTTCGATGACCTGGCTTATTACAGTTCCAGCACAAGATTGATCTAGAGATTTTTAGAGATGGTGGACGTGTCTCTCTTGGTAACTGTCTCACGTCTCGAGATGTTGATGGTGCTGGAGATGATGCGGTAACTACGTCAACGACTGGTAACTGTTCATCGTCTTTCAAACCTGGTGTTTCAGCAGCCATGAATGCAAAGTCTGGCTCTACAAAATTATGCCTTTTTCTAGGAGGTGGTACATAGTTCTCTGCACGATATTTCTTTAACTCCAACTTGAGACATTCTCCTTCCAGTTCTTCCAACTTGCTAACTACCGGAAGTTGGGTAGTATAAAAAGGTGACAAGTTTCGTATAATGATGTCAAGTTGAACGTCCTCCGAGATGGAGCCATGTCGTCTAAACAACGCACTCATATTAGAAAGATAATCGACTATACTCTCAGTCGAATCCTGAGTCCTATCCAGAATTTCCTTAAATAACCGATGACGATAATCTGGCGGTTCGAAATGTTTACAGAGAAGGTCAGACAAACCAGACCAGTCCGAAAAGCGATGACGATTTGCACGAAACCAATTTAAGGCTTTACCCGCAAATAAGTCGATAGCGGATGTAAATAGTTCGCGTTCAGAAAAACCTCGAGCTTCGCGTACTTCCGAAACTCGCTCCAAGAAATTATGCACCGTCATCTGTTTAGCCTCGCCGGTAAATCTAATTCCCCATTTTTCGACACGCTGCGCCTTGCTACACGAAGGATGGCTAACGGAGGTGGCAGCAGCTGTTACATTGGGACTAACCACGGGTGGAGTGACTTTGGGCGACGAGCGCGTGTGACGCGGTCGACTGTTGGATGCATTGCCAACTACAGACGAATCCGAATCGTTGAGATGAGTTTGATCAAGTAAGGCGCTTAGATTCGGATCTTGTTTTAAGAGATCATCCAAACTGTTCAATTTGCTCAAAGTTTGAAGTAACAAATTAGACCGAGTTTGCAATTCCTCAGCACTGAGGTTCTCAACCGGAATTCGATCAACACGAGTGAATAAATGAACAAGTTGCGACTGCAAACGCACGAACTGCGCTCTGGCTGAGTCACCAGAAATATTCTTGATCGCGTTATCAATATCGTGTAAAGTTTTGGTTATGTAGTCACATTCGTCGTCAAAAGCAAAGTTATAGGCCGGACGAGTAAAAATTTTGCCTTTTCTTTCCATTTTTAAAATGGGACGTAACGATGCTACAAGTTCTTTTGCGGTATTAGCATTACTAGCCGGAATGCCACGAACCGTGAGCTCGTAAATAAGCATTTCTTTCCGAAGACCATGAACTTGCATATTATAATCCATTTTGGAGTGAACAAAAACAATAGCAACTCAAAAGTCAAAGTAAATAAAAAGTCAAATCTAGATATAAACGCGTAACTCGAATAAATTTACCCAAACTACACCAATAGTGTAGTCAAATATAGCAAACAAAGGTAATTAAATCAGCAAAAATACAGTATGCAAAGATAATCAAGGTCACGTAAATAAATAAAATAAAATCGGTAATGAATCGCAATATCAAAGACAATCAAAGTTACGTAAGGCGTAAAATAAAATCGGTAATAAACCACAAATTCAAAGACAATCAACGTTACGTAATACGCTAAATAAAATCGGTAATATACCACAAATTCAAAGACAAAGTTACGTAAACAAGTAAATTAAAATCGGTAATAAATCGTCAAATCAAAGAAAATCAAAGTTACGTAATAAGCAAAATAAAATCGATAATAAATCGCCAAAATCAAATGCAGTAATACAGGGCTAGTACCGTTAGAGTTAAAATTGATGGAAATTTTCAAAGTTCCATCCAGCTCACTAGACGCACAAGAGAAAAATTAGAAAAAAAAAGCGGTAATTTTTTTAAATAGGCCCCACGTTGGGCGCCAAAAATTTGCGACGCACTTTGTTCAATAAAAAGTGTTTGATTTAAAACCGTCAAAGATACTATGATGAGTATCATTGACCAAGTACTTACCGCTTAACTTGAAAACATTAAAATAACTCTTAAAGGTACTCTAGAGAAACACACAGGAACAACAGGGTGTTCTGAGGGAAGCAGGTGTAGTAGAGCGCGTGCAAATTAGCCCATGGCTCAGTTAGCCGGGTAGGTTCAATTGGACGCCACCAGTTTTTTACACCGACGTAAACTGGAAGTCGCCTAGATGGTTTAGGGACCTGCTTCTCACACAACAAACCCGCTATTCATAATGAAAATTAAAACACAGGGCGCAGTGAGCTGGATAAAAGAAAAACGGAATACATTTACCACTGTACATATATTTACAGATAATAAAAAAAAAAAGTGTTTACAGTTGGTATACACACAAAACAATTGAAAATTGGGCGATTTTTTTTTTTTGCCCCCGCAAGATAGAAAAAGTTACATTAAGTAAAAAAGAAATAAACTTCCTGAGGAAGTCTGTCCTCAGAAACACAAAAATAAGCTGGCTCCTTAGCCCCTACTGTGGACCATAGGAAGGCTGCTTAGCGCCCGCCAAAAGAAATAGGGATGCCTTGTATCCCCTACAGGAGTAGGGAGGTTCGTGGCCCCCTACCAAGGACCCTAGGAATAAAACAATTCCCAGTAATTACAGTAATTCAAATGTAATCAATAAAAAAAAATATATTTGAAGTTACGTTAATAATTAAAAACAAAAGTTACGTTAATAGAAAAGATTACTATTCAGAGAGAGACAATTGACTTGAATTAAAGCGCCGAAATCTAACAATTTTTTTTTTATATTAATTAATTAATTTAATATTAAAAGAGAAAGCCATTGGCTTAAACTGAATCGAAAAATTTGGATAAGTAGGAAAATATGTAAAAATAAGAAGCTAGGTCAATATAAAAAAAAACCACTAATAAAAGAGAAAGTAATTATTTGCAAAATTTAAACGAGCTTAGGATAATATTAAAAAGTTACCTTAATAAACAAAGTTAATATTTGGATAAATAATTTACTGAAACTAATCCGCAAAATTTAAGAATATTAGATAAAAGGCTAATAATAAATGAGAAGGCCAGTGGCCTGAAATCAATCGCAGAATTTTAGTTAAGTTAGAAAAAACAAAGTGTGAAGTTACTTTAGTTAAAATAAAAAAAAAACTATCAATAAAATAAGTAATCGCTGAAAACCAGATTGCAAAATTTAAACAAACTCATGGTAAGATTTAAAAAAAGTTACGTTACTAAACAAAAGAAATTATTACGCAAGGGCATTGATAACTAAATAAAATTGTACAGTTCCTTGATACTCAGCGATAAGCGTTAATATTTACAAAAATTAAATGTTCATCAACTGACCAGTTTAACACTTCATTATGTTATCTTACATTAACAATAAAAAAAAAATAATAATAAAAGTACAACAAAAGAAAAATAAATGGTAATTAAAGAGGTGAAGCCCCATTTAGCTTGACTTAAAAGCTAAGGTTTAGCACTAATCGAGTAAACCGTAACAATGTAAGATAACATAAAAAAAAAACATAATAATTGCTTTCAGAAAAATTTTGGTCATTGACAGGAAGAGAAATCACCCCTTATAGGGATCGACCGCTTAAATAAAATTAATCAAAAATATACCCCTTATGTACATTTATAAGACACAAAGCTTAAGTTACAAGCAATTATATCAGTACTATTCAAGCAACTAATTAAGTACCTTAGGTTCCCAATGCAAATAATACGATACAACAAAAGCAGGTTTAACTAATTATATAGCATCTATGCAGCTAAACTACCCCAAGTTCCAAATCGTCCGATATAATAAATGGGTGTAAAACATGTACGAGCTATAATAAGTTACTTTACCCCAAAATTATAGTCAGATGTCAAATTTGCAAATTAAATAGTAGGTTGATTGACCCCTCTAAAAACATAAAAATATTATTTAACCAAATCTTTGTACCAAAAGCAAAAACAAATCTAAATTATCCAACTTCCCAGAGATAAAACCCGTGAAACCCTGAGCCCGTACATATTTTAACTCATAAAAAAAAAGGTTTTGTGGCACTTATTCAGAACACAAATTCCCTTATAACTATATAAATCACTGCTTGAAATGAGTACTACAGTTAGCCCAATTTACTCCTGCATGTGCTTTGCGGTAAAGTTATTAAAAAAAAAAAAGGAAACGATTTAAACAATCTACATTTACTAAGATAGTTACTGACGTACTTAAAATCAAATAAAATCTGGCTCGTAAGCTGGTATAAAGAGGTCTTAAACAAAAATTATAGATTGTACGAGCTTTACTGCCAACCATCAAGACTGAAAAAGTTATTCGCAAATTAGGTAAAGTGATATTAATATTTAAGAAATTGAAGGCTTGACTATTATATTAATAGTTTAGTCAGTTATTATTATTCAAAATAAGAAGTAGCACACCGAGCTACAAAACTAGGCTTAGAACAAAATACTTTAAAACCGAGTTTCAACAATTACGGTTCGCTAAAATTTTAATTAAAATTTAGGGGCACAAAATGGGCAAATACGTATCTAAGAAAAAGGCAAGGCCCTAAACAAAAAAAACTTCAAGCTTCAAGGTTTAACTCACCCCTTGATCCAAGATAAGGAGGGCTTGACAAACTAAATTCCAGAACTGCAGGCAGCAAAAGGGCACCACACAGCAAAGGTTACCACAGGGTTTGGACCTCCAAACTGTTGCCGATGTTCGTGGCTTGATAGAAATAAAGAAAGGAATCCTTAGTCATTGAAAAATTTTACCATGCACGTGGCAGACTAGCAAAAAACCATCTATATAAAAAAGCACTCACCTATCATCGAAGTCGCCCAAAAATATCCTGCGTCTTGCAGAAACAAATTCTTCAAGAATTTAACCGCGGTCCCTGACTTTTTAATCCAAAAAAAACTAGAATTTCCAAATTGAAATTTTCAGATAGGGACCATGGAACAATTGCTTCGAAGGATAGAGTGGAAGTGACCGGCCTATGCCTCGTGTCGGAAGAATCATATGACACTTCCTCCCACCACAGACACATATCCAAGATGGTTCCGAAGAATTTCCGCCCTGCACTAATTACTCCAACTGTCGCCACGCCACCAAACAAAGACACTACTATTGTACAGAGACCCCGGGCGTGAAACAATAAAGTCACGGAAATACAGAAAGTTATACCTACGCCGGTGGCCTGAACAAAATAGCAACGAAAGTCTGCCAAACCCACGCGAAAATGCTTAACGATACAGTACCAATTTTACCCCTCCGGTTTGGCAGCACTGCAAGACTCTGACAGTGTCAGCCTGTCAGTTCAACCAAAAATTCTAACCTTCTCATATAACTCAATTAAATGTTTACAAAATTCAAAACAAGATCTTGGAAAAGAAAAGAGAAGGAAATCTTGGAGTTTAATTAATAGAGAACGCTAGATTCAGAAATCCAGGACAGTGAAGGCAGTGGAAAACACCGGGATTAAATCTCATTCAAAATGTAGGTAGCCTTTTAAAATTTATTCTCTAAAAATATGTTATCATAAATAGACTAAAGGCGAGTGTCTGTACACACAGGAAGGCCTTAAGCAAGGCGAAAATTCAGGCCCAAGCCAGAAAGAAAGATTTTAAAGCAGACTACAACAGATGGACAAGCTCATGTTAAGCCGATTTGGACCAGATAAAAGGGCAATCAACACCCCCAGGGGGTAGCCTGGACAGCAAGGGAAGGGGGACACATAGCGGAAGAACGAAAATAGATCTTCTGAATCAAGGTAAATAACTAAGAAAACAGGCGTTCGTGAATAAACTAATTATTAGAACAAATCTAATTCGGTGACAAAAATGACCTGTCACAAGTTTTGCTTCGTAAAAACATCCTTTAATAGGCTGACCTTCTAACGATTCCAATAAATAAGTAGGTGGGTTAGTTATGTTAACTCTTGATATTCTAAACAATTCTGTTGTCCATGAAGGTGAATATCCTTTGTCAAATACACCTTTGTACTTGCTAATGCGAACAGTGTCACCCAAATAATTGTTTTTCTTCGCAACAATTTTCAAATAGTCATGTTTTAATTGGAGTATCCTCTTTCACACTGCTGGGCTTCATTCCAATGGTACGGTGATTAGTCTTATTATAGATCTTCGTTATAGATGGTAATATTTGTAACCATTTGTATGTAGCTCTAACTGAGAATTGTTTATATAACTTATTTTTCGAAGTTCTTATAACACGCTCAACAATTGCCGCTTTTTTCGTGCTATATGTGGAATAATGGTTTAAATTATATTTTTCCATGAGTTCAAAGGTGCTATTACAAAATTCCTTTTCTTGATCACTCTGCAAATTGTTTGGTGCATCTGATGCTTCTTCCATGATGGTCTTGTTCCTAACTGCTTGGTGTATACCAATTTCGAGAAACAGTTTATACATACAACAATGAAACGATTGCCATCGTTGTCACTAGCATGTTGCTGCATTTCCGCCAGATCAATTTGTCACAAGTCTCTATATCTTTTCATACCTGTTCATCTTTCAACAATTTTTTTCTTGCTGTCCTATGTAATTCATTTACAACTTTAATTTTTTCTTGGTTAGGATCGATGCTATAATGTTTTACGTCTTATTAGACACTGATGATGGTAACCAATTGTAAAACTTAATATATTATTCCTTCCTCTCGAACTTCTTCCATAATTGACATAATCTCATCAGGTCCGGTGTGTCCAGCTACTTTTGAACCCCACAATAATCGTAATATATCCACTAACTCTTTACGTTTATTCAAAAAAACACATTCAGATGATTTCGAAGATAGATGCTTTTTACTAGTAGTTGGATTTTGTTGAGTTTTTCCTTCCTACGCAACCACCTAGTTTAGTCCCCATAATTAGCGGTTTTATGATTTGTAAATATTTTTTCCATGGAGTTTCCCTTAAATCGCGTTTCTGGTCATAACCCACGTATGCCGCACATGTCAATACCAAAATGTCTTTGAAATACATCTGGACTTATTTTATCCTCTTCATTTAGAATTGGTCGATTTTTTAGAAAAAGAAAGTCGTAAATCTCAACTGTTTCATCGAATTCAACAATACTTCTTGCTTCTTGTATACCGATATCCTTCCGTTTGTTAGAGAACGAACTACAAAGTTGCCAATATATTTTTTTGATTTATTTACTTTTGTACCCAAGTGTACATCATACACGGTATCATAATGGAAGGCTTCAATTTTATTCCACTTAAATAATTTTGAATATTTTTTGCAGTTGAACAACCACTTGATATATGAGATGATGTTAGCCTTGATTGGTTTGATGGGGAAGAGGTTTCGAGCAATGGTTCATGATTTCCATGTTTTGGTATAGGAATTTGTGTTTTTTGCGATATTGGTGTAGATGTTTCTGTAGGATACGTTGATTGTGGTTTAGTCGTAGTACTTGATTTTGTAGTTACGTACTACTGCTGCTGCTTTGCGGCGTTAGATAGAATGGTTTCGAAACTGATTCATAAAACTTTTTCAAATCAAGTTCATTCTGTACTTTAGCTGCTTTAATTTTTTTCTAACAGCATTTGTAGTATCCAGTAACTTTCGTTTTACTTCGATTTCTTCGTTCATGATGCTTTCAAAGTACTGTTCAACGATGAAATGATCTAAGGTATTATTGTAGGAATCCATTGCTATCGAATCCCTTGCGATATCGCCTGAATTTACATTACTATCCGTGTCATTAAAACCCATATTTATTCCAACATTTAGCACACATCTTTTGAAACTGTCTAAAAGTCAGGTCGAGTGAAACGTGATCAGAAAATATATGTTTCGTATTAATCTTATCTTCTTTAAACATAATAATGAAGTTGGCATTATCCCGTACAAGCTGCTTAGGAACACGAGAATATGTTTGCGTTATTATTTATATTTTAATGATCACTGGTCGCCGAATGTTTTTTATAATGTTAAATTGAACTAATCAAATAAATATTTTTTCGCTAACCATCTGTATTTTATTCAACCTTGGGGAGTTATGCTCTACTCAAACAAAAAACCTCAAAAAGAGAGATACGGTTCACCAAGCTTTACCAGACTCTAGAGCTAACAAAACACAAATTTTAAAGTATTTTCCGGCACACCCTTGCCAAATTTATCTATTTTTATATCTGTTGAAGGTGTCAACGTAAAGATATGTTTACAATAGTTTCCCTGATGTAACACAGGCACGTAACTACGGGTAGACCTGGGTGGGCACATGTCCACCTAAATAATGGTGGCCTTCCCTAATGCCTACCCAATAAATTTTAGAAATTTATTTATTTGTAAATATTGAATTTCCACCACGTCCCTCTGTACCAAACAGAAAGAACTGCAAAAAATCACCCAAAAATTTATTTATTTGTAAAAATTCAATTTTTACCCCGTCACTGTACCGAACAGAAAAAGCTGCAAGAAAATCACCTTTATCTTTCAAAATTTGATTCATTTGTCCTCTTGTAAAATCCATTTGCGGATCTGCGGACATAATGTATACCCTTTAAAATAGCTTGTCAAATTATGCCAAATATATGTGCCCACTTTTAATTGTCAGGTGCCCCCTCTGTGCCCCTCCAAAAATTTAGGTCTAGTTACGTGCATGATGTAACATTAAAGCTGACGCTGAATGAAAATAGATAATATAATACAGTCATCACAAAAGTATAATTTATCATGATGTTGTGAAATTTGGCTGGAAACTCAACGGGACAAATCACGAATCCAAGAGTAATGCCTGTTTAGGTTTGCATCACAAATCGTCATCTTACAATCTTTTGATATAAGCCACAAATTTACATGCTTTTGGAGCTTTTTATCTTAACGGATCGACCACCTCATATTTAATTTCATTGTTTTCAAAACTTGACTCTAAACCATACACATTAACCAAAATGTTATTAACCTCAAATTTTGAAATATTACGTAATTAAACTGGAAAATTCATACCTGTTAAATTTGATACGGTCGAATAATGGGGGTAGGATGTAACTTGTGTGCGCATATTGACTGCTGAAAAGAATGCTGACATTATGGCCCAAGCAAAACAAAACTCGTCCCAGTTCATCACGTTCACAACTGCTGTTTTCAGATCGATGTACCTTGGCAACTTAATATAGTAGGGACCGCCTAGAGGTGAATACTTATTTATGTTCACTTCCAAATAGAGTATTCTTTCCAAAGTCAAACCTGAAAAAGAAAAATATATATTTAGCAAACTTCTTATTAAATATATCTTTTTAAAATGAATGTAAGGTATGCTCCACTATAAATTTTTAAAAATTTTTATCATACCTAACTCTTTCTCCCGAAATTCCGTGGATTGAACTTTTATTGCCTCTACAAAGGTATCGTAAACAGCATCCAAATTACTTCCAATAGTGACTATTTCGTTGGTTGTATTAAAAGACTTATCACTAAATGTGTCCTGCGTTGGTAGAAAATATCGTCCAACATCAACAATGTTAATTTGTAACGATTGATGAACTAGAAGTACCTCATTGATCAAACACATTACCTTTGGTCTGATTTCTTCAATATTATTGAGTAGTCCACATGCTCATTACCGCTGCTTACACGAAATGATGCAATTCTATGTTTAACCTACTAGCTCAACACCATCGGAAACTGTTACACAAGATTTACTCTTGTGTTGCAATGTTCTTTGATAAGCCATCATCTGATTTTTGAAAACGTTTACATCACACACAAGACAAGTTTACATGGCAGACGTTGATGCTGCACCATCAAGTCTTGGCCGCTTAACTTCTTCGTTATTATCGAATCTAGCCAAACAAGATTCTTTTTGATTTCGCGACATATTGTAAGTACGACTAAAAGATTCACCACATTGTCGATAATGGAGACTCAGACTTACACTTTAGATACCAAAATTCAGAATGAGCAGCTCATCTCCCCCTACCTACTTGTAATACACTTTGTCAGGGACACGAAATAACGCCTGCACTCTTTCTTACGGTCAAAAATGACCTCCTGATCACGTGCAAGGTCAAATAAATTACCAGAGCGTCTGACAACTCTCAAGGTCAAAGTCACGTGACGACACAAAAGACCACCTGGTCACCTGCAAGGTCAAATTACATCACAAAAGAACATCTGTCAACTTTCAAAGGAAAGGTCATGTGACGTCAGAAAACAGCACTTTCGCTCTTTTGCAGTCAATGTCAAGGTCATGTGTCATCATAGTTGTGCGGGAGAGTTGCAATTTCCATAGTTATGCTACTACTAACATGGATTTCGTAACGTAAAGTAAAAAATGTAAAAACATTTGGTGGCTGTGATTTCATATTTAGAGAGAAAAAATGATTCCAAATAATTCTTTAAAATAACTTTTCTCTGTAACTTGCTGAATAAGGGTACTTTATTCTTGGTTATATTTTACGTTTTTGTCGCTACCCTGTATACTCTGGTTCTTTTTGGATCCAGAACCTTTCTACATCAAAGTGATTTTTTTTTTCAACTTTCAGTAAAAAGTTTTCCTATATGGCAAGAACTCCGTGGGACACGCTGTATAAGTACGTATATAAATTTTTCTGGATATGGGAGCGCCAAATTTGGGTTTTGCCTGGGATGTAGAAACACTGGTTTTACACAAAGTGCTCCAATACAATGTTACATTACACCTAAGCCATGTAGGTATAAAATTTCAGCGGCAATTTTGTTGTCGACTTAATTTACTAATAGTACCAAATTATACTTCTTAGCCAAGTGCAATGTTTGTTTTCTAACAATAAACTTATTTAATAAGAAATGCTTTTTTTTCTTTAGAATCAATAGTAAATTTGAATATTGAGATAATAATGATAATAAAAAACTGATATTAAGTTAAATATTTAAAACTTTTTTATCAGAAATAATTAGTTCTAAATCTGGCCGATTCAAAACTTATGAAATTTATTTCGATGGAAAGGGGCGCCAAACCAGTATTCGGCACGCAGACCCTTGCTTACCTAGAACCGGCCCTGGTAAGCTGTGCTTACTGTCAAGTCTTTTGATTAAGACTTTTGGGGTATTACCAAATTATAACAAAATATATTTTTATGTTCCAGTACTATGGATTTTCGCCAGCTGTACATGTATCTATACAAATTTTGATGAAAACTTTCTTAATGATTTTAGTTTGCCTAGGAGTAACGTGTTTTGTACATCAAGTTAAATATTATAAAGTTTTTATCGAGGTAAGTTTACTTAAATTTACTTTGCTAGATATACATACGCAGATCTGTCACTGAACTTTAAATATTTTTCGAAGAAATAGTTACTGTTATTTTTTTAAGCATAATATTAACCGTATAACAAAGTGAACCTAACGTCAACCTTCCACGCTTAATATCCCATAGATTTTGTTCATTGAAAAATGCATACACCTCAGGCATTATACATCTAAATTTCGGTACCAGGAGAAGAAGGTTCACTTTCATGAACAAACAAACAGAAATAAAAGTTTCTGATGAAGTTTGATGTTTGTTAACTTTTTTAGATTTTGACTGATTGTTGAAATCTTCGGTAAATAGCAACTGTAGCTATCGAGAGTATTATGTGGTTTTCCATTTAAAAACAAATATTTGGTAAATTATACGAGAGAAAATAAACAGTTCTTTTTAATCCTTAGTTTTTAAATCCCCTGTAACAGAACTGATTAGTAGAATAACTTTCCTTGTCTTGTGTTCTTGAGGAAAATTGAATACATAATTAACTTCCTAATTGGTACATACGGTGGCAAATATTAATATAAAGCTAAATAAATTAACTTTAGCAAAAATAACATAACTACAGACAGTTCCGCATACAACGAATCCATTTTTCCACACACTTGGCACTGACGCATCATATTTCAAAGTTTATGGATAAAAAATAGTAGTGTATTTGTGTGCGTTCTGGACCAGGATATATATCCAAAAATTCCCCCCACTCTTCACTCCACCAAATCCCCCCACTCTTCACACCACCAAAATCCCCCCACTCTTCACACTACCAAAATCCCCCCACTCTTCACCCCACCAAAATCCCCCCACTCTTCACCCCACCAAAATCCCCCCACTCTTCACCCTACCACTTCCCCCCTCTCCTCACCCCTCTCCTCTCAGGAGCTTCCAAAATGAGCTTTTAAAATGAGCTTTCAAAACCATTCCACAACACGCACTCTTCACACCACCAAATCCCACCACTCTTATATCAAATCCAGCTCCAAAGGAGCTTTCAAAACCATTCCTCCTACCAGCTTTTCCCCTCGCCACTTTTATTGCTATAAATTTACAATATTTAACACAATTCAACGATGTCTGTAGCAGTCCCTATTGATTATTCATGGGACACAGAACATTGCGAAAGCTATAATCCACAAGACTACATACAAAATAATTTAATTTTACGAAAACCTCCACCTAATCTATCTAAGAGTGTTAAAAAAAGTTTCGAACTGAACAGAGAAAGAAAGTTCAAGAATTGGAAGCAGAAAAGGGAAAGACTGCAAAAAAACTATGTCTTGTCCAACAGCAAATGTAATGTTTAGTCATGTAAGCGGAAAGAAAACCTTGATAGATTTTACTACAGAAGAACTAGAAATGTTACCTTTGAAATATCTAATTAATTATGCAGATCCTTTGGAGCTCTTGGATGTATGGGGAAAATTACCAATGTCTTATAAATCGAGTTTTGATCTTCAAATTAAATTGCCATGTTTTATACATTACAATCGTCCTGACTGGAGCACGCACTTTGATGGTCCCCCTGTATCTCAGAAATCATGTTTCATGTGCAATAGAAACATAAAGTAGACTAATAGATAAACATTTACTTGTATTTTAATGTATTTTTTTATAAATGTCACACAAATAATTAGAAGTATTATTCATTAATCCATGGATTTACAGCATCCCACCACTCATCACCCACCAAATCCCCCCACTTTAAATCGTTAAACATCATTACACAAAGCTTCACTCATTTCATCGTATTACAGCGCGTTACGACACTTACGTTAAAACGCAAGTGTTGTACTAATTCGAACAATACACAGGTCAATACAGCAAGCTCCACCCATATGTAGGACCCGCCCAAACAACAAAGTTTTTATTTGTAGCTTCACTATTGGAGTTGTATTCTTAAAAGCGGGTCGGTTGGAATGTACACACCAAAGTACATCTCCTAACACTCCGTGCGCATGTCCAGCACGCTCGGTGTGCGCGCGGTACGCATTTTGGTCTACTGCGCAGATAAAAAAAAATGGCGTCAAAAAAAAAGGCGGATCAAAAAAACGCAGACGACAAAAAACTCTCCCCTCCCCTCTCCCCTCTCCCCTCTCCTCTCTCCTCTCAGGAGCTTCCAAAGGAGCTTCCAAAGGAGCTACCAAATCCTACCACTCTTTCTCATTTTGCAGTCGCACCTTGAGCTACAGCTGTGCTTTCTCCTTGTTAGATATATATCCTCAGCGGTTAGTTAGCGTTGATATTATATTAATTGTTTAGTTTGCAAAAACAGTATTGTGCAAAGTGTTGTGAGACCAGTTAAAAACATCCCAAGAACTGTTGAATAAATATCAACCTTTTCTGCTTTTTTGTTCAGTTCTCAAGATGTATCAATGCAGTGAATGCAACAAGAGTTTTATTCATCAATCGAACGTGTATAGACATAAAAAAGAATCGTATGCCATGAGGCCATCTTGTTCTCGCAAAAAAAGAAAGGCTAATACCCAGTTATGTGATGTGTGCATGAAAAAAGCTAAAATAGAAGACAGACCTCCAATACCTAAACTTACTTTATCACGATGTAAAGATTGTGATACTTGTTATGTGAAAAATAAACTTGCTGCGCATTTATGGTCAAACCTACATAAAAGTGTACTTAAAAGTGACGATAATGTAAAAATTTTAACTTCCGCGTTTAAAAACAGGATTGTGTCTTACATGCTGCTTCCATCGAAAAAGTACGTGGACATTGAAGAGTTTTTTGATGAAGTACAACAAAAGTTTGTAAGTTTACTTTCCGAAGAGTTAGTTAATCATATAAGTGTTAAGATTAATGTAGAACTGTTTGGACAATATCTCTTACAAACAAAAGAGACAATCGAAACCAAATCGTTTAATACGAAAAATAAGGTCATAACTTCAATAACAGATTTATCTGATATTTACAAGAAATTTTTGTCTGAAATAAAAGAAAAGATGTCAATATTTGCGGAGAATGGTTCAGGTTGGGCGTTGGAAAAAATATTACATTTGGAGCTTAATATAAATAAATTTAATCCAATTTAGAGCTTCATAGCTTGGGGACACAAAAATATAAGTATTTTGGAAGAAAAATCCAAGACTGATGATGATATGGTTAATAATGTAATTGATATTCTAAAAGATTTAGTTCATGACGAATATAAAACATAAGAACCCTGGAAAAATATTTTATTTTGAAAATGGCTCTGCTATCAGTAGGAGTTCTATTTCTAACAGCATTCGTTAGCAATACTTTGTTCATACAGGTTGATCCTAATGTTCGAGAAGCATTTATTTGTCTATCTGTTAATAACGTAAATAATGATAGTTGGCCTTCAACATGGAAAAGAATGAATATAAATAATGGTTTATTTACCCACAAAATAGATGATAATATTATAAATGATTCTACCGTTGTACAGTATAAGTTAAGATTATATTATTTCAATAAAACTTCAATAGTGACACAGGAATGGAATCAGTTGTATAGAAAATCTTGTATAGAAGAATGTAATTCAAATGTGTGTGTAGTATTATTAACTATATTGTTAGTAGTGTTTATATGTTCAATAGGATATATATTATTCAAAGTATATTTGTATAATAAATAAAATTCAATAATAAAAAAACATATTTATAATAAAGGTTTTTATTCATAACAATGCCTATAATTATATAACAATTTTACGTTTGCTAACGCACAATGCCATGCATTCACATTTTTGTGAAAATAACATTCTGGAACTTTCTTAAATTTACTTAATTTTGGTTCTTGACCAATGGGAATAGCGTATATGAAATCTTCATCCAAAAACTTTTTAAGAAGTTTATTTTTTCATTCCTTTCATGTAAATTTCGGGCGATTGGTAAACTTCTAACACATGCTTTAAAATATCATCAATTTCATTAAGTTCTATATTTCCAAATTCCCATTTTAGTCCATGATACTCTTCGCCCCATTTAACCATTTTGAGATCGAGAGCAGATAACATATTTTTTTGAAATGACGATTTAAACAGATAATTTGAGCAACGAATCCCATCATAAATATCTAATTCTTTTGGAATGTATCCAAAGGAACTGTTATATCCTTGAATGTCGATAAAAAGTTCTGTCTTACACTCATTCATGGTTAGTCGCTAAATGATGTTTAAATCTATAAGATTAGTGTTTAAATCCCCCCACCACTCTTGCTATCCCCACTACCACGCTTGCTTATTTAAGCACTCACCCACAGTTCTACAACCATTATTTCAAGCAAGCATCTGAAAATGTATCAACCAACAGGAAACCAACAAGAGTTTAGTAAGAAGCGCAATGCAGCTCTCGTCAATGAAACAATTTACTACATTAACAAATCCAAATCCAAATGGGTCAGCATTGGATTTTCCTTAGAGAGAAAATATATTCCTGTTGTTAAACTCTGTGGATACAAATATAATCAAAATGGGACTTTTAATGAAGATCAATGGATTTCCTTCCTAAATAATCAAGGAATTATGATGAGCTTTATTTATTCCAACAACACCGGGTGGCAACCCATGAAGGGAAATGATTATGAGATTCACTTTGTGTTTATTGGGGATGCAAGAATTATCAAGATTACACAAGATGGTGGTAATGAAGTATTCCTAGCTGGCGATACCATAAATGAATTAGTGAACTTGGCAAATTTAATCAAACATCGTTTTGATATCTTAAAAAACCAGGAATTTTCCAAATATTACAATATTTTAGTTAGTGGAATCTCAATGAAAAATGGTGATTTGTTAAAAAAATGTATATGATGTTATTTCACCTATGGAAAATAGTTTAAATATTTGCTGTGTTTTAGAATTATTAAACTTTTCTTCTGATTGCGTTGTGGAGGATGTAGAAACATTCGCATGTAGTGAATTTGTAAAGAGTTGTATTGAAAAATAAAATTTTAAAATATATTTTTCCTTTTTATTCCTCCCACCTCCTATCCTAAAACAAGCGCTATAGAGAATCTATCACAACACTTTAGTAATTTAGAATTTGATGCTGCCCATGAAGCCGAGTATGGATTCGAAAGATTCTATACGTATGAGGAATGTATGGATATGGAAAGAAAGTATGAAAAAGCTACAGAAGCCTGTAACATATATTTACATACTTCTGATTTAAAGTCTTTTCTGTACACGATGAAAGAAATGGGATTTGAGGAGCATTTGGATGAAGTAAAGAAGTTTTTGTCACCTGAAATTATTCAAGAAGTGTTTGAAACCTAATTTATAAGAAATAAAAAACTTTAATATATTTATTTGTTTTATTCAATCATTAAATAATTATTATATAAATTGTATACATTAGTAAGTGCGCATATACATGGTGATTTAGAATGATAAAAACAATGAGCTTCTCCTTCTTGTAATTTTGGATTTTCATCAAGTTCCATGACTGGTTTTAATGAATATTTTCGGATGTATTCGGATTTCTCTCTCCTTTTTACTACCTCTCCTATGCCACCTCTCTCTTATGCTACCTCTCTCTTATGCCACCTCTCCGTACCACTCCTCCCTCTTATGCTACCTCTCTTTTACTAGCTCTCCTCTCTCCTCTCTCCAATGATACCTCTCTCGCTTTTACTAGCTCTCTCCTCTCTCTTATGATACCCTCCTCCCTACCACCTCCCTCTTATGTTACTTTCTCGCTTTCTCCCTATGCTACTTCTTGCACACAAGCTGTCGTTTTACCATTTGTTTCAAACATTACATAGTTCTAACGTATAAAAAAAATAATGTACAAGAAGGTATAAAATGTCCATTTTTCTGAATTTGGTTTCAGATTTTTCCAATTTATCTTTATAATATTGTTTATTACCTACACCAAATTTAAATTAGATTTAACTATCAGCCACATCGCCAGCTAAAAGCTTGGTTTTTCTCTTCCGAGCCAGAAAACTATTTCTTCCATGCCTAATTACACACTCTTTATGCTTCCCAACTAATACCTCCAAATGAGAACCATTCGACTTATCATTAACCCAGTCCTCCCAAGAAAACTCTCTTATTTATTTATTTTCTATCCATATTACTTTGAAGACCTCACCGCTATAATTATCATCCTTAATTGTTTATAATAGAACAACAAAAGGCGTGTTACGTATGCAAGGACCTCCAGATTATGGATCAAAATTGTCTGCAGGCGTTTTTCCCTGCCCCATCCCAATCTTCAATCCTTTAAATCCTGTGTCAATAGATCACATTTTCCTTCTCTCTTCAGACTCCCACGACACGTTAGTACTTAGGCTTGAAGTTTTCGTGGACTGTCTCAGATAAAAAAGCCAAGTGTTTCACCTTTATTTGTGAAAAGACAATATTTTGATGTGGAATGAATAATGCATTTTTGAGCTTTTTGTAAGACCGGTATCTTTCAAAAATCTTGCTCTTGATGGTAGTTTTCGACTGAACAAAATCCTGGCAACGCATAACTGGTCAACTAGAACACCTTACTTTAAACCAATACTAAATCTAAACTTTCCTAGTGAATCTGAACGTTTATGCCGACAACACCAAAAAAGTATTAATCCAGTACACTTTGACGCTAAGAAATGAAACATCCTTTGAGGCTATTTTTAATAAATTTGATCTTAGATCGGTACACTTAATTGTAGCAGCTCGAAAAGGCGGATTAAAACTTTATTCTTTAACTTGATGCATCCCAGAATAATATAATGACAACTTGTGTTACTATCTTTATTTACCCCATCAGTGTACATCTTACCTAATAAAAACATTATTGCATTCACAACTAAAACTATTAATAAAACTCAATTCCAAGTTGCTCCAGTTCTCTTAAAATACTCATAATTTCAGGTGTATTAATACCATCCGTATTATTCTCTTCCAAACATCGACATTGGTCTATCATGTCATTGACATTTGTGTACTCTAGGATAGGACTCTCCGTCTAACTTCCTGAAGCCCTCCTCCCCATTTTTCTACTTCGTAGTTCCCATCGCTAGTGTCTTCGATTAATTTTCTCATTTGGATTTCGTTTTGAAATTTTAAAAATTTTAAATATTTCGTATTTTTCTTTTTAGCCACTATATTATTCAATTCTTTATAAGTGCTTCGGGGAGGAAATAGCTTTTTAATAATATTTACATACTTCCAACCAGACGATGAACTAATGCGTTCACACCGTTTAAAGTTTCTTTTGTGGGCATTTGTTAGAACTAAAATGTTTCTATATTGTAAGAGGTCGTTATCGATATACTCTACAGGGTGTTCCTCAGTCAGGAGATTTAGGAGGCCATCTGTTAACTTAAACTCTTTCTCACTAATAATTAGAGTATTTCCTTTAAAAACAGCTGGCACATTTCCAAGAAACCAACTAGAGCACACCTCCCGAAAACCAAACACGTTTTTATTTGACATTTCCATCAACTTTAAAGTTATTTTGCTGATAGCCATCTTATCTCTTTAACGTCTAACTTGATAATGAAGCTTTCTTAGTGATAGTAGGATATTTATTAACACGTAATGGCGTCGTAACATAGACGTAACATAGACGTAACATAGACGTAACATAGACGTAACATAGACGTAACATAAACGTAAAAAGCTAGTAGCATACAAATGTATAACATAGACGTAACATAAACGTAAAATGGTATATGGTCTGTTTTTACCTGGTTTTCAGCTGGTTTTAGCTGTTTTAGCTGGTTTTACCTGGTTGTAACTGTTTTTAGGAAGAGTCTTTTCTATCAGTTAAAAAAATAGAATATTTCTTAACGAGGGAGAAAAACAATTTACACTCGTGTGGCATCATCCCGAGCCGAAGGCGAGGGATGATCGAACGCCACACTCGTGTAAACGAGCCACACTCGTGTGGCATCATCCCGAGCCAAAGGCGAGGGATGATCGAACGCCACACTCGTGTGGCATCATCCCGAGCCGAAGGCGAGGGATGATCGAACGCCACTCTCGTGTAAACGAGCCACACTGGTGTGGCATCATCCCGAGCCAAAGGCGAGGGATGATGCCCCACGAGTGTAAATTGTTTTTCTCCCTCGTTAAGAAATATTCTATTTTTTTAACTGATAGAAAAGACTCTTCCTAAAAACAGCTACAACCAGGTAAAACCAGCTAAAACAGCTAAAACCATCTGAAAACCAGGTAAAAACAGACCATATACCATTTTACGTTTATGTTACGTCTATGTTATACATTTGTATGCTACTAGCTTTTTACGTTTATGTTACGTCTATGTTACGTCTATGTTACGATGCCATTACGTGTTAATAAATATCCTACTATCACTAAGAAAGCTTCATTATCAACTTAGACGTTAAAGAGATAAGATGGCTATCAGCAAAATAACTTTGAAGTTGATGGAAATGTCAAATAAAAACGTGTTTGGTTTTCGGGAGGTGTGCTCTAGTTGGTTTCTTGGAAATGTGCCAGCTGTTTTTAAAGGAAATACTCTAATTATTAGTGAGAAAGAGTTTGAGTTAACAGATGGCCTCCTAAATCTCCTGACTGAGGAACACCCTGTAGAGTACATCGATAACGACCTCTTACAATATAGAAACATTTTAGTTCTAACAAATGCCCACAAAAGAAACTTTAAACGGTGTGAACGCATTAGTTCATCGTCTGGTTGGAAGTATGTAAATATTATTAAAACGCTATTTCCTCCCCGAAGCACTTATAAAGAATTTTATTGAATAATATAGTGGCTAAAAAGAAAAATACGAAATATTTAAAATTTTTAAAATTTCACAACGAAATCCAAAGGAGAAAATTAATCGTAGACACTAGCGATGGGAACTACGAAGTAGAAAAATGGGGAGGAGGGCTTCAGGAAGTTAGACGGAGAGTCCTATCCTAGAGTACACAGATGTCAATGACATGATAGACCAATTTCGATGTTTGGAAGAGAATAATACGGATGGTATAAAATTATGAGTATTTTAAGAGAACTGGAGCAACTTGGAATTGAGTTTTATTAATAGTTTTAGTTGTGAATGCAATAATGTTTTTACTAGGTAAGAATCTTACCTAGTAAAAACATTATTGCATTCACAACTAAAACTATTAATAAAACTCAATTCCAAGTTGCTCCAGTTCTCTTAAAATACCAGATGTACACTGATGGGGTAAATAAAGATAGTAACACAAGTTGTCATTATATTATTCTGAGATGCATCAAGTTAAAGAACAAAGTTTTAATCCGCCTTTTCGAGCTGCTACAATTAAGTGTACCGATCTAAGATCAAATTTATTAAAAATAGCCTCAAAGGATGTTTCATTTCTTAGCGTCAAAGTGTACTGGATTAATACTTTTTTGGTGTTGTCGACATAAACGTTCAGATTCACTAGGAAAGTTTAGATTTAGTATTGGTTTAAAGTAAGGTGTTCTAGTTGACCAGTTATGCGTTGCCAGGATTTTGTTCAGTCGAAAACTACCATCAAGAGCAAGATTGTTGAAAGATACCGGTCTTAGAAAAAGCTCAAAAATGCATTATTTATTCCACATCAAAATATTGTCTTTTCACAAATAAAGGTGAAACACTTGGCTTTTTTATCTGAGACAGTCCACGAAAACTTCAAGTCTAAGTACTAACGTGTTGTGGGAGTCTGAAGAGAGAAGGAAAATGTGATCTATTGACACAGGATTTAAAGGATTGAAGATTGGGATGGGGCAGGGAAAAACGCCTGCAGACAATTTTGATCCATAATCTGGAGGTCCTTGCATACGTAACACGCCTTTTGTTGTTCTATTATAAGGTTCTATTAAGGATGATAATTATAGCGGTGCGGTCTTCAAAGCAAAATCCGTTCAAGTATCGATAGAAAATAACTAAATAAGAGAGTTTTCTTGGGAGGACTGAGTTAATGATAAGTCGAATTTTTCTCATTTGGAGGTATTAGTTGGGAAACATAAAGAGTGTGTAATTAGGCATGGAAGAAATAGTTTTCTGGCTCGGAAGAGAAAAACCAAGCTTTTAGCTGGCGATGTGGCTGATAGTTAAATCTAATTTAAATTTGGTGTAGGTAATAAACAATATTATAAAGATAAATTGGAAAAATCTGAAACCAAATTCAGAAAAATGGACATTTTATACCTTCTTGTACATTATTTTTTTTATACGTTAGAACTATGTAATGTTTGAAATAAATGGTAAAACGACAGCTTGTGTGCAAGAAGTAGCATATGGAGAAAGCGAGAAAGTAACATAAGAGGGAGGTGGTAGGGAGGAGGGTATCATAAGAGAGAGGAGAGAGCTAGTAAAAGAGAGGTAGCATAAGAGGGAGGAGTGGTACGGAGAGGTGGCATAAGAGAGAGGTAGCATAAGAGAGAGGTGGCATAGGAGAGGTAGTAAAAAGGAGAGAGAAATCCGAATACATCCGAAAATATTCATTAAAACCAGTCATGGAACTTGATGAAAATCCAAAATTACAAGAAGGAGAAGCTCATTGTTTTTATCATTCTAAATCACCATGTATATGCGCACTTACTAATGTATACAATTTATATAATAATTATTTAATGATTGAATAAAACAAATAAATATATTAAAGTTTTTTATTTCTGATAAATTAGGTTTCAAACACTTCTTGAATAATTTCAGGTGACAAAAACTTCTTTACTTCATCCAAATGCTCCTCAAATCCCATTTCTTTCATCGTGTACAGAAAAGACTTTAAATCAGAAGTATGTAAATATATGTTACAGGCTTCTGCAGCTTTTTCATACTTTCTTTCCATATCCATACATTCCTCATACGTATAGAATCTTTCGAATCCATACTCGGCTTCATGGGCAGCATCCAATTCTAAATTACTAAAGTGTTGTGATAGATTCTCTATAGCACTTGTTTTAGGATAGGAGGTGGGAGGAATAAAAAGGAAAAATATATTTTAAAATTTTATTTTTCAATACAACTCTTTACAAATTCACTACATGCGAATGTTTCTACATCCTCCACAACGCAATCAGAATAAAAGTTCAATAATTCTAAAACACAGCAAATATTTAAACTATTTTCCATAGGTGAAATAACATCATATACATTTTTTTAACAAATCACCATTTTTCATTGAGATTCCACTAACTAAAATATTGTAATATTTGGAAAATTCCTGGTTTTTTAAGATATCGAAACGATGTTTGATTAAATTTGCCAAGTTCACTAATTCATTTATGGTATCGCCAGCTAGGAATACTTCATTACCACCATCTTGTGTAATCTTGATAATTCTTGCATCCCCAATAAACACAAAGTGAATCTCATAACCATTTCCCTTCATGGGTTGCCACCCGGTGTTGTTGGAATAAATAAAGCTCATCATAATTCCTTGATTATTTAGGAAGGAAATCCATTGATCTTCATTAAAAGTCCCATTTTGATTATATTTGTATCCACAGAGTTTAACAACAGGAATATATTTTCTCTCTAAGGAAAATCCAATGCTGACCCATTTGGATTTGGATTTGTCAATGTAGTAAATTGTTTCATTGACGAGAGCTGCATTGCGCTTCTTACTAAACTCTTGTTGGTTTCCTGTTGGTTGATATATTTTCAGATGCTTGCTTGAAATAATGGTTGTAGAACTGTGGGTGAGTGCTTAAATAAGCAAGCGTGGTAGTGGGGATAGCAAGAGTGGTGGGGGGATTTAAACACTAATCTTATAGATTTAAACATCATTTAGCGACTAACCATGAATGAGTGTAAGACAGAACTTTTTATCGACATTCAAGGATATAACAGTTCCTTTGGATACATTCCAAAAGAATTAGCTATTTATGATGGGATTCGTTGCTCAAATTATCTGTTTAAATCGCCATTTTAAAAAAATATGTTATCTGCTCTCGATCTCAAAATGGTTAAATGGGGCGAAGAGTATCATGGACTAAAATGGGAATTTGGAAATATAGAACTTAATGAAATTGATGATATTTTAAAGCATGTGTTAGAAGTTTACCAATCGCCCGAAATTTACATGAAAGGGAATGAAAAAATAAACTTCTTAAAAAGTTTTTGGATGAAGATTTCATATACGCTATTCCCATTGGTCAAGAACCAAAATTAAGTAAATTTAAGAAAATTCCAGAATGTTATTTTCACAAAAATGTGAATCAATGGCATTGTGCATTAGCAAACGTAAAATTGTTATATAATTATAGGCATTGTTATGAATAAAAACCTTTATTATAAATATGTTTTTTTATTATTGAATTTTATTTATAATACAAATATACTTTGAATAATATATATCCTATTTAACATATAAACACTACTAACAATATAGCTCATAATACTTCACACACATTTGAATTACATTCTTCTATATAAGATTTTCTATACAACTGATTCCATTCCTGTGTCACTATTGAAGTTTTATTGAAATAATATAATCTTAACTTATACTGTACAATGGTAGAATCATTTATAATATTATCATCTATTTTGTGGGTAAATAAACCATTATTTATATTCATTCTTATCCATGTTGAAGGCCAACTATCATTATTTACGTTATTAACAGATAGACAAATAAATGCTACTCGAACATTAGGATCAACCTGTATGAACAAAGTATTGTTAACGAATGCTGTTAGAAATAGAACTCCTACTGATAGCAGAGCCATTTTCAAAATAAAATATTTTTCCAGGGTTCTTATGTTTTATATTCGTCATGAACTAAATCTTTTAGAATATCAATTACATTATTAACCATATCATCATGAGTCTTGGATTTTGCTTCCAAAATACTTATATTTTTGTGTCCCCAAGCTATGAAGCTCTAAATTGGATTAAATTTATTTATATTAAGCTCCAAATGTAATATTTTTTCCAACGCCCAACCTGAACCATTCTCCGCAAATATTGACATCTTTTCTTTTATTTCAGACAAAAATTTCTTGTAAATATCAGATAAATCTGTTATTGAAGTTATGACCTTATTTTTCGTATTAAACGATTTAGTTTCGATTGTCTCTTTTGTTTGTAAGAGATATTGTCCAAACAGTTCTACATTAATCTTAACACTTATATGATTAACTAACTCTTCGGAAAGTAAACTTACAAACTTTTGTTGTACTTCATCAAAAAACTCTTCAATGTCCACGTACTTTTTCGATGGAAGCAGCATGTAAGACACAATCCTGTTTTTAAACGCGGAAGTTAAAATTTTTACATTATCGTCACTTTTAAGTACACTTTTATGTAGGTTTGACCGTAAATGCGCAGCAAGTTTATTTTTCACATAACAAGTATCACAATCTTTACATCGTGATAAAGTAAGTTTAGGTATTGGAGGTCTGTCTTCTATTTTAGCTTTTTTCATGCACACATCACATAACTGGGTATTAGCCTCTCTTTTTTTGCGAGAACAAGATGGCCTCATGGCACACGATTATTTTTTATGTCTATACACGTTCGATTGATGAATAAAATTCTTGTTGCATTCACTGCATTGATACATCTTGAGAACTGAACAAAAAAGCAGAAAAGGTTGATATTTATTCAACAGTTCTCACTCACATATTTATTCAACTGGTCTCACAACACTTTGCACAATACTGTTTTTGCAAACTAAACAATTAATATAATATCAACGCTAACTAACCGCTGAGGATATATATCTAACAAGGAGAAAGCACAACTGTAGCTCAAGGTGCGACTGCAGAATGAGAAGCGCAAAGAGAATATAAAGAGAATCCGTGTGGGCGGGGCATGCCCATGCGCATCCGTATTGCGCAGATGTAAAAAAGAGAGGAGTGGGGGGAGTTTTGAAAGTTCATTTGGAAGCTCCTGTGGAGCTGGATTTGATATAAGAGTGTTAGGATTTGGTAGCTCCTTTGGAAGCTCCTGAGAGGAGAGAGGAGAGGGGAGAGGAGAGGGGAGGGGAGAGTTTTTGTCGCCTGCGTTTTTTTTGATCCGCCTTTTTTTTTTTTTGGGCGCCATTTTTTTTATCTGCGCAGTAGACCAAAATGCGTACCGCGCGCACACCGAGCGTGCTAGACATACGCACGGAGTGTTAGGAGATGTACTTTGGTGTGTACATTCCAACCGACCCGCTTTTAAGAATACAACTCCAATAGTGAAGCTACAAATAAAAACTTTGTTGTTTGGGCGGGTCCTACATATGGGTGGAGCTTGCTGTATTGACCTGTGTATTGTTCGAATTAGTACAACACTTGCGTTTTAACCGCACTTACCCTTTTAAGTAACGCGCTGTAATACGATGGAATGAGTGAAGCTTTGTGTAATGATGTTTAACGATTTAAAGTGGGGGGATTTGGTGGGTGATGAGTGGTGGGATGCTGTAAATCCATGTATTAATGAATAATACTTGTAATTATTTGTGTGACATTTATAAAAAAATACATTAAAATACAAGTAAATGTTTATCTAGTAGTCTACTTTAGGTTTCTATTGCACATGAAACATGATTTCTGAGATACAGGGGGACCATCAAAGTGCGTGCTCCAGTCAGGACGATTGTAATGTATAAAACATGGCAATTTAATTTGAAGATCAAAACTCGATTTATAAGACATTGGTAATTTTCCCCATACATCCAAGAGCTCCAAAGGATCTGCATAATTAATTAGATATTTCAAAGGTAACATTTCTAGTTCTTCTGTAGTAAAATCTATCAAGGTTTTCTTTCCGCTTACATGACTAAACATTACATTTGCTGTTGGGCAAGACATAGTTTTTTTGCAGTCTTTTCCTTTTCTGCTTCCAATTCTTGAACTTTCTTTCTCTGTTCAGTTCGAAACTTTTTTTAGCACTCTTAGATAGATTAGGTGGAGGTTTTCGTAAAATTAAATTATTTTGTATGTAGTCTTGTGGATTATAGCTTTCGCAATGTTCTGTGTCCCATGAATAATCAATAGGGACTGCTACAGACATCGTTGAATTGTGTTAAATATTGTAAATTTATAGCAATAAAAGTGGCGAGGGGAAAAGCTGGTAGGAGGAATGGTTTTGAAAGCTCCTTTGGAGCTGGATTTGATATAAGAGTGGTGGGATTTGGTGGTGTGAAGAGTGCGTGTTGTGGAATGGTTTTGAAAGCTCATTTTAAAAGCTCATTTTGGAAGCTCCTGAGAGGAGAGGGGTGAGGAGAGGGGGGAAGTGGTAGGGTGAAGAGTGGGGGGATTTTGGTGGGGTGAAGAGTGGGGGGATTTTGGTGGGGTGAAGAGTGGGGGGATTTTGGTGGGGTGAAGAGTGGGGGGATTTTGGTAGTGTGAAGAGTGGGGGGATTTTGGTGGGGTGAAGAGTGGGGGGATTTGGTGGGGTGAAGAGTGGGCGGAATTTTTGGATATATATCCTGGTCCAGAACGCACACAAATACACTACTAAAAATCACTTAAAATTTCATTAAACGAATATTATGACCCATGAGCGCCCGCGGACTTTTTTCTCAGAGAGGCCAAAAAAAAAGAAAATTTAAAATATTTTTAAATATTTTATTTATAGTGATTTATACAAATACACTAATAGTTAAAAACAGAAAAAATTCGGTCAAGTGCAAACTATCCTTGCACAATTCCGTTGTTCCGTGCCATCAGACTCCACTTAACCCGGGCAAACCTCGGCCGCCCAATTTTCGCCCATCTGCCGCGCTACCCGCCGCCGACGGCATCAACGCCGTATCACATCGCGTATTTGCGGAGCTGAGTGGGAAGCGTTTGCGTTTGAGTGGGAATTCTCTCTCCCCCCACTCGTGTCCTTGACCTTGTGTAATGATCTTGAAACTTTTAATGTAGTAGTGGGTGACATTAAGCGCTCAAGGTTGACTTGAGTGAGTTTTGACCTTGACCTTGGGCTGCTGATGATAGTACCTTGAGCGGGAGTTCTAAGACTTTGAAAGTAACGACTTATGTTGACCTTGGATAAAATTTTTGACCTTAACATAGTAATGAAATGGCGTTGAATGATGTTTACATGACTTTAAAAGTTTGTATGACTTTGCAAGATTAGCCTTGAAGTTTGGTCTTGCTCATTAGCGATTCACCATACTAGTTTACTGTGACATCACTTGATCTTGAAAAGGTGTAATATAAATGACATTCACAACCGAAACAATATTAAAATTAAAGGCATATCAAATACATCAACATGGAAATTTTGTGTTCGTGTGGTGCTCTGAAAGTGTATTTCAAAGGTATTTAAAAAAATATATATTATATTTTTTAAAGATGGCTATTTCAAAAGAGGTTTTAGATAAAATTAATAATTTGCTTGCAGATCCCGACCCAACAGAAAGTCAGTGCAGAAGATATAGCAAGGATTTTGTCAATTTCACGCCAGAAGCACATCTGTGTGAAACATACTTGTGTGGTTCCATTAGTCTAGAAAATTTTTGTGCTGAAATGGTTTGTGAAGGCCTGAAAGCATTCCTTGTTAAGGTACCAAATTTACCAAAGGAGTTAATAATGAAATATCAATTGGTTCCTGCAGCCGACTCAGACGATATTAATGCTGGTGATGCTATGATGGATACACAAAAATAGGAAAACCGCAACATTTTATAACATTGTACAAAGCAAATTAATATGTATATTTAAATAAATATTTTAAATATTTTTGTTCGTATTATTTTCTATGGTATAAGATATAAAAATAAAAACACATTTAGGCTTAAGTAAAAGTTTTATTTTCTGAGCGTACATAAAACTTGAAACTAAGTTCAAAATGGTATAATTTACGTTTTCTCATACATGTAGTCCAAAATCATTATTCTTCATCGTCGTTAGCATGACATATTTCCTCCAAATTTTCTTCGTTAGCGGAATTCGATTTTTAATTAAATTGTTTTACTGTGTTCTTCCTTTTTTGGCTTTTTTTATAGTAGATCCAGATGGTGCACCGAACGCGCTTAACGATTCAAATAAAAGCTGATAATAAAATATTTTATGAAAACTTCCATTTTCTTCAATTTCCCTATCATTTTTGAATATTAATGGCAACAGATCTTTATTAAATACTGAAGCAATTGTCACAGCAAATCTATGAATTTCTTTTTTAACGAATTACTTAAAGATTTTCCTTCAAGGTCATATTTTTCATCAGGTGTAAGTTTAAAGCCTATTCCTGGTATTAACCCACGTATTAACCGTTTATTTTCAAACATTTTTTGGCGCCCAAATTTATCAATGGTGTTAACACGACTCATTTTTAAATTGAACTAAGTTGCTTTTGCATACAGCATGCTGTGAAACTTGTTAAACAAGACTCATTTAACACATTATCTTGTGAAATTCGCTTGTTAATTTAGCTTAACCTCCCTTTTCGACAAATTTGGCCTTTTAGTTCCTCCTTTCCTTTTTGTATTTCTCCGCGTTTGTGACAACTTTTTCCTTTCCCCTAAACTAATACACAGTGCCGAAATAATCAGGAGTATTTAAACACGTAACCTTGTGATATGTAACCTTCAAAATTTTCCCCTTCCCTTTACCGTTTGACCTTCAATTTACTCTCCCTTCCCATTACATTTTCCATTAGAGTATATAAATGATGTGTCCTAGTGTTGGAATCATTAGATTATAAGTCTTAACAGTTTCGGTACTTATAATATTATTTTAAACTCTTCAGATACAATTAGTGATTGCAATCCCGCAGTGTTTTAAATCCCGCAAGGGATTTGCGGGATTGGTTCTAATCCCGCAGGATCCCGCATAGGATTTTTAATTTAATAAAATTCGATCAACTAATTTTCATTTAATTAATTATTGAACCAACTTAAATTTTTTATTATAAAAATTCACAAATATCCGTATTTCAGTTAAAAAAATTATATAATTTAAAGTCTAGCATCTATTAACTATACTACTATGACTATAAATCAATCAAATTTCTTCTTAATTAAAGTAACAAGTAACTTTGAGCAAATGAACTTATGTTTATACGCGGGATCCCGCATAGGTTTTTAATTTTATAGAATTCGATAAATTAACGGTTATTTAATTAATTATGAAACCAACTTTACTTTTTTATTATAACTATCAAAAATTAACAGTATGTCAGTCAACAAAGTTATGTAATTTAAAGTCTAGCCTCTCTTAACTATACTACTATGATTAAATCAGTCAAATTTCTTATCAATTAAATTAACAAGTAACTTTGGGCACTTTAAATGTTTATTATTTTTCTACCTGAGATAATAAGTCTTACTAGTTTTTATAGTAAATCACATTAGTTTGATTGTAAGGTAAGTAAGATACTTATCTAAGCAGTCTCATTAATTTTCATATTATGATACCACGGATATTTGGCAGATACACGTTTTCGAGTTATTTTTTAAGAGTTTACGGCTTTTTCTTGGCTATGCGGATCCGCATAGCTGGTGCGGGATCCCGCAGGCCGCCAAATGATGCGGGATCCCGCGGGATTGCAATTCCTAGTTACAATGCAGTCTGATGCAGAACGTCCAATCGGATATGTTCGTCCATTTTCTATTAATGGACGATATATGTGTAATAACTGCGACAATTATAAAGTAATAACAAACAAGAACATGGGTTTCTGTTATTTGTGTGAAAATTTTTTTAATGAAGAGCGACGAATAAGAGCCTCTGAAACGTTTTCCAATGTAGTTGCCTTACAGGATAGTCCGAGGTTTTGTGCCATCACCAGACTACCCACCTGTAAGAAGAAGAGTGTCATCTAACGATTCTCAAAAACAGTCGTTGGTCAGACGTTCAAGAAGTCGGTCTCCAGTCCCATCATTACCATCATCACCGCATGTCGAACGTTTAGGACCTATAAGAAATCCGTCTCCGATATTTAGTCACGAGAGACAAGGTAGGAATTTCACTTCGCCTAGCCGTACATCAACTCCAGATGAGTTACTTCATCTTTCCGATCCAGCTATACCCGCTGCACGCCAGATCTTTAAGAAATACCAGAAGCCCGTCCCCGGTATTTAATCAAGACGATCCGCACTTGACTTTAAATTCACCAGCATTATCGGGTGGCTCGTCTAGCCGCACACCATCACTTCTTGATGCACCCCTTGGTTCTTCTGATAAAGATTATCTAAGGGAATTAGCGACGCCAGTGGGGATGAAGAACGAGGGTTCCGGGTCATATGCATATGAAAAAATGAATTAAGGCAATTTGAATATAGTCCCTAAGTTTTATGTAGTCACTAAATAAAACATTTATATCTTTATATGCATTTATTTTTTGGCATACCTTATAAAATAAAACAAATATAAATATATTATTTAAACAATATCTGACTTATCTATCCAAGAATTAAACTAATTTGGAAAACCTAACGATTTTACATATAATTGTGCTTTATTATCCTTTTTGCGTTGACGAAGAACCTATTCCACCAAATAAACCCTAGACTTTGCGTCTTTTGTAATTCTGCCTCATAAAAACATCCCTTACTTGGTTGACCATCCATAGATTCTAACAGATAGGTAGGTGGATTTGTAAAATTAACTTTTACTATTTTAAACAGTTCTGTCAACCATGATGGGGTGTAGCCCTTATCAAATATGCTCTTATATTTGCTTATACGCACCACGTTACCCAAATGAAAATTAAGCTTTCTTGGTACGACTTTAATATGATTATATGCTTCAATATTCCTGTATGGTTTAACACCTATTGGTTTCTTTCCAGTGGTGCGATGTTTGGTGTCATTATAAATTTTCGTTATTGATGGTCGAATTTGGAACCATTTCTAGGTCCCTCTGGCTGAAAACTGTTTATATAAAAGATTTTTAACTGTTCTTAGAACTCGCTCAACAGTAGCCTTTTTGGTGCTACATGTGGAATAATGATTAATATTGTGTTCTTTCGTAAGACTTTGAAAATTTTTATTATAGAATTCCTTTCCTTGATCACTTTGAAAATTTATTGGTGTATAAGCTGCTTCTTTAATAATATTGTTTAGGATTGTAGCGTTTGAACCTAAAATACACTTCTATGTCTCCAAACTAGTGTTGTAAATATCCGTATTCTTTAGATATCCGAATTATCTGTGGCGGCTGGTGAAATTTCGAAGTTGTATATCTCTGTTCCTACTTACAGGACCCGAACCAAATTTAAGGGTTTTAATAGTGAGCACACTGGGAATGTTTTGGTAAAGAAAAAAATCATTTTGTAATTTGCGAAAAAAAGTTAAATTTTTGGTGTGCCCCTCCTAGGAAAAAAATGAAAACGTCTAGGTATTTTATTTATTCTTTTTTCTAAACAAATTTTACATCATTCTGTCGACAGTTTTTAAATTTTGAGAGAAAAAAAGGTGTTAGTAGAAAGTTATAGTCATTTGAATTTTTTTAAGCCTAAAATAAAATTTAAGAAAAAATTCAAATGACTATAACTTTCTACTAACACCTTTTTTCCTCTCAAAATTTAAAAACTGTCGACAGAATGATGTAAAATTTATTTAGAAAAAAGAATAAACAAAATACGCTTTCATTTTTTTCCTAGGAGGGGCACACCAAAAATTTAACTTTTTTTCGCAAATTACAAAATGTTTTTTTTCTTTACCAAAACATTCCCAGTGGGCTCACTATTAAAACCCGTAAATTTGGTTCGGGTCCTGTAAGTAGGAACAGAGATATTGAAATTTCACCAGCCGCCACTGCGAATTATAGGGAATCGGAATCAGCTAATATCCGTATCCATTATCCGAATACGTATCCATTTCTTGACCCGCGCGAAAGCGGTTACAAATCATGTATACGTATGCAACACTAAAACATTTTCTATCCGGATACGGCTAGGTAGTGGATGCGGTATCATATCATTCGAAGTCGAAGGTTAGGGATAGGAAGGCACCGTCGTTCGTTCTCGTGATGATTGGGTTTGATTGTGTTCAAATTTGTATCACTATAAAAAATAACAGTATCGTCTGCAAAACTATGAATTTCTCCATCACAATTTATACTAAATAAATCATTAATGTAAATATTTAAAAAAAGGTACTAAAATTGTTCCTTGGGGAACACCGTATTTAAATACTTTTGAATAACTTTCTTCTTTATCTATCATAACATGATTTGGCCTATCTTTTAGATAGTTTGTTATCAACTCTAATGGTATTCCTCTAAATCCAATATTTTCTAATTCTTTAATAAGTAAATTATGGCTAACAGTATCGAAAGCTTTTGCTAAATCCAGAAAAATACAAATACAAGGTTTTTTTTATCATCGAATGTATCATATATTTTTTCTGTTAAGTAGCAAATAGCATGTTGCGTTGACTTATTTTTTTGAAAACCAAATTTAAAATTAATTTTTTTAAATAATTATCAATTCTTATTTTCAAATTTTTTTCAAAAACTTTAGCTTTTGCTTTCTTGTCGGTGGCCGACGACGAAAAGACCGAAGACACGTCATCTCCACTTAAAAAAATTATGGTTCCTTTTTCCACAGTACCTACCGTAAACTTCAAAAGACCAAAATTCCCCAATAATCTTCGCCAATCCGAAAAATCACCATAAAAGTTTCGCCCCTTTTATTAGCAAAACCCATGTCGCCTTTGTCACCGGAACACGGCTTATGGTAGTTCCTCACGCCTAAAAATCCAAAAGGAGAAACGTCCATGTCAGTGTCAACGTCCTGACATTGACCTATATCTCAAACAGCTGATTTATATGTCATTACATTTCAAAATAAACAATTTCGAAAACAAAAAGGCCTAATCGAAGTTCAATACAAATGTATACAATTATCAAGTCTCGACGACTAGCAATATATGCCAAGAAAACTGTCATAAAATTCAAACTATTCAACATGGAAAATAATAAGGAAAAACCCCTCTTTTAGCAAGGGTTCCAGAAAGTACAAGGTATCGTTTATTAAATTATTATTTAATTGCTAATTAAGGTTTCTAAGATCCCACACGAAAAATCTTTACTTACAAGAATGAAGTCTAAAAATGGTACTTTATTATAAGCTCAAAGTTGCTGTTTTTCTATCCGTTACAGAGTTAAAATATTTTAAAGTTTTGATTGGTTAAATTGTGGTAAAAAGCCATAAGAATACCAGCAAGTATACACTGTTTTCAGTCATGTCGTACACATTCACACTAACAGGACGATCCAGCGACTTAAGCTCCGACTTCTATCCACCTATTGAATTGAATCAATCAAACCAATATGAATTGGCGCTTGTGGGGTTCTATACTTATAATTATATTTTTAACATTACTAAAACTAACAATTTCTTTGCTTGCAGGATAAATGATAAAACAGTTTCTACTGTAACAACAATCCCACCAGGAGCATACAAAATTGACGACATTGAAAAGGCGATGGTTACTGCTTTACAAAAATCTTCAAAAAATATGGACGAAAATATGTTTTCCCTAACGGCTAATAATAATCACAGCCCCACAAAAAATAAAGTTTTGGAACTCCTATCGAGACAACTATATCCCTATGTAATTTTCGACGCTGAATCCGAATCCGAGGTACACCCCCAAAATAAACCCCTAGCGCTAAAAAACCTCCTCAGCGGGGTAAAAATTACTTAACGCTCCACTAATAGTCCTAAATCTCAGTAAATCGAATTAAATATAAACACGCATAAATACAGAGTTAACACTACTTTCCATTGAAAATCACCCCCATGAATGGGTGAAAACTACCACTCATACCACAGGAAACTTAAAGAAATGCAGTGATTGCAAAAAATCTTACGATGTCCAGATTTTTTGCAAAGAGTGAGTAACTGCTTTAGTTCCGATGCGATGCTCAAAATCTACCCCCATAGAGTGGCGGAAACCACCCCCAGATTAAAATTAGAAGGAAAATCGGGGAAACATTTTTGTCATCGTGCGATCGAGACAACTGGATCCCTATGTAATTTTCGACGCTGAATCCGAATCCGAGGTCAAAAAAATCATACACCCCCCAAAATCAACCCCTAGCGCGAAAAATCTCTCCCTAAACAGGGTAAAAATGACTTAACGCTCCACAAATAGTCTTAAATGTCAATAAATCGAATTAAATATAAACATTCAAGTATATAACGCATAAATACAGAGTTAACACTACTTTCCATTGAAAATCACCCCCATAGTGGGTGAAAACCACCCCTCACACAACAGGAAATTTAAAAATACTGCAGTGATTGCAAAAAAAGCTTACGATGCTCAGTTTTTTTAGAAACAGTATGTAACTGCATTAGTCTCGATGCGATGCTCAAAAACTACCCCCATAAAGGGGCGGAAACCACCCCTAAATTTAATTTAATTTTTTTATTGCTAAGTTTAATAAAACTAGCACATCATTTTCTGGGAAAAGAGATACAAATTATAAAAAGTTGCAGAAATGATTAAAAATTTCAAATCTTTAGGGTGCAATATGAGCTTGAAACTTCATTTCCTCGATTCCCATCTTGATTATTTCCCAGAAAATTTAGGCGACTACAGTGAAGAGCAGGGTGAACGCTTTCACCAAGATATATCAGAAATGGAAAAAAGGTACCAAGGAAGATGGGACGAACACGTGATGGCAGATTACTGTTGATCCTTAAAAAGAGAGACGTCTGAAAACCATAAACGGCAGTCGGTCAGAAGAGCATTCGAAAACAAATCCAAAAGATAGGTATTACAAAAAGAAAGAATAAATTTAATTGAATTAAGACTACGGGTAAATTTTTGCGTCTTCATAATATGGATACTTTTGAAGTACGTTGTCGAAGAATCTTAAAATGCAGATGTTTTGAGCATTTCTAAAAGGTATTGCAACTATTTTTTGAATTTCTTGTTATGTGAGGGGTAATTTTCACCCTCTCGTGGGGATGTGGACTTTGGTGCAATGCAAGTATTCCCCTCCAAACTGCAGTGCTGCATATCTTTATCCAATTTTAGCATCGATTAAAATAGAAATCACGATGACAAAATTTTTTCCCCGATTTTCCTTGCAATATTAATCTAGGGGTGGTTTCCGCCACTCTATGGGGTAGATTTTGAGCATCGCATCGGAACTAATGCAGTTACTCACTCTGCAAAAAAAAAACTGGGCATCGTAAGCTTTTTTTGCAATCACTGCATTTTTTTAAGTTTCCTGTTATATGAGGGGTAGTACTCACCCACTCATGGGGGTGATTTTCAATAGAAAGTAGTGTTAACTCTGTCTTTATGCGTTATTTACTTGACTATATTTAATTCGATTTACTGAGATTTAGGACTATTAGTGGAGCGTTAAGTAATTTTTACCCCGCTGAGGAGGTGTTTTTTAGCGCTAGGGGTTGATTTTGGGGATGTACGATTTTTTTTGACCTCGGATTCGGATTCAGCGTCGAAAATTACATAGGGATATAGTTGTCTCGATAGGAGTTCCAAAACTTTATTTTTTGTGGGGCTGTGTAATAATACTATGGAGTGTGAAATAAAATCCTAATTCATTATTGACTTTACTAAAGAAAATAGCATTGGGAGTGTCATATTGAAAAGTGGCCAGAAGCATGAATTACAATTTCTAGTTGATATTATGAGTGTCCGCATTGTGCGAATTAATTGTAATGTTAAATCTGGAGATGGATCTCACGAATGTCATATTTTATTTGAATTTGATATAGATGTAGAACCAGGATATATAATAAAATTATTTAACTGATGCTGTGGAAGTAACCACTAGTCGTTACGTTTTTAAAAAAGATGTATTAGCTCAAATATTTTCCTAATTTTAAACTAACTGTGTTTTATGCTTAACTTTTGAGCTCGGTAAGCGCTAGCCGTAATTTGTTTTTATTTCACTTCTCACATTTCTATACTCCTGACACCTTAAACACCTTGTAACCATCTAGAACCTAAACGGCTTAACGGATTTCGATGAAATTTGGGGTATGTATTTTATTCCTCCTACCCTTAGTCCCTATCGAAGCAAACAAATTTTAAGGCCCTTTTGGCCAGCGCCCGAGTCATTGTCTAAAGGACCTTACTCTTTTTGGGGGTTTTTGAGCCTATATATCTAATGGTCTTTATGACTTCTACTAACAAAATTTTTCTTCTCCAACACTTATCGTTTAGGGGAGGCCTCTATGAATTTAAAATATTAAATATTAATTTTTTTTATTGACTAGATACACTTAGCGTTATTCACAGGGAAGCTCGACTGGCTCAGTGGTAATGCATTGGGTCGTCACACGGATGGCGCGGGTTCTAATCGCACCGATGGCAGGACTTTTTTTCATATTCATACTTATGCAGGATGGCGTTGCAGATGGCAGTTCTAGGTTTGGAATAGTTGGTTCAGGTTCGGTAGTAAACGATTGGATTTCGGAGTGGCAGGTGACAGATGACGTATGATAGATGACAGCTGACGTATGATCGGTGACAGGATGACAGTTCTATATAGGTTTGGAGTAGTATGTTTGATTTCCGTTCGCTGTTGTTCGGTAGAATAGAAAAATATTTATTATAAAAAAATAGAATGTTTTGGAATAATCGTTTTTAGAAACATAAAGTTACTCACATTTTTTTAACCTAAATCTACTGAGTACAGTCTAATTACAATTAAATTATATTACATACGAAATTACAAATAAACTAATTTTACTACACTAAATGATACAATATGAATACTGTATGTACAGGGTGATCGCGTATAATGTTACCCCTCTTTAACTTCTTTGTTTCACACTTAAGAAAAAAATGTTTAATACGAAAGTCGTAGGGTTTAATGTAAACTTTTTGCAAAATATATTATCATTGATACCGGGTGTTGCATAAAAGCGTGGCAGATCAAAATTAATATATTTTTAAATAGAATACCCTATATACTGTTGCATTATTGAATTCTACGGACAATTCTGGACATAATTTGTATATAACACTATATATCTAAATTGAACCGTTTTCGACTTATTGATGTTTGAAAATTAAATAATATGAGAAATAAGGTCATGCAAGTCAAGATGTATCGTTTCCATGGATAACAATATTAACAATGTTAACTTGGTAAATTTCGTAACATGAGTTGTCAATTTTGATAAGCAGTAAGAATTTTTACTCCAAAATGCCTTATTCTAATCAATAAAAGCAGTCTATTTTAATGGCTTATATTAAAAATAATTATAATGTGAAAATGGCACAGCAAGAACTACGACGAAATAATGCGCGTATGCACGTTCCCTGTAAACAGACAATTAGAAGAATATTTATTAAATTTCAAGAGGATTCAAACTTAATCAGAAAGAATAGACGTATTCCACAAGACGAGGATACTGAACTGAACATTTTACTCGCTATTCAAGAAAATCCGAATAAATCAATTAGAAGCATTTCAAACGACTTAAGGCAAATGGAAAAATTCAAAAAACTCTTAAAGTAGCTGGCTACAAACCTTTCAAAATTAAACTACACCAAAATTAACTGTCCGGCAAAGAGAAAAAAGAGTAGAATTTTGCGGTGAAATGCTGGGAATAATAAACAACAATGATAAATTTTTACAAACAATTCTTTGGACAGACGAGTCAAACTTTGCTACCAATGGCATGATAAACAGAAAAAATATGAGGCATTTGGCAACAGAAAATCCCCACAGTTACCGAGAATTCCAGTATCAGGGTCGTCACTCTGTAAATGTATGGTGCGGCATTCTTGATAATAAAATCATTGGGCCACATTTTTTTGAAAGAATATTGAATGGGAATACACATTTGCGATTTATTCTAAATGAGTTAGGAGACTTTATGGATGATTTGCCACTAGCACGTTTGAACCAACTTACGTTTCAGCAAGACGGCGCCCCGCCGCACAACGTAATTGGAGGAACGAACTATCGCACTCAAATATTTGGAAACTGGATCGGACGGAATGGTCCAATTAAATGGCCGCCTAACAGTCCGGACCTCACACCGTTAGATGCTTTCCTGTGGGTCACATTGAAAGATAGAATTAATGCGAATAATATAGAGAATCTCGAACACCTTAAACTACTCATAAGAAATGAAATAATTCTAATAAATACTAATTATCCTGAGTCGATCAGAAACTCCTTGGAAAAATTACAAAGAACCTTAATAAAACGATTTGAAGTTAATGGAGGTCCTGCCGAACAACTCTATATTTATTAGAACACCTATATTTCTGCTCTCTAGTCTGTAATAAAAGTTTTGCTTGTTTTATTTAATTTGTTTAATTACACATGTTCATCATTTTGTGCTTGATTTAAGCTAAGATCTCATACTATTGGGTTTTTGTTGAATAGCTGGCAAAATATTCAGTTCAGGATCGTCATCCTGTTATCCATGGAAACTATACATCCTGACTTGCATGACCTTATTTCTCATATTATTTAATGTATGCAACACCCTGTATCAATGATAATATATTTTGCAGAAAGTTTACATTAAACCCTACTACTTTCGCATTCAACATTTTTTTCTTAAGTGCGAAACAAAGAAGTTAAAGGGGGTAACATTATACGCGATCACCCTGTACAAATAATAACTTATTGTTATATACATTATTCATTTGGTATCTCCAAGTCATTTTTACTTTGGGCGGCTGCACTTTTTAAGTTTTTCAGTTGATCTTGCGCCTCTTGCAACCGCCTCTTTAGTTCGTTAACTCGACGCTCACATTCGGTAACTTTCGCCTCATGTCCCATTACGCGCTTCTTTAACTGGTCACGAGCACCATACAACCCCGACATCACAAGATATTCACCTGGTAGGTATTTTATCCTATCAGGGAATTGCTCCTGCTCGGGGTCCACTTTAACTTCCGTTAGCGCTGCTGTTACAATGGCCGCAACGTTCTTCCTTATTGACCATTTTTTCTTTCGGCTGGCAACAGGCGACGGGGAAGCCACAACTCGTTCTGGCTTGGCCCAACTATTCGATGGTTGAGGCTCTTGATACGTCTTTTTTATTTACAGCACCATTATTTGTTGGAGCTGTTAAGAGCCTTTTCAACTTCGATGTTGCGATGGGCGCTGCACGTTTCCCCACTACGTCGCTGATAATGGTGATTTTCAGTGCTTCCTCCGCTTCCTCCACCACCTGTGCCGCCATCTGGTGGTCGACGACTTGGTCCAACACTTAGTTCATCCCATCGTCCAGAAGTAACGCACTGGTTCGCCGATAGAGTGCGGGGTTTCGTTTCCAATCAATTCACTTAGTTGGCTGGCCATCTTTTAACTTATTCACTTTTATTTTCAACTTTCAAACGCGTAAGGTGAAGATGTGTATTTTACACTGAAGAACTTCTTGCAAGCAACCCGCTTTTATGCTTGTCTATTTCCCCCACTACGTATTCTGCTTCCACCGATTTTTATTGTCCTTCACACTTAAACTCGTTCAAGGTTATGGTTTCGTAGAGCTAACGGTCGAGTTCGTTAAGAATAAAACATGACCCTGATTTTCAAGGCGATTTAATTTTGGGGGGACAGGTTGATCGTATAAAAGAATATACATATATATATTAAGATATAGGATATATACCCAAGACTTCCAACAGTTTGTTGGAACGTTATGTTGCCAACCCATCAAGAACCAGACTTCTCCGCTAAGGTGTGTGAGCAGCGACTGAATGGGTTTTTTACATCATGCATTTCATGTGGAAGAAGTGATGTGTACTGGATGGATACTATCAGCCCCATCGAATACGTTGAATTTTTAAGAATTCAACTTATAAAGTGTGTTCAGTGTGGAACCGAGCAGGATTTGCAACGAAGAGATTGAAATAAATTTACAGCAAGCAAAATAATTAATTTACTTCTTTTATGTAACATCGAATTTGTTTTAATCATGTTTTCAATAAAAGAAGTGTACTATATTTAAAGAATGTGTTTTAATAAGTTTGTACATTACATGCTAGTAAAAAATCGTTTATAAGCATATCTTTATACTTCTCGACATTTTTTTTAAATTTACAGTACAAACAACATTTATAAAAGCTGTATATGTGGAGTAATTTTTAACCCTATATAGACTTTCCAGTTCAATTACATATAATTACAAAAACGACTGAATAACCTATAGTAAATGTTCTAAATTCTGATGAGGATCAGAGCTATAAAAGCTTTCTGTATGCCACCAAGGTTTTTGTAGACGAGGGAATCGAGGGAATTACATAACGTTTATAATCGTGGTGTGTTAGAGCAACTTTATTTATTATTTCTGTATAAACATCGTGCAAGTTACTTCGAAAAGTTTTCATTTTTCTAAATATTAATCCGCCGTGCTATTTTTCGATAATCATCTAGATGAAGTTCCTTCTCGAAAACTGATTTTTTTATGCCTTTTGTTTTTTTTTTAATTCGCTATTTAAGGACTTTCTATAATAAGCTTTGGTCCCGGTACAATAAAAACCTATAATCGGATCACATGGAAATTCATCTTTGATCCTACCCAAAACCGATTTGCTTTTAGTTATATTAAAGCCATTTTGTTCGGGGTAATTGGACGTATCAAATTTATCCGGATTTTCGACTATTATGCGATAAAAATCATCTGTAAAAACTTTTTATACAAGCGAATCGGTATCGGTGTAAAATAAAGAAGCATTAGTTCCAACCTTTTCCTTAATAAAATTATAAAAAAAATCATAAATCGCAGTTTTTAAAATGTTTAATATGGAAGACCTAATGTATATTGGTTTGCTGTAAATAATTTTTAATTTATCCATATGGATGGCAATAAAATCTTTGGTGAAAATAGATCTACTATTAAAATTGGGGCGTGCAATTAATGCTCTTTCCCCAACTTTCCCTCAAGCATTTTCCCTATGCGTTATTAATTTTATATCCTTACGATTTTCCTCATTTTCCATCGTTTTTCCAAAAATTGCGATTATGATTAATTTAAAAAGATCCTTACCAAATTTTGGAGTTGATAAATTTCGTAATTCAGTATTGAAATCAATGTATTTTTTTTCTCACTTCGACTGATCGAATTTTGAAATTCTATGCGTCCGCATTACCATTAGTCCATGGTTAATAGCTTGTTTTAAAGTTCTATAGTGAACAATATAAATCCATTTATCATTTAAGTTCGGAATTACTTTCGATACTTTTGCTTTTTCTGTAGGTGGCATGATATTTTCTACTAGAAAAGGAAGATCGGAATGTGCATCATGTAATTCTACTGGGTAATGCACGTCCACTTCCAGAACGTATCCTTGCGGACTCCCATCATCAATATCCATAATATTTAAATCGAGAATTTCGCGCTTTAGCCACCTAAAACCGCCAAATGGTAATGCTTGGGACATACTATACAGATTCGTTGCATCGAGAGATAGTTATAAATAAAGATAGTTTTGTAGGGTCATAGTCTGGTAAATAGGAATTATTATCAATATGCTTTATTTCGGTACACTGACTTATACCACCGCGAATGCCTTTTTAAAAAGAATGAATTACATCGACGTCTGTTAAAAGTTCTAATTATACCTTAGTCATGCGCAACATACAGTCAAATGATAAACTTGGAAGAGTGTAATACTGCGCAGGATCCAGTTTGTAAACGTTTAAGCACGTCGCGAAACTGCTCAAAAACATCACTTAATAATAAAACGTCCTACTTTGAATACAAGTCAGAATAATCTCCCAAATTCTTACACCCAAACAAGCGCCAAACCTCTTTAGCTCCCTCGTAACACTCATCACTAATTTGTTCTTCACGTGAGTGATCATAATATTGATTTTTTGTAGGTAAATTTGGGATATGCATCTTATCAATGGAATCAACCAAACTGTATGGAAAAACACCTTTTCTGCGCATTAAATTAAATTCATCATCATTGACAAAGTGTTTTCGCGTCTCTTTAAATTCGTTAATACTTAAATCATTAGCCAAATTTTTCAACGAGGTTGATAAAAATTTAAAGCTATTGTGAAACTAGCTTTTCACAATGCTTTTTCAACAAAAAATGTGGAAAAACTCGACCAAAATTAAGAATATCGAATTCTTAAAAAATGGATATAAACCTAAAATGGAAACAGGTTTTGCGAAGGCTCCCTATTATTAGCATCGGCCGGAGCTTCGACGTATTCCTACGCTGGCAAGGCGTCGACTGACAATTTCAACCGCCGCGCCGCTGGATATTTATATCAGACTAGACTCCCCGCGGCGCGGCGGCGGCTGGCTACTTAGTTTGATATACTCTAGAGACGCATTCGCGCAAGCAGTAGAACACGCTGGACATTTGAAGGAATTAATAAGTTATTACAATGACTGCTACAATCGTATTAGAGTACATCGTTAGAAATTCATTGTTTCAAGCATACCAACCCTAGAATTGCGGTTAATCACGCGCTGGCCAGCAGAAAACTGTAAGGTGCAGCAGTTGAAAATTTGTATTTAAGAGAGACTTGACTCCTCTAACAAGCCCCGCCTATTTTATCACAATTCCGTGATCTGAAGTGACATTGGTTATTAAAAAATTCTAGCGAAATGTAGACTAAAACAATAAGGTCGAAAATGCAATAACCAACAGAAAACTAAAAACGGGGATTTCACATGGAAAAAAGGGAATTGATAGATTGGGAACATTATATAAAGGTAGGGAAACGTGCCGAATATAATAATCTACATGCAGAAGTTGAAAAAACATTAACAAACACAGAAAAATCAGGGAAAGAAACATTGCAAATGACAAACGGCGCGGCGATTGGCTAGAACAACTCCCACTCAAATTGGCTATAAATATGCGCATGGCACAATGCAAATCATGAGTTCTTTACTTGCAGCCAAGGAGACTCCATCCCAAAGAAACCAGCCAGATGATCGCGGAATCGCACGCCGGAATTCACAAAAAGGGACGACAATCTAGAATAAGATCTATTCGGACAACATTATTAGGACAATTCATCTGGGACAAAGGTTCATTTTTCAGAAATCATCAGGACACCGCCGAGTCCGTGAGATCTACCCAGTGAAACTTCAAGAGTCTCTTGCGCACCCGAGACATCTCGAACTTCTTCAAGCATTTTGAGTCTGTGGTTCTTTATTGGTATCATCCATATACCAATTTGAATCGCAGAATTGATTTGGTTTGAGCCGGCTTGGTCCAGTGATGTAAAATACCTGGGAATCCTTCATGATCCCTAGTGGGCTGTCGATCATCCAGGGTACTGGCCAAGTTGGTAGCTAGCCTCACTTGTAAGGGTGAGTGAAGTGACCAAGAGACGAAGGAAAAGAAGACAACCTTAACATTTCTACTGATGGGCGTGGTTTAGGCTAGGTTACTTCCCAACGCTCGGTAAGACCGCCAACAAGGAGTTCGGGAGGTCAGGTAAGGGATAGTAACCGGGATAGCCACAGTTCGTACCCTATTCAGCGGCAGTACTGTCCTCGAACTGGAGGTGGTATCCGACCAATGATAGGATATAAATTCTTACCTTAATACCTACGCCATTGAGGGGAAATTAAAACCGACTTCCTAGAGATTACGCGTTGGGGAACGATCGTCGATTCTTACAAACTCCGCGTCTGGGGAACGTACGACGTTTTCTTAGAAAATACGCGTCTAGGGAATAAACGGCCATACTCTTCAAGAAAGCGCGCATCTGGTGAGCGGACGATCTTCCTCTCAAATTAGGGTACAGGGCAAAATACGCTCATAGAGTGATACGGAATAGAGACGCTCATAGAGTGAGTAGAGACGCTTAGAATATGAATAAAATTAGTTGAAATAATTTATTAATGAAGTGCTGTTGCACAGCAACGTCTGTATTGTCAGTCATAGGGGTAAATTAGTTTAGAGTTCGAAAGTAACTAACTAGCTTTGTAAATAGGCAGATTAGGAACATACTCGCGAACAAACAATTACCAAGACATTCCCTGATAATCAAAATCAGACAAAATAACTGACAAAGACAAAAGAGAAAAGGCCCTCAGTGATTTCTAAGTAAAAAATTTTAATTGTTTTTTACTTGAATAATAAAAACGATGGACGTGCCCGAGCCAGCAATCTATAAGATATTATTTTGGGGAATTCCGGGATTCATCCTATATATAAAAGGACATAGTAACTACACCCAGTTTTTCATTAGGGAAAACATTTTCATCATTGCGTTCCTTGGTGGAACGTTAGTATATTCCAACTAACGGGGTAAAGGAGGCGGGACCACAAAGCGACAAAGACAGATGCGCGGTCTGTCCTTTGTAAATTGGTACAGAAGTACCTGGCATCCCTTAACATGGACAAAGACGCAGGAAATAGGCCGGTAGGAAGTAGCGACTCCTCAATCTGCTCTTTCCAGGCAGCTTTTAGGACGGTCGATATGATTCGAACCATTAAGAACCACTTGGAAAAGAGTGGAAGCCCGAATTACAAAACGGGGTACGCGTCTGAGGAGCGTACACCCATGCAACCTGGTAGGGAGCAATTGAATTCAACGGAGCAAACCAATACCGGGGACAAAATTAGTCAAATCGAGTTTTCAACATTAGGGGTATTCGGTCACAGACGGAATGACTCTCCCGGCCTCATGCAGAAGCTGAGACGCTTCAAAATTGGCTCCGAGCCGGAAACATTCACTGAACAGACCGGGAGGGACCATGAGTTCCCCCACCTCGATCCGGGAATGCCTGCATAGGGTTTCCGGAACGAACGATACGGAGGGACCAAGAGAGCGACGATATCAATAAATCGCAACTTTATTTTTTTCTTTATTTGGCCAGTTTTTTATTAGTGTAGTCATACATGTAAATGCTCTTTGTAAATGATATATATTTCTCTTTACTTACATCAATCTTTATTACATCAATTTTATCCCCATATCTGCATAATTCTTGAATGAACATGTGGCTATCGTAACCGCTTAAATTATGGAATATGATGGGAACAAAATTAGGTAATTTATAATTTAAATTACAAATAGAACGTGCGGCACCGTATCTTTTCCTTCCCATTATGTGGCAGTGGTATTTACTGTAATAGATGTCTCCTCGAAGGGACCTTCACAAATTCCACAAACTTTGGCATTTTGAAATTTTCTTTGTTCATCGAGTGTTAGAGGATGCATTGGTGTAATATCTCTCAAATATGTGTTATAGAGAAACCTTAAATCCGTTTCAATGCGATCCACAAAAACTTTAGCAGCATCGTTTCCCCGATATAGCTCAAACTTGGAAATAGAATCATCGAAACAGCACTTAATTAAATACGAAAAAGAGCATGGCTCATGTTTTAAACTTTTGAAGGTGTATGAATTTTGTGGGTTTGGTTCGACTCTTTTAATTGGTTTTAAAATAGATTTCAAATCTGCATAAACAACAAATGGAACCCGCATCTGCTTTTCAATGCTATCGAATTTTAAAATATTTTTCGGTAGGTACACTTTCTCCAAATTTATCTACTTTTAAGTCAGTCGAAAGCGTTAATGTAAAGATGTGTTTACAATCATTTTTTGATGTAATATTAAAGCTGATGGTGTTCTAAAATATGTTAAGCAACCATCATAAAAGTATAGTTGATCGTGATGTAAATTTACATGCTCTAACAACTTTTTCGGGGCATATCAAAGGGCCAACTACCTCATATTTTAATTTATTGTCTTTGAAGCTAGTGTCCAAACCGTATACATTAAGAGCATTCATCATCAGCTGATATATACTAATTTGTTTCAAAGAATAGCACCAAAACTAAAGGTTTAATTAAAAATTCGGTCTCAGCATAAAGTATAGAGAAAATGGTGAACAATGAGGGAAAGTCTTTTAAAAAAATAAATATTACAAAATGAAAAAAATTTTAAAAATTATTTTTTGTTTTTTCTTTTTAAATGACTTTCCCTCATTTTTCTATAAAATTAGAATATATTTCAAAAATTTCGTATCATTTCGTTGGTTAGTTTTGGTGCTATTCTTTGAAACAAATTAGTATGTATCAGCTGATGATGAATGCTCTTCTTAACCGAAATATTATTCAAATTTTCAAATTTTTTAATATCACACAATTTTACTGGAAAATCTATATCTGTTAAGTTTAATACTCTTGAGAAATGTGGGTAAGATGTATGCTGTGAAGACATCCTGACTACAAGAAATAATGCTGACGATATAGCCCAAGCAAAACAACACTCATCCTGATTTATCACGTTGACAACCGCTCGTTTAGCTTCGATGAATTTTGACACCTTAATGTATGATGGACCACCTAGAGGCGAGTACTTGTTGGTGTTGATCTCCAGATACAGAATTTTTTCCAAAGATCATCGTGAAAAAGAATAATAAGTTTGTTTAGTATTTTAAAAAATAAATGTAAAATTTTTTTATATGAATTTTTACTTTTACCATACCTGAATCTTTTTCCTGGAATTCGGTTGCTTGAACTTTCATGGCCTCCACAAACGATTCGTAAATATCATTCAAATCATCTCCCACAGTCACTATTTCATTGGTGGTATTAAAACACTTTTCACTAAATGTGTCCTGCGCTGCCAGAAAATATCGTCCAAACACAACCATGTTTATTTTTAATGATTTTTGTACTCTCAATATTTCACTGATCAACTTAACCACTATTGATTTAATTTCATTAAAAAATAATCGTATAGTCCACATGGGTGTTATCGCTCTTTACACGGATGATTAATTCTGTTTTTAAACGCACTGTGAATAAGCTCAACACCGTGAGATACTGGCACACAAGATTTACTTCTGTGCTCGAGTGTTCTCTGATGGGCTAGCATCTGACTTAATGGCACAGTTACATTACATGCCACACAAGTATGTGTAGCAGATGTTGATGCAGCACCATTAATTTTACACACTTATCACACACTAAAGACATTTTTAAGTTCAGTCGCAAACTACGAAACAAAACCAACTCTCCTGCTTTATATATAAAAGGCTAACAAGTCGAAGCCACACACTTACACCCGACATATGCAAGGTCAAGTAAGAGTAAATCAAAGACAAGCTCAAGGCTAACCTTCAAGGTCAACACTTCGCGATAAAGGTTATGAAAATGTCTTTTAAGGTCATAGAATTATAAGGTCACCGTCAAGGTCAACAAATTTTCAAGGTTGTCGCCGGAAAGGTTAAAAAATGTTCAAGGTCAAGTTTACAATGTCAATTGAAATATCAAGGGCATAAAAATCGCCGTTCAGGGTCATCATATCATCACCAGTCCAAGATCAAGGTCACAAACTCATTCAAAGTCAACCTTGAGCGTTCAATGTGAACCGCTAGTACATCGAACTTTTCAACGTTATTACACAGTCAAGGTCGAGGCCAGGAGTGGGGGAGGGTGTAAAGACAAAAGTTGTTCCTTACATCGTGAGAAATATTTTTGTCAAAAAGCTATTTCTCTAAAACCAATGGTACAGTAGTTATAAGGAAATAAACAATTATATTGTTTATAACAATTATTGATCGCGCTAGAATTTTTCAATCCTAATAATTTTGGCTCTATCTACACCTAATTCTCAATGTTCATAATTTTTTTCAGATTTTTCTGAGCGATTCTTTTGGTGATGAGTGTGAGGGACAGCAATTCTTAAACGTTTTTTCCGAAAAATGTCTAAAAAAAATGCATAAAAATACATCATATATATTGTTAAATTTCTGCTTTAATAAGCTTTCATTTGACACTCTACACGATGCCTTTGATCCATTTCCCAATGTACCCCCTAAAATTAACCCTCAGAATCAAAATTCAACTTTTTATACATACTTCACGTTTATAATGATTGGGAAACTCTATCTATGTGCTTTTCAAATTTTTACGTCAAATAGTTTCAGAGAAAATCGCCTGTGACAGACGGACGGACGGACACCGCAGTGATTCCGTATTGCCAAATTTAGCACGGAACACTAAAAACACATGTTAAAACCTTCTTCATAAAATAAACACAGGTCAATGACCCTGCGCCCCTAGTGGCCACTTTCATAACTAACACATCGGGGATTGTTTACAGTGTTGTGTTTATTTACACCATTTTTAAAATCTGAAAATTAGTATTAGTTTGTCATTTTTGTTACAAAATCTAAGGCATCTTTAAAAATAAAGAATAACTTTAACAAAAACAATAAGCAAACCGAAAAACCATAGTGAAATAACTTGAGTGTGCAGCAAGAGTTTACCCAGGTTCTGAACTAGAATTATTTTGATACGTCTTTCTGTGTGGCGGGGCGGGATGCGAATTCGGTTTGCCAAGATCATTGACTATTTTTTCTTCTTGGGGGGGTGGGGGGGGCTCAGCTATCTCCCTGCCTCTTGCTAAGTACTCCCTTGGTATGCAGGTAGATTGGTGCTCCCGTCATTCGACGAACTGGTTAGTGTTTCTCGATGCATAAATATCCGTTTTACTTGTAAAATATTGTTCTTTAACTATTTTCTGAGTTCTCTTAATATCTCTGTGTAATAGTTCGGTATAAGTGCGTGGTCTGACCAGATCCATATACCGATTGTTGCAAAATAGCATTTTGCTATATTAGAATATGCGACTATTTATGATTATTTTTCCCTCAAATCGTATATTTTTTTTTTATTTCGTCACAATACCGGCCCTTATCCGACACTTCTGAAGAGCCTGCCGCCATAGGCTCTAATATTATAAAGGGAAAACAAACGAAGCAGCCCCGGCATTGCCAAACTTAATTTTATATTATCGTGACATAATTTTTTCTATCAGTTTTAGTGAAGACCGAAAATAATCGAAAGTATTTTTAACTCCAAAGACGCATTTTACCAAAATGTGTCTTTTAATTTAATAGCAATTTCTTTACTCAATATGGAAAAATATGGACCATACACTCGTGAAATCAGTTGGAATCATAAGCGGTTCTAGACCTCTATTTTTGGGGGGGCTTAAGCCCCTGGTTTATATTTTGAGGGGGCTTAAGCCCCGGTTTATATATAGGCGGTTAGGCTTTTCAGTTGGATTTGGGGGGGCTCATTGGAGATTTGGGAGGAGGGGGGGCTTAGCCCCCAAGCTCCCACCTAAAATCGATGGTTTGAATTGTAACCAGAACGAAACAGGCTGTGTTATACCATCAACGCAAAGAATTAGGACTTATGACTTACCCAACAGTACGTTATTAATGAGATGAGCGTTTTTCCTACCAGCTTAAACTTTGTGCCGAAAAAGGTTAAAAATCATAGCGCAACACACCAATTGGGCACCGTGAGTTTTTTTACTGGTGGGGCAAATTTTGTGGGCAACTAGTGATATCAACGTAACAAGTAAAACACACTTCTTTTATTAAGGAAGGTTTTTTTATATGGTGTCTAGTTTTGCCAAGAAATTATTTACCCACAAATAAACACCGCAAAAAAACATAAAATACTAAAATGGCATATTTGCTGTAACTTTTTTAAAATTACATGCGAACAGTTTCTTGCACTGTTAAAGCCATTATTAACACAAGTACTCAAGTACTAATACTACACTACTTATTACTACACAAAGGACACAACACAAATATTATCAAATAATATCCAAAAACATTACAGAATTAGGAAAGCTGAAACTCCATAATACCTCTTAAACTAATAATAAGAGCCGGCGCGACGTAATGAAATGTAAACAAAAGTTTATGCAAATACAAGGCGCATAGTGGGTAATAATTTTTTTTTGTCTAACCTAAATGTTTTACAATAGACGGATGGCTCGAGTGTATTTCTATAGTCGCCCGGGAAATTCAGGTGCCTTGACGGTCGCACGAGTGCCGACAGCGATCGATATTGTTTAGTGGGCCGTCGACTATTTCCTGATATATTTGTCTCTTTTTAACTTCCTCAAGCGCGACTTAAATAACTTCGACACCGAAATATATTTTTAAAAAAGATTTTATTTAAGTAAAAAATACAATTTTTGGTAAATATGTCTGTTCAAGACGAGAATACAACAGAGAATAAATTATCAAAATGCAATAATTGCCTTTTTAGAATATTGGCTTGACACTCTTCGGAGAATCGCAGGCCTGGGAAAGTGCTGAATTGTCAGGTTCCATGGTTAGGTAGCCGGTACACATAATTCGCGTATGTTTGTTTTTCTCTTATTTTAATGCATTTATATTATAGTTTTTTATTTCCATGTAAAAGCTATGGGGTGAATTTAAAATACGAAGCAAGCAACAGGATCTGGCTCTTTGGCTTCGCCGTGCCGATTCTTTATTGGGGAGTTTTCGCATGGAACTTACACTTTTTAGAATAAAAGATAATTATTTTTTGATTTTAAAAAATATATTATATATACCAAGTGACCTTATGGACAAGCCGTGACTGTAGGGGACATCAGCATAGTAATTCAAAATTATAATGAAAATTCTTTCATACAGAAGGAAATTTTGTCAAAAAAAAACATTATTCTGTTTCATGCAGCACATTCAGAATATATATATATATATATATATATATATATATATATATATATATATATATATATATATATATATATATATATATATATTCGCCATTGTCATGATAATTACCCTAATTTACCGATTTTTTTTAAAAGTTCGCCAATTGAATTTTTCTAAAGTCAGGATATATCGAAATCGCTTTCTTGCACCCACAAACGTTACATAATACGTAAATATTATTAATGTAAAATTTAATTAAGTTTTTAATTCTATTAGGCTAATTTAAAAAACACCATAATCATGGGCGCCCATAGGGGACAAGGGGGCACTTGCCCCCTGGATTCCTTAACCTACATGCGGCGCATTGACAATTTATGCATATACTTACGCATTATTACATATTTTTTGTTTTGCCCCCCTCGCCCTAGAAAATTCTCTATGGGCACTCTTGACTATAATCAAAGCACAAACCAGGTAAAACTGAGCAAAATATTAACAACGGATCGACGATGCCCAGATTCTAGGTAGCAAAAAGGAGCTGCATTATTACTTGCAAGTAACTTCTAAAGAGAAGTAAATATTGATAACATTTAAATTTACGGTATGCAACCCATATACGCGTCAAAATACCATGATGGGCCATTTCGTGTTCGCTGTAAATTAAATCTCTTAAAACAATCAGATGTAAAATTGTATCATTGTATTTGAGAACTGTTAAGTTAGTCATTATTACACAAAGCAGTAATGGTTGGTTTTGTTTTCTATTGGTCTTAAAAATTGACTTATACTATATAAAAAAACATAACGACAGTCCCGTGCCCCTACCTAATGCCAGGCTCTTGAGAAATGCTGTAACATTATTTAAAACTAGCCTTATCTCAACTGAAAAAAAAAGGGTTTGAAACTAATAAAATGTTACTAAAAAACAAGAAAGTGGTTTAAAGATAGCAAATATTTGATGAATTACATTATTCAGCCGCTTCTCGGGCTTTAAACTTCCCGTCGAACATCAGTTTCAATGTGAAACGGTAGCTGCCACTGTCGCCTTTTCATTTCTTTTTTAACGCATTTCTGGAATGCCAGTTGTTTGTAATGTATGGGTCTGGGGATAAGTAACAGTTTTTGCTTTTTTTCAATTCTTATTTTAATATAATAAAAATGTTTTGGTCATAACGCTGGTCCCGACAAATATCTAGTCTAACAGTTTTGTAATTTGTCATTGCAAAATAAATAATCACTAGTAGTGCATAACCTAACATTTTAGAAGTATTTGGTTAAGTTAACAGCAAGAAATTTCTGTTCTTTCATTTACTTAATTATATCTTGTGCAGTTTGGATGACCCATGGTGCAAAATTCTCATGAATAGAGATTGTAAAAATTCAAGTAAAATTTTTGTAAAAGATTCAAGGTGTGCCTTGAAATTTATTAACGTTCCCCGCGAGCAAAAGTAATTCTCCATCTCGTCTACAGCCTGAACTATCCCTTAAGAGTAATGATGGTCCTCTCTCACGTAACATCAATCCCTTTAGAAAAGTAACGACGGTCACCCTATTTTTAAAAAATTCTTTTATATCGGCTACTGTGTGCGGACATTTATTTTATTTACTTCAATATGTTGCAAATCAAGCGTTTTCAGCAAAAAAAAATTAGTGAAATGACCCATTATTGTATTTTGACCCATACACGCAAATAAATAAAGATCAGACACGGGTGAAAGTTTTTCAAACAATTAGTTATTCCAGCGCTATTCGCCGGAAGTATTGTGTCATATAAATACGAATTGCAAAATTGGCGAATTTCACATTCAAATTTTTAACCTGATAAACCTTTAATAATTAATTAAGTAGAACATAAGAAATTTTCTTTGATGTAGAACAATATTCGCTAAATACGTTATCTCGTTTTTGTTCTCTGTCCCTAGTCTCTTTTTTCTTCTTTCAATGCTGAATTTCAAGCCGAAATCCTATATTAGCGGCATTCGGAAATTCAACCTTTTTCATCGTTTTGCTCGGATGTTTGACAGGTACGTGTCGAACTATTTACAACAAGAAGTCATGTGCCTCTTAAAAATCCCGAGAAAAGCGATAGAAAAGATTGAATTGATGAATGCCTCTACTATCTCAACACAACCTTTTTATTATCTCTTATGCAGTCAAAATTGGTAGTTTTTTTTTTGGGTTGCCTATACTTCGTCACGCCAGGGGTAAAAGTATTTTAAATCATTAGATAATGTCAAATAACGTATTTAGGCGGACCGTAAGAGTTGTGTTGTTTAATAATTAAATAACTTTTTAGTTTTCTAGTGCTGATAGTAAAAAAATGCCGTGGATTATTTTAAGTATTGTGTTTTAATTATAAGTGGGCCATTTTTTACATTAATGGCTAAGTATAATATACCTACTGTTTTGTTAGTCTTGTATAAGTTTAACGTAAAACCTGACAAACGTATTCTATTTTCTTTGGTAAAATCTTTTTACAGGAAATGTATTTTACAGAGATTTTACTAAAAAGTAACAAAAACATTAGTTTTAGTTTTTAATAATGAGGATAGTGACAAAATACCATGGCATCTTTGTGTTTAAATTTTTTTAATGGATCTTTTGTATATTTTAGTTATAAGTCGAGTGTTTGTTTCTTGTACTAATGGTTGTACTGTATTGTTAGTGTGAATTTGTTAACATAAAACATTTTTAAGAGAAGTGTACTTTAAATGCATTTTACTTTAAAGGTAACAAGAACATTATTTCTTAGAATAGGCAACTTATTCGTTTATTCATATGTGTTTCTTGCCAGAAGTGGGTACCGTCGGTTAGAGAAAGTTTAAGGAGCGATTACTAGTGTCATTTATGAATATTTTTCTCCAATCTGAATTCATACCAGAATTTACCGGTTTCAGTATATGCAGGGTATTTCATAACACCCTGTATAATGGCAAAATACAAGACCTATGAGGATAGGAAATACTGAAGACAAACCTAACTATAGGAAAGTTTTCCAACAAGTGGGCGACAGCAGGGGCGCGCCAAGCCGAGGGTGCAAGGAGTGCACCGCACACGGGCGGCAAATTTCAGGGGCGGCAAAAAGCCGCCTCGTTTTTTCATAATAATAATAATAATAATCATAAAAAAACGTTTATCATGTTTTGATATCAGTGGAAAAATCACAGTTCGTGAAATATCGCGCATCACATCACTAACGAGTAGGTACCTACAATAAATTAATCACTGCTATAAATCACGGTTCTTTCCCGATCACGATTATGCCATGAAATTGGGTTCTTCCCCGGCGATTCGGTGAGTTTTTGCAGTCAAATAATAATTTTCAAATGGATTTAAAAATATGACATATTGAAATACATATGAAATTTTATTGTGTTTTATTGTCGACATACATACAGGGGCGGCAAATAACATCTTGCACCCGGGCGGCAAATTTCGTTGGCGCGCCCCTGGGCGACAGGGTAAATGTAGTGTAGTAACGCTGAAAGTTAAACACCGCAACGTCACCACTCGACAACGGCAGTTGTTCTCGGTCTCTGCCTACGCCATGTTAATATTATTTATTTCATCGCCGACAGTAATTATAAATGGCATAGAAAATAAACGGGATCTATGGTAAAAACCAGGCGAGATGGTACGGTAGTCAAGCAGACAGCCAGAGGCGCAACTAGGGGGGGCTTAGCTCCCCCAAACTCGATATTAACCCCCCTAGACCGATTGTTATTCCATAAAAACAAAAACTTCAAATTAACTTTCTCTTAAGGGTTAGGGCTTAAGCCCCCCCAAAAGACACTGTTTAGTTGCGCCACTGCAGACAGCCCGTTGCTAAGTGAGTAGTGGTGTGGCAGATCGTATGTATTCGTTGCCAAGTAACGAGTAGTCTATTAGATTTGAAGTACCGATTCGTTACTGCCGCTGCCAAGTCGCATCCGTATTATTTCGGTACGGTAGTCGAGCAGACAATCCGTTTCTAAGTGAGTAGTGGTGTGGCAAATCGTATGTATTCGTTACCAACTAACGAGTAGTCTGTTAGATTTGAAGTACCGATTCGTTACTGCCGCTGCCAAGCCGCATCCGTATTTAGGCCAATCATTAGAGCAAAAAAAAAGTCATATATTGCACAAAAGACTAGTAGAAAACCATCAATGCCATCATTTAAAAGATAGTCCGTAGATGTATTCTGATGTGTTTTCGACTAGCAACTCTCATTAATTAATTTGTTATTAACAATTTAGTGCAAAAAAACGCTTTTTTTTGGTTTTTTGCTTATAAAACGAAAACTATTCGAGGAATTTCAATTCCGTAAATAGAAAAGTTGTAGAGAATTAAATTACAAAGAAAATGAGAGGTGGAGCGATCCGATCGGTTGATTATAACTGAAGAAAATCCGGAAAAAGCGGAAAATTCAGCTTTATTTTCAAAAATTCCTAACTTTTCCATTTATGAGGATTAAGAGCTGAAATTTGGCACAGAAGTAGATAATTATATCAACTTTAAGTGTGCGCAAGGCAGGTGCTGTCGGACTATTAGTTTTTGCGCAAGTGCAATGTCAATTTTTTTATGCATTTTTTTGCCGAGAGCCTGCTTGCGTTAAAAATGGTCCTATTTTAATTCTAATACCGGTTTTCAAAACTAGAAGTAAAGTACTATAAATCGTATATCCCAAGTTTTCATTAATATACAGGGAAATGGATGAAACATGCACTTGAACATCGGTGTAAATGGCCTTGGGCGCGCGAGCGAGCGAGTGGTGGGGGAAGGATGGGAAGCGTACATCTATAGACATACAGGCAGGCCGTGCGGAGCGTCGCATCTTGTCACTGGATTTTCTCAGCAACTACTTCACCTTTTTGGAAGATTCTTTGTTTGATTTAGGGGTTATTGAATACGAGGAATCTGATCCTCTATTCAGATTCCACGAATAATTCAAGATAAAGCTGCTATGCTATTCCACCTCCTTGAGTAAAAATTCTTATATTTCTATTCTATAAATAAACGAGCAGGAAGGTAGTTAATTTAAACACATAAATATATATTTTTTTCCGTGGCGGGTTTGACATTTTATCTCTGTTGACAGGTAAGAAAATGTCACTTTTTATGAAATTACTTTTTTCCCCGGGAAAAAAGTGAGTACTTTTTTCCCGTATATATATACACATAAGTAGAGGTAGATATTTAAATTTAGAATATTTTATTATACAAAAGTTACATTTCCTTTCAGACATTTTTTAACTGTATATTATTCAAAATAACTACTAAACAACCACTAAGTTTGCAATTTTTCAATCAAATCACAGAATTAAAGTGACAGATGTTTGATTACTTTATAGGTTTCCTTAGCAACGCAGGTCCAATTGTCGCTATAAGTACAACAGCCTACCAGTTTAAACATTCAAATTTCGCAGCGATAATTTTCTGACTTTAATATATTGTAATAATAGGTTTTTTCCTCGGTTTTTTTCAATATTAAATCGTCGTTTTTCCCGTCGCAGAAAAACATAGTGTATTATACACGGGAAAAATATTAGGTTTTAGCTCTCGGTTTTTTGTCTCCCTCCGCTTCGCGTCGAGAGACAACACAACCTCGAGCTAAAATTTAATACTTTTTTCCCCTTGTATAATAAAATAACTATTTTTTTTTCACAAAAGTGTTTTATTAATATGATTAAAAATGGATGATAAACAACATGAACATATTATTGCGCCGAATACATTAGTTATAAAATTCGCCTTCTTTTCGGAAGGTCCGCATAGTTTATTTCATTTTCTTCCATCTGCTCGCTGTCTATTAAACTATCAAAGTCAGAATCATCGTCGGATGCAGATTGATCAATCAGATCAAAAAGTACAACTCACAACTCCGAACGCTCTGTAGCATCTAACCGTTGGCGTCGCTTTCTCTTCTATTCGTTTGAATCCCAAGGCAACGGCTGTACCCATACCACCGAACCCGACCAATAGAAGAGAGAGGGAGGGGGCGCATTAGACGGTTACACAGCTATTCAAAATTTAAGCGTGCTATAGCTATATATGTCTCGTCTCTTCTAATCCTTAGACCACTCCGAAATCCGAAATAGTAGCTTTATCTTGAATTATTCGTGGAATCTGAATAGAGAATCAGAGTCCTCGTATTCAGTAACCCCAAAATCAAAAAAAGAATCTTCCAAAAAGCTGCAGTAGTCGCTGAGAAAAGCCAGTGAAAAGATGCGACGCTCCGCACGGCCTGCCTGTATGTCTATAGATGTACGCTTCCCATCCTTCCCCCACCACTCGCTCGCTCGTGCGCCCAAGGCCATTTACACCGATGTTCAAGTGCATGTTTCATCCATTTCGCTGTATTTTAATGAAAACTTGGGATATACGATTTATAGTATTTTACTTCTAGTTTTGAACACCGGTATTAGAATTAAAATAGGACCATTATTAACGCAAGCAGGCTCCCGGCAAAAAAATGCTTAAAAAAATTGAAATTGCACTTGCGCAAAAACTAATGGCCCGACAGCACCTGCCTTGCGCACACTTAAAGTTGATATAATTATCTACTTCTGTGCCAAATTTCAGTTCTTAATCTTCATAAATGGAAAAGATATGAATTTTTCAAAATTAAGCTCAATTTTCCGATTTTTCCGGATTTTCTTTGGTTCTAATCAACCGATCGGATCGCTCCACCTCTTATTTTCTTCGTAATTTAATTCTCTACAACTTTTCTATTTACGGAATTGAAATTCTTCGAGTAGTTATCGTTTTATAACCAAAAAAACAAAAAAAAAACACGTTTTTTTGCACTCAAATGTTAATAACAAATTAATTAATGAGAGTTGCGAGTCGAAAACACATCAGAATATATCTACGGAGTGTCTTTCAAATGATGGCACAGGTGGCTTTCTACTAGTCTTTTTTTCACACAAAAAGCTCTAATGATTGGCCTAAGGGTACAAACACAGTAAAAGCAGGTTTCCCGCTTCCGGGTAGCCAGCGCCGACCAGGGCATATAATTTGCCGTGTTTTTAAATTGTCGCTAGCGCATTGCTATTAATAATTTAAAAACAAGGTAAATTCAAGGCCCTAGTCAGCGCCGATTATCTGAAAGCGAGAATCCTGCTTTCACTGTGTTTGTACCCTTAGAAATACCGAAGTAACGAGTAACGAATATTTAGTAACGAATAGCGATGACAGAAGTAACGTATACGTACGAGTATTAAAACTTTCCTTACTTTTAAAGCCCTATAAGTGAAGGCGGCGCGCGGCGCTTGGCTGCCATTAGGCTGATGACGTTGCTGTGTTTAACTTGCAGTGTTACTACTCTACCCCTTACATGTTAAACCACAAGATTATTTCATTGGTTTTGATGGAGGTAGGTACATATATTACATTTTTTAGCTATTTAAGAATTTTTAAATACTCTTCGGATATACATTTTGTTAATGAACATACATTTTCTCGTTTTGAATGGCCATGTTGAGGGCAAATGAGAATGTTCTCTATATTATTTTACATACCTACCATTAGTAAACTAAGCATCATCTACCTAAGTATCATTTATTAGGTAGAAAATAAGTTAGACAAACCTGCAATAGGGCCCCGTGTGTACTATATAATTTTATTTATACGAACAAATATATATTTTTGTACTCCCTAACAACTCAAATAACTGACAGACAGATAAGATAATAGCTTAGTTTCTATTATGGATAACAATATTATGTATTGTTGTTCATTTTTAATTGTTTTAATGACTATAAAGGTATTATACAGGAACTGATTTCTGCATTTTTTAAAGTTTTTGCTATACCAATAGATAGTTACATAGATAGATTTTGAAATTGCTTAAACTGCTTCAAGCATATGAAAATGTCCCTAGTAGTGAAATAATAAGGATATTGGAGTTACAGTAAATATCAAGCTAACAAGTAGTTCTGATAGGATTTTGTAAAATTTAAGTATTTGTGATTTATTATTAAATAAAAGTAAAGTAAAGAGTACTTTTTTTAGATAAACCTAATCAACAAGCTTAGTTGTACTTTCATGTAGGGTTTTTGGATCAACTATAGGCATTTTGAATATTTAAGGCCCCTTGTTCTACATGTCTGTGAAGATAGTTTTTCAATATTTATAATTTATTGTTTTGTACATTTCAGGTAATCATGCAACAAACATACAAAATTAAAAAGGGCTGGTTCCGTCCAGAAGACTACTGTAATCTCTATTTAGTACAGATGTTATGAAGCTAAGAGAATCAAAAACCGAAGCATTAATAAATACCTACTAAATTTTGGTATGAAAAGGTGATCAAAGAAAACAAACTTTGGTTGTATAGACAATCCAGAGTGCAGTGTTTTATAAAATGGGCTTCTTTTTATTTCTGTTTAGTTTTACAAGTTACATATTTACACAAAGTACCTACTCGTTTCTTTGTTCTACTTGTTACTCTAGTTAATGCAGATGGAATTTGTCTCGAAGCAACCACAAAGATACACTAAAAGCAGGTCTCTAGAACTAAAAATTGTTTTTTGCAGTTTTCTCACATGTACCTACAGAAAGGAAGGGATTTTTTTGTAGTACTTCACATATTGTGCTATTTTTAAAAGCATATTTTTACAGAAGAAGATTTTACAGATTTTTTACGTACGTGGCCCCCTTTCATTTTTTCAAAAATAAATATTAATTATGTCAAGTACGACTGAAGGTTCCCCTCTTTCATGTGCAGGTGACAGAACTGCGAACAAAAATTAGTTCTGGAGAAGACCGGCTTTTAGTTCATGTTTTGGCTACCTCATGCCAAACTTTACTTACATTCAAGTGTCAGGCAGGGTTTAGCCTGTACCTCCCTTTAAAAAATTAGTATGTTTAAGTAGGTACTTGATTTTTAACGCTGCTTATTTGAGAAAGAAGTAAATCACTTTTTAAAACTTTAATATCAATCAAAGTAAAATATTTCGTTTCAACTGTACCTACATTACTGGTTTTCACCTCTTAGGATGTATTCCTATTGTACAGAATTTTTAGATTATTCCCCAGGTGGATACCCTCAATTCTATTTTAGGCTTCTAGTTTAAATATTTTTGAGATTTCAACCCAAATTTTTGCTAGCGATTATATAAATGAGAAGAAAATGCTTCGTTTACAAGACAGAGACTGATACAATTTTTATTGTTTTTTTTTTTAAATTGAAATTTTTAAAAATAATTTATTTTTCATATCCTTTCATAAAAATTCTACTTTAAAATCGAAAAGGTGTGCTTAATTTTCATTAAAAAAATAAAACGTTTTCATATTCAATTAACCCATTACTGGCAAAAAATTTGCGATGTTATTTGTGAATGTTTAATAATGAAATAAAATTCGCTTATTGCAAGGTTTGTAATTAGTTTTTCAGTTAACCATTTGCTACAATTTTCTGAATTATTCATCTCATCATGGTAGTCCCCTGTTTTGGAGCCAGACTTAATTAAACATTAGCAAGCTGTTGTGACTAAAACCCATTTCTCCACCTGCATGAACGACAATAATTACTCGGTTGCATTTGGAAATATTTGCGAGTAATCCCTTTGTGCTTTCGTCACTCCAACTTTTTGAGGAAATATGTCCACTATGTATATAGGTTTCGTCCAAATAAATGGGACGATTTTGACTACGATAATATATGATGTTTTTGCAGAAAATCAATTCTCAGAGACTTCATTTCATTTTTTTTTGCTATAAGTACTTTCCAGTTATTTTGTGTTTTTCTAAAGCAAAGTCCCATTCTGTTCAAAATTCTTCCAAGGGAAGTATTAGACCTACTCCACTCAATTTCCTCCCTGAGTTTTGCTCCAAGTTTTTCCAGCTTTACTCGACATCCTTCTGCAAGGTGAAAATTATATATAATATGAAGAACCTCCATTATTTTATATTCCGGAATATTCGTTACTGATGAAAGTCTTCGCCGTTTTTAACCCGGACTATTAAAGACCTCTCTTGGAAAAGTAGGTGTGTCACTTTCACTCGTTGTTTCACCGAAAGAATCTTCTTTTATAATTATATTATCTATTGTCCGAACTGAAACACCAGTAGCACTACTAACGTTTGTTTTTATCTTACTAATTTTCTCTTCCATCGATTTATTATTCTTAAAATAATGAAACAGGTAAAAAACTATTTCGCTAGCTTGGCTTGACTACCAAGTACTTTGTTATGTTTACTTTCAGCCATTGTATTTTTATCGCAAACAAGGGACCATAAACTAAACTAAAATACCCGCGCCACTGCTAAAAGCCTGATGGGCGTCATTTAAAATTGAGGGTACTGCGCAGTGCGCAACTTGCCTACTCGCCAACTTACATGGCGGGTACTCTACAAGATCAATAACTTGAAAAGAACCAGAGAATATACCTATGCATATTGGAGGTAATTTCTTATAATAATTTGTTCATACTGCCTATTTTGTTAAATCATAACTTTGAAGCCATATTATTATTGAGATTACTTGGGTTTTTTAAAAATATAATAATTTTTTAAAAAACAGTGCTGGACTCCGTTAGGGAGGAGCAATTGTAATGGGGAATTTTTTAAAATTTTAATTACTATTAAGCTTGGGTGGTGGTTTGGTGCCTTTCATTGTTCCTAGGTGCCTTTTGGGATCCTAGATGACCCTTAAAGTTGAAAAATCTTTTAAAAAATTATACCAATCATTTGCAGCTTTTCGCTTGTTTTTCTTACAAAATCAACCCAGAACACACCAATTAGGTGGAGGTAGCTACAAGTCGTGTTTCAACTCCCTCCCACCCATTACCTTAGTCTTTTGTTTGCGGTTTACTTTCAGAAATCTCTCTTGGTCTAAATTTGGGGTTGCTTTTGTCATGATGAAAATCCCTTTCAGTAGTTCCATAAACTAAGGAAGATGCTTTTGTGATCGTCATAAGATGCCGTTCAACAGCCTGAGTGGGACATGACAATTTAAATATTTTAGTCTCGTCCGGAACTTCTAAAATCATCTCACGAAGTACTTCTTCACTACTGGGTATATATAAAGAGAATTTAGTTGTAATAAAGACTGGCAGTCAATCAACTCAATAGATTCCGTTGCTCCAAAATTAATTTTTGGTAAGTACTTTAAATTCACGTATACAGTTCTCCATAAGGCATGAAGTTCGGCTTTTCAGTATTCGAGATAATGCTAATTCGCGAACACGCCCTCGACTGTCTGCAAACATGGCAAGCAAAATATTTTCTGGATGAGCGTAGTAGCTACTTTGAATAACAGAATCAACTATTTTTTTGAGCTTATTTGGTAAGTACCGAGATGACTGAATAAAGAGAAACCAGTGGCTGGGTCCGTATTTGCATGATAATTGGCGTTTGAGAACCAGCAACTAGCAGATAGTTCAACAACATATTAGATCAATATCCTTCGTATTTCCGATTCGTTTTCAGTTGCAACATACAGTCTTAATGTCCTGTTGGCTACAATTAACCACCTTGAATGCGTCATTTTACAGGTTGTCTTTCTGTCAGTCTAATTGCCAAGCACATTTTATACAAATAATTTTGGTCAGTTGTGAGTTAGTTTAAATCCACCGGAGTCAATTTGACCTCTATGCTTTTAAACGTGACAACCGGCATCACACATACAAGAAGTTTTCATATAATGCTTGTAAAGCCCCTTCGATCATTTGTTTTCTATCTAATTCCTGCATTAAATGCCGAAGTGGCGAAGATATTTCAATTTGTTTAGTCAGGCTATTGTTCGAGCCTTTATTAACGATTGTGCCATCGCACCAACTGTAACAATCTTGTTAAAATTTACTTCCAGTAAGTTTTTTTAAGAAACTCGCAATGGTGTTTTAATACCATTGCATTACCTGATTCTGGGGATACATGGGTCAAGTTCTGTTCGGGATTTCTTGCGCTCTCGTCTTATTTGGTTCTATTAATAATCTTTGATGAGTCCTCTTTGGTACCTAATGAAGTCAAGATCTGTTAGAACAGCATTTACAATCAGGGATGCTGACTTATCAGACACACCGCTTCTATCATATGCATCTGCCACATTCTTTAAAGGTAATCCTAGGGTGTACCTTTCGGTAATTTTGTAGCTGATGGCGAATTTAATTAGCATTACAAAGTACTAGTATAGCTTTTGCTACCTTCATCGTTATCCTAATCAAGATTTTGGTGTGTGTCTGAGGAATCAGGTTCGAGGGTCAGTAGAGGCGGTTGATGCTCCCTGACTCTCTGAGCACCTTTTGCCGCTCCTGATTCTCCCGAGTGACTCGCAGGTGTGCTATTGGGGTAATGACCTTGAACGTGCACGTGTGCTATTGTTATTTGGCCTTGATATGTGTAGGTGTTATTCCATAGTCTTTTGTCGAAGTGGCCGTTGACTTTTAGTTCTTAATATTGGGGTGTTTGAGAGTATGTTTCTTTGTTTGTTGATAGCCAGGTGTATGATGCTCTCTTCAGGGTCACCTTATTGTGATGCATTTTCAATGCAAAGCAAGCAGGTGGTTAGACGCAGTTTTGCGACACGATTTGTCCTTTAAATATTTGACATAGAACAACAACCAGCTGTTGAGATAGCCGACTTGAGGGCCAATAATTCACGACGTACCTGTCCCTTTCGGTATTCGAGCTGGATGGCATTATTACCTGTCAAGCGTAAAGAGGGTTTGATGTTTATGTTAAGCCGCTTAAAAGTGAGTGACACATCAATTCTTTAGATTTACATGGTTACTCGCTGTAGATATAGATTAATAAGTATAAATATTGACATTTATTAATTAAAAATAATAAAGGAACGTGTGTGTGTGTGTGTGTGTGTGTGTGTGTTTGAGAGTATGTTTCTTTGTTTGTTGATAGCCAGGTGTATGATGCTCTCTTCAGGTTGGGTTGGGTTGATTGGGTTTGATTAAATTACAAAAATAGTAAAAGGCTTCATTATAAAAAACAACATATTAATATGTTAATTAGAAAGAAAAGCAGAAACGGTTAAAATAAAATATTAGTACAAAGGAGAAAAATAGAATAGTAGGTTCAAATATTTATAAAAAGTACCGAACATTTTTAAAAACAGAACGATTTTATTTCAACAAATGCTATTATATAAGTTAAAATTAAATTAGTACAAAGGAGTTAAAATGTGTGACATAGAGCGACCAGCTGTTGAGATACTCCAGCCCGCCCTTCCCCGCTCCTCATGCAACACAGTCCGACTTCACGATCGATAAATTTTGTTTAGCTTTCTATACATGCATAAGGCAGATGTTTATTTTTGATGTGCTGTGTGAGGAATTTGTCGAGGTGAGCTTTTATAATGGGAGATCAATAAAGCCCACCTGTTGTGTAACCGCTATTTTGAAATAAAAGTTGACAATCGGACCTTTTCTATTTTAATGGATTTAATTTTATGATGTACAGAAACTCAAACCGTTTCCATTTTAATATGTGCAGTTCAGTTTAGTTTAAAAGTTGCATTAAATAAAATATATAAAAATTACTTAGTACTAGACACTTGACTGCTAATTAGTTGGAATATATTTAATTAACCCGCATATCATAGGGTTTTACAATTTAAATTTTTAAATTCAATTCTATTAGAGGTAAAGATATAGGACTTGCGACGAAAAATAGCGGTTACACAACATGCGAACTCTATTGATTTCCCACAAAATCTTGTATCTAATACATTGCTTAGAAACTTAACAGAAAGAGTCATGTATGTAGCCATAGATACAAATATTTTGGAAAATTATTTCATACTATTTTAATATTAGATACATTGTCTCAAACTTCTGGTAGAACTATGCCGTGAGGTTTTCTATATCGCATTAAAAGGCAGAAGGGGTAGCACATTTATTAGGAATACTTAATACTTACACAAGTATGTACAGTTAAGTTATGGTTTAGAAGTTGCATAAAATAAAACACAAAAAAATACTTAATACTAAACACTTAACTGCTAGTTGGTTGTAATATATTTAATTAACTCACACGTCATAGGGTTTTACATATTAAATTTTTAACTCGAATTCTATTAGAAGTAAATATAGAGGACGCGATATTTTTATTTGAAGTATTAAAAAGATCTTGTATACAATTATGCACAGTTATGGTTGTTTGTCTTCACAGCTAGGAAGTAAACTGCTACAAATATGAGCAAATCCTACAGCTAGAACTGGGGTGTGTTGAGGTGTGTTGATATCCTGGCTGACCCGTCACGGATAATGATACCTAAAAATACAAAAAAGTTACTCTTTGACCCAGTCACTCAGCGGCACGCAGTGAAATTTCAAAGTTGTATATCTCTGTTACTGTAGGAACTACTGTAGGTACTACAGGAACCACACCAAATTTAGGGGTTTTAATGGTGAGCCCACTGGGATTTCTTTTGGTAAAGAAAGAAACATTTTGTAATTTGCGAAAAAGTTGAATTTTTGCTCTGACTACCCTGGGAAAAAAGATGCGTTTAGGTATTTTATTTGTTACTTTTTCTAAACAAATTTCACGTGTTTTTATCTCTATGTTGTACTATGTACTATGTTATTGTATCACATTTTTTGTTTGTTCCGTTCCTTCTGGGTTTGTACGCTGTTCCTTTAGGGATTATGTAATGTATGTTACCCGTTAGTGCTCCGTTATAAAAACTGTTTATATTTGAGAATGGCATTATTCATTCAGACGTCGTATGAGTAACATGTTGAAACGCGACATAAAATTTAAACTTCTTGCACTATCGGACGAAGATGTTTTCGGATTCAGAAAAACAGATGCTGGGTGGTTTATTGGCAACAAACTTATTGAATTTAATGGGGATATTTTGTTGATAGATGAAGAAAAGTATACGTTAACGGATGGGTTATTGAATTTGTTAACTCATCAGCGCCCGAAGAAATATACCAGCCATGAACTGAATCAGTATAAGGAAATTCTGTTATTATCCGACGCACACAGATGTGGTTTTCTGAGGAATAGACCTATACGATCAAGTAAAAATTGGAAATATATAAATATTATATCCAAGTTATTTCCACCCAAAAGGAAATATAAGAAACCAGACGTGAAGAGTAGATATAATCTACTAGGATGGATGCAACGTTAATACACCATACAAAAAGAAGATTGAAATTATTAATATGTAGTAAACGTTTGTTTTAAAAAAGTGTAATTTTCAATATGTGATATTGAAATATTTATTAATTATTATTATTAATTAAGTCTATTAAATGATATTTTTACAATGGATCTGAGTTTTTAGCCCTATGTTGACAAACAATTTAATTTTCCTCACATATATCCTTAAATTCGTGATTCAATAAGCTTTCATTTGATACCTTATAAGATGTTCTTGAATTTTTTTTTCATTTCCCAATTTTTGTCCCGAAATTAACCCCCAGAATAAAATTTAAGAACTATATTAAAAATACATCATATATGTTGTTAAATTCATGCTTCAGTAAGTTTTCATTTGATACCCTACACCCATCTGCCGCACTACCCGCCACCAACAACACCAACGCAGTATCGCATCGCGTATGCGCGGAGCTGAGTGGGTCTAATTAAAAATTTTGAAAAACGTATAAGGACGAAAGTTGTTCCTTACATCTGAGAAATATTTTAGTTCAAATTTTTTTCTCTAAACCAATGGTCTCCAGTTATAAGAAAACAAACAGTTAAAATTACCGCGCTAGAATTTTTTAATCCCGATAATTTTCCCACAATCTGAGCAATCCTTCTGGTAATAAGGGTGGGAGCTGTTGTATATCTCTGTTCCTACTACAGGAACCGTGAGAATTTGGGGGTTTTACTGGTGAGCCTACTGGGAATTTTTTTGGTAAAGAAAGAAACATTTTATAATTTGCGAAAAAGTTGAATTTTGCTCTACCTACCCTGGGAAAAAATGAGCTCGTCTAGGTATTTTATTTATTGTCGAAAACCCTTTTCTCTAAAACCAGTGGTTCAGCAGTTTTAAGGAAACAAACTTTTTAAAATTTTATCTCTATGCCAAATTTCAAATTTTTACGTCCTATAAGATAAAATCCTGTGACAGACAGACGGACGGCCGGATTGATGGACTTACGAGAAACGATACTCTTTGGTACTGTCAGTAATTAATTTAAAAATGTAAAACAGTGTTTAGGAATAACTTTGTACCAAGTAAAACCAAAAATTTGCCGTTTTCCAAACAATTTATGGGTCCTCCACCATATTGTCAAAAAAAATTGAAAAACTCATCCAATCATAAAACCTCTAAATAATATTATTACCTGAACCAACGCCATATTTTTCTTCACAGCTGTCAAGATGAGCAAGCAGTCAAAAAAAACATTAGCAAATTCTGTAACTAGTTAACCTTGTGAGTGTATTCTCCTATCAAACCCATCATGGATAACCATACCTAAAAAATACAAAAAAGTTACTCATTGACACTTAAATTGTTTATACCAATTGACCGCTCTAGAATTTTTTAATCCTGGTAATATTCCCGCAATCTAAACCTAATTCCAAATGTTCATGATTTTTTCAGATTTTTCTGAGGAATCCTTCTGATAAAAAGGGTAGGAGATAGCAATTTTTAGCGTTTCTCGGGGAAAATGTTAAAAAAATACATGAAAATAAAATACATCATATTGAATTCGAGCTTCAATAAGCTTTCATTTGATACCCTACACGACGCTATTGAAATTTTTTTTTCATTTCACAATTTTTGCCCCGAAATTAACTCCCAGAATAAAATTAAAAAACTACATTAAAAATACATCATGTATATTGTTAAATCCATGCTTTAATATGCTTTCATTTGATACCCTACACCTATCTGCCGCACTACCCGCCACCAACAGCATCGCGTATGCGCGGAGCTGAGTGGGCCAAATTAAAAATTTTAAAAAACGTATAAGTACAAAAGTTGTTCCTTACATCGTGAGAAATATTTCTTGTTAAAAAAATTTTCTCTAAACGAATGGTTCAGCAGTTGTATGGAAATAAACAGTTAAAATGACAGCGCTAGAATTTTTTAATCCTGAAAATTTACCCGCAATTTAAACCTAATTATCAATGTTCACGATTTTTTTTTCAGATTTTTCTGAGCAATTCTTCTGGTAATAAGGGTGGGATGGACTTACGAGAAACGTTACTCTTTGGCACTGTCAGTAATTACTTTAAAAATGTAAAACTGTGTTTAGAAATATCTTTGCACCAAGTAAAACAAAAAAATTATCGTTTTCCAAACAATTTATGTGTCCTTCAACATAATGTCAAAAAAAAAATGAAAGACTCATCCATTCATAAAAACTCTAAATAATATTATTACCTTAACCTACGCCATTTTTTCTTCACAGCTGTCAGGATGTCAACAGTTACAAACTTGAGCAAATTCTGTAGCTAGGAAAACTTGTTCTCCTATCAAACCCATCATGGATAACGATACCTAAAACATATAAAAAAAGTTACTCTTTGACAATTTTTTATGACAATTGACCGAGCTAGAATTTTTTAATCCTGGTAATTTTCCCGCAATCTAAACCTAATTCCAAATGTTCATGATTTTTCAGATTTTTCTGAACAATCATGAACAAGATAGCAATTTTTAGAGTTTTCTCGAAAAATGTTAAAAAACACATTAAAATAATATACATCTTATATATCGTTGAGTTCGTTCGTTCTTCAATAAGCTTTCATTTGATACCCTACACGATGTTCTTGAATTTTTTTTCTTTTCCCAATTTACCCCCGAAATTACCCCAGAATCAAATTAAAAAACTGCATTAAAAAATACATCATGTATATCGTTGAACTCCTGCTTCAATAAGCTTTCATTTGATACCCTACACGACGCTATTGAAGTTTTTCCCCAATTTTTGCCCCGAAATTAACCCCCTACAATAAAATTTAAAAAATGCATTAAAAATACATCATATATATCGTTAACCTCGTGCTTCCATAAGCGTTCATTTGATACCTTACACAATGATCTTGAAAAAAGCGGTTATTTTTTCATTTCCCAATTTACCCCCCGCCCGGAAATTAATCGCTAGGATCAAATTAAAAAACTGCATTAATAATAATAATAATAATAATAATAATAATAATAATAATAATAATAATAATAATAATAATAATAATAATACTCTTTATTTCAAATTTGTTACAATAACAAAATACTACATTAAAAATACATCATATAAATCGTTAAATTCATGCTTCAATAAGCTTTCGTTTAATACCCTACAAGATGCCATTGAAAAAAAACTTTTTTTCTCTAATTTATCTCCATAAATTAACCCCAAAATCAAATTAAAAAATACATCCTATATATCGTTAAATTCGTGCTTCAATAAGCTTTCATTTGATACCCTACACGATGTTGTTAAAACATTTTTTTTATTTCCCAATTTACCCCTACGAAATTAATCCCCAGAATTAAATTAAAAAACTACATTAAAAAAATACATCATATATATCGTTGAAGTCGTGCTTCAATACGCTTTCATTTGGTACGCTACACGACGCTATTGAATTTTGTTTTCATTTTCCGATTTATCCCACGAAATTAACACCAAAAATCAAATTTAAAAAATACATCATATACTATATCGTTGAATTCGTCATACCAAAAACTACATTTCCATACTGGCTCGGCTCTATCTACATTTTTAAATATTTTTTAGACATAATGTGGTGTTGAAATGAAGAAAATATAAAAGTCTGTCAAGTGCAAGCTATACTTGCACAATTAGTGTTCGGTGCCATTAACCCCAACATAACTTGAGCAAATCTCGGCCGCCCGATCTCCGCCCATCTACCGCGCCAGTGTTTATAAATAACTTTATACCAAGTAAAACAAAAAATTTGTCGTTTTCCAAACAATTTATGGGTCCTCCACCATATTGTCAAAAAACTAAATTGAAAAACGCATCCATTCATAAAAACTCTAAATATTATTACCTTAACCAACGCCATTTTTTCTTTACAGCTGTCAGGATGAGCAAGCAGTCAAACATGGGCAAATTCTGTAACTAGGAAAACTTGTGACTGTATTCTCCTATCAAACCCGTCATGGATATAACCATACCTAAAAAATAAAAAGAAAGTTACTCTTTGACAATTTTTTATGACAATTGACCGAGCTAGAATTTTTTAATCCTGGTAATTTTCCCGCAATCTAAACCTAATTCTCAATGTTCACGATTTTTAGACTTTTCTTCGGCGGTATGCAGTAAAATTTCAAATTTGTATATCTGTGTTCCTACTGCAGGAACCGTACCAAATTTGAGGGCTTTAATGGTGAGCCCACTGGGAATGTTTTGGTAAAGAAAAAACATAATAAGTAATTTGTGAAAAAGTTGAATATTTGCCCTGCCTAACCTGGGAAAAATGAGCGCGTTTAGGTATTTTATTTATTATTTTTTAAACAAATTTTATGTCATTTTGTCGAGAATCTTTAAGGTTGTTCAGGTAAAAATACATAATAATGGGACGACACTACGAAGAAACGTTTAAAAAGATATTTAAAAAACCGGTCAAGTGAAAGCAATACTTACACATTTATTAGTGTTCCGTGCCATACACCCCACTTAAATTGTAATTATTAATAGTACTACACTTGCCTTTCTGTAGAGCCAAATTAGAAATTTTAAAAAACGTGTAAAGGACACAAGTTGTTAATCACCGTCGCACACGGGTTAATTTTCTACCTAACACAGGCATAAAACTTCCCAAACTTTTAGATGTAATTAAAAGCTTAGGTACCTGGACGTACTAAAGCAACCCTAGAAAGTTGGAGTAATTCAAATTGTTTAAATGGCGCGGCTAGAATTTTTGTCATGAGTTATGTCGCCACAACAACCACCATACTTGCTATATAGACATTATTAAATTGCAACGACAGCATAATTTATACTTTTATTGTTGTGATAGTGTTTTACAGTTCAGTCAGAGTTTAGCATTCATAACGAATAAGACATAAGCTGTAAAGCACTAATTTTCGTATTTTGTAACTTCAGAAATAAAAACGTTTTTTTAAAAACAGATTTCCTGGTTTCGATAAGTTAACTGGCGCAGTCGGTAGGATCGATAGAATTGATTTTGTATCGCACATATCAATTTCGGAAACCGATTAATCTATCGAACGGACATTGTGACTGTTTGACTTGTGGAGGTGTGTGTTATACAGAGTGGCTTCTCAAACATCAGAAACCCCAATCCATTGTGGAACTGTGCAACCCACCATCTTCAGCGAAGACCACGGAGAAGGAACAAGAATAGTCCTTTTCGCAAGAAGATTTTTGGTTGGTTTCAGACAAACATTGCTGAGTCCTCAATTCTTCTTATAGACCGAAATGCCAAGGATAATCTACCTAGTTATGTAAGTGTAATTTTAAGTGATAAATGTCTGCCGATGATTTGGTAAACTCTTTAAGCAATTTAAGTTTAAATATAGAACCTTCAGCGGACTCTGACTCCACTTCCCATCCTCAACCGGAAGTGTCTTTACAAGAATCGAAAGATTTACAAAATTTAATAAATTATTTATGCGACAACAATACAAATTCTAGTCTACAAAATAATTTAAACTCAATAAATTCAAACAATAATTTAGTTTTAAATCGTGAAAATATGGCTAACACATTTAAACCCGAATATTTAAATTGTGTTCCAACATTTGACGGGAATCCCACAGAACTAAATAGATGTTTAGCAACCTGTGAAACAATAATAAATAATTTTTATGATACTGCTAATCCAACGAGTTTTCAAAATGTTTATTTATTAAACTCTTTGATTGGTAAACTTACAGGCAATGCCCGCCTGGTAATTAACATTCAAAATGTTACAAATTGGGCTAGTGTAAAAGCAACACTTTATCGAAATTTTGCAGATCGCCGAGACGAAAGTTGTCTTAATAGAGATCTAGTTATGTTAAAGCAATTACCAAATGATTCACCCCAAAATTTCTATGACAAATGTCTAGAATTACTTAATTTATTATGCAGTTACGTAGATGCACATGAGACTGAACCTGCAGCTACTGTAAAACGAGAACTTTACCAAAAATTAGCACTTAAAACATTCTTATCAGGTCTTAGGGAACCTCTAGGAACCACTATAAGATGTATGCGTCCAAGCACATTAACAGACGCAATACAGTATGTAATTCAAGAAGGAAATATAAAATATTTTCAAAATCACTCATCTCAAATAAAAACCAACATAAAAAATTTGGGAACACGTCCCACCAACTATCACCAAAATTTTAATCATAATATGCAAAGGTTACCCATACCATTTAACTCGCATAATAATAATAACCAATTTAGATCGAATTTTCCTTCACAACCTGTAACAGTTAGGCCAAACCAAAATTATAGGCCCCCACAAAGATTTTTAACCAACTCTCAAGTATTTGGTAAACCAAAAAATGTCTTTAAACCCGATCCAAATAAACCATTACCTAAGGCAACACCAATGACAGTATCAACCAGACAAACGTTTAGGGCTAATAATAACGATAATACTAACTATAATAATTATAACAGAAACAATCATTTTGCAAATCAATCTAATCAGCCACCTAGGTATACATTTGAAGAACTATATAACACAGATGCAAATCCATATTCTACAGAACCAGAATATAACTCATATCACGAATATCAAAATGAATGTCCTAACCCTGACCTACCGTACGATTCTCAATATTGCGAATACCCGACAAATAGTTACTATAACGAACAAGACGACTCACAGTTGCAAACTGACGAAGATGAGTCACCCGTAAATTTTCAAGTAGACCCGCAGCAGAACACGGATATTTGACAAATCAAATAATATCCCTTAATACGACCAATACTAGTGAACTATCTTATATAATATTCCCTGAATATAATTTAAAATTTTTAATTGATTCAGGATCGACAAAATCATTTATAAATCCAAATTTAGCTTTTAAATATTTCCCAAATTGTATAAAAAATGATCCATTTATTGTATCAACTGTTTTCCAACAATCATCACATCAATATAGTGCAATGATCCCCGCATCTAAAATATTTAATTTACCAGAAAAAACAAATCTTAAATTTTTCTTATTCAAATTTCATAACGTATTTGATGGACTAATAGGTCTTGATAATTTAAAAATATTGCAAGCAAATCTAAATTTTGACAAAGGATTTTTAATCACCCCTTATGCTAAAATAAAATTATCTTTTCATAAAACGCAAACTGAATTAAATTGCATTACTATTTCCCCTAGATGCCAACAAATTATAAAAGTTAAAACTTCTATAAAAAATGGCGAAATAATCATTCCTCATCAAAAATTTCACAATTGCGAAATTCCTGAATGTTTAACAATAGCACGAAATGGAAAGGCTTTAACACCTATTTTAAATAATACTTGCGAGCCTATAACATTAGATTTTTCTGAGCCTCTAGAAGTCGAAAAATTTTGCAAAAAAGATTTAGAGAACATTGACCTTAACAATTTTGACGATACCACTAAAATTAAATTGGACCTTTCACAGATACGTACAGACCACTTAAATGTCGAAGAAAAAAATGCTATTTTAAAATTATGTCACAAATTTTCAGGTATATTTTACCAAGAAGGAACACCCCTGACTTTTACACACAAAATAAAACACCATATCAGAACCACTGACGAAATCCCTGTTTATACGAAAAGCTACCGTTATCCTTTTATTCACAAAAAAGAAGTCGAGAGCCAAATTAACAAAATGCTCAATCAAAATATTATTCGACCTAGTAATTCGCCCTGGTCATCCCCAATTTGGGTAGTACCCAAAAAACTAGACGCTTCTGGCAAGCAGAAGTGGAGAGTAGTTATAGATTTTCGTAAGATAAATGAAAAAAGTTTAGACGATAAATACCCGTTACCGAATATTACAGACCTTCTCGATAAATTAGGTAAGAGTCAATACTTCACAACACTTGATCTAGCTAGCGGATTTCATCAAATTGAGATGAACAAAGATGATATTCCTAAAACTGCTTTCAGTACCGAGAATGGACATTACGAATTTTTGCGTATGCCATTTGGGCTTAAAAACGCCCCCGCGACATTCCAACGTGTCATGGACAATATACTACGTGGAATTAATAACGAAATGTGCGCTGTATATCTCGATGATATAATTATCTTTTCTAGTTCTCTTCAAGAACATATTGTTAAGTTAACCGAAGTTTTCAAACGACTAAGAGAATCAAATTTCAAAATTCAATTAGATAAATCGGAATTTTTAAGAAAAGAAGTAGCATACTTAGGTCATACCGTAACACCCGAAGGAGTGAAACCTAATCCGGATAAAATCGCCGCCGTTAAAAATTTTCCATTACCTACCACAACAAAACAAATTAAAGGATTTTTAGGTCTTCTCGGTTACTACCGACGATTTATTAATAACTTCGCGAAAATCACCAAGCCATTAACGCAATGTCTAAAGAAAGGTGCTAAAATAGTACATAACGAAGAATTTACTACTTGTTTTGAAAAATGTAAAAACTTATTAATGAATGAACCAATATTACAATACCCAGATTTTAGCAAACCATTTAATTTGACTTGTGATGCAAGTAACGTTTCCTTGGGATGCGTTCTTAGTCAAGGACCAATAGGTAAAGATTTACCAATTGCTTACGCGTCACGCACTTTAAACGATTCGGAACGAAACTACTCGACAGTCGAGAAAGAATGTCTTTGTTTAGTTTGGGCTACGAAATATTTTCGTCCATATTTATACGGAAGAAAATTCAATATAGTCACTGATCATAAGCCGTTACAATGGCTATTCTCGCTAAAAGACCCTGCTTCTAAATTAGTTAGGTGGAGGATCAAATTAGAGGAATTTGATTACAAGATAATTTATAAAAAAGGTAAATTAAACACAAATGCCGATGCGCTATCGCGAATTGAACTCCATGCTAAAGAAACAGAAAACACGTTTGACCTAGGACAATATACGAACGACGTAACACAGTACTCTTGGCAAGATCCACAAACTAGTACTCATAATAACGATATAAATATACAAAATGATAACGACAACCTAGATCAAATATCAACCTTAGTACAACCTGACAATGAACCCGTAGATATCACTAACGAACCAGCTGACGATGACGTCACGATACATTCAAACGACACAGAAAACCCCATTGTAGGCATTCCTATCGCTGAAACACCAGTAAATTATGGAGCTAATCAAATTATTATACAGGATGTATTACATTCTCCGGCAAAACCTAAAACGACAATTTTATTCGAAAAGAAACGACGAACTATTGTTCAAATCTCTAAAAATAATTTTGAACAAGATATTATTAATTTTACTAAAGAAAATATTATCCCTGACAAATAATATCAATTATATTTTGAAAATCCAAATACATACGAACCATTCTGCGAAGTAATCAGAAAAACTTTTAAGTGGCCGTCTATAAAATTCAAACGCTGTCTAACTAAGCTAATTGACGTCACAGATAAACTAGACATACCAGAAATTATCCAAAATTATCACGAAGGTAAATCTAACCATAGAGGTATAGACGAAACCGAACAAAAAATTAAAAATAAATATTATTGGCCGAATTTAAAAAGTTCTATTCAAACTTACATTAACGATTGTGAAATTTGTCAAATCAGCAAATATGACCGCAATCCTGTTAAAATGCAACTGAATATTACACCTACGGCAACAAGACCTTTCGAAATTATTCATTTAGATACCTACACCTTAGAACAAACAAAATTTTTAACAATAATTGATAGTTTTTCTAAATACGCACAAGCGTACCCATTAAAATCTCTAAATGCTACAGAAATTGTAGATAACCTTTTATTTTATTTTTCACATCATAAAATACCAAAACAAATAATAGTTGACAACGGAACCGAATTTAAAAATTCGATAGTCACAGAACTTTTACAATTACATAAAGTAAAAATACATTTTTGTTCTCCTAATCACCCACAGTCTAATGGACTTATTGAAAGACTACATTCGACACTTTCAGAACATATACGCTTATTAAATAATCAAAATTTTAATAAAACGCCTATTACGCAGAAAATGATCTACGCAATATTAGCATACAATAACTCAATACATACTTCAACAAAACTTAAACCTATAGATGTCATAAATGGACATATTACAGACGACAATCCTTTTGATATAAATCTTGAACAATTATTACTTAGCGACTATGTTAATGACCATAAAGAAAAAACAAAAGTATTGTATTCTCAAATAAACGAAAAATTAATATCTGGCAAAGAAAAAGTAATTGGCAAAATTAACGAAAATAGGGAAACACCCGAAATTTTTACTCCCGAAAAAGATGTATATGTGAAAAAACATATAAGACAGAAAAATGCTGACAAATTCTGCAAACCAACAAAGTTAATTTCTGTGAATACAAAGCGCAAAACTGCAAAAACAAACTCTCATGAAAAGGTACACCTTAGTAATATAAAACGTCCCCTGAGAAAGAAGTACAGTTTTAATAATTCTAACTAGTATTTTTATTCTCTCGTTTCAGAATTCTTCAAATAACATTCGGATATGAAGAAAAAATTACCGTGAGAAACATAAACGACAACCCCGGATTAATTCCATTTAAATTAGGTAGTGCTAAAGTCCAAGAATTTACTTATACGTTAATACATTATTACGACATTAGTCTAATAATTACAGAAATTAATAAATTGCATATTAAATCAAAAAATATATCAGAGACAGTTAATTCCCATTTAGAATATTCTTTTGAAGCTTCGAATTATTTTAAAATCTTAACATTAATACAAGATAGGGTTGAAACAAAAATAAAAGAAATAATTCCGCATCCAAACAGATCAAAAAGAGGCCTAATAAATGCATTAGGATCAGTATTCAAAGCCGTTACTGGTAATTTAGATGCATCTGACGGAGAAAGATATGAAAAACTTATTACCGAACTCCAAATTAATCAAAATAAATTAGCTACCAATATTTTGAAAGAAAACTCTATATCATTAAGTGTTATAAAGAAATTTAATACTACTATAAGAGAAATAAGTTATAATGAAAAATTGTTGGAATCCAAATTAAATCAAATAGGGTTTATAGTACAAAAAACTACTTATAGAGAAAATTCAAATTTTATTAAAGATGTTTTAAATCAGATAATCAATATATACGAAATTATCGATTCTACTCTGCAGGATATAGAAAATTCTATTGCTTTTTCTAAGCTAAAAATAATGCATCCTAGCATTATAAGAACTGAAAATCTTTATTTCGAACTATTAAAAATCCAAAAGTAAATTGGTAAAAATCAAATGCCTTTGGAAATAACTTTAGAAAATACCTTAATTTTTGAAAAGTTGATAAAAATAGATTGTTTTATTTTAAACAATAAAATCACGTACCTTTTACGTATTCCTATAACCTACCCTGAAACATTTAATTATCTTCACCTCTATTCCGTCCCTGTACTGAGAAAGAGTCTGTTTAAGGTTATTATACCGCGAAATAAATTTTTGGTAAAAAATGAATTACACTACGCATATCGAGGTCAAGAATGTCAAGAGATCAAGTCCCAGTTATTCATCTGCGATAGAACGGACTTAGAAGAAATTTCAAAAAACAACCCTTGCACAGTTGAACTTTTGGACTCCAGTCGAGCCACCTCCACTTGTCGACAAATCGAAGCCAAAATTACACAACCAATCATCAATCAGTTAGATGTAGCTGATAAATGGATTTTTATACTGCCGAACCAAGAAATTGTCAAACTTAAGTGCAATCAGCAAGAATGTGCTGTAAAGGTTCAACGTGGTTTTAAAATTCCAGCGTGCTTCATTTTAGAAATCGGATTTTCACGATAATGTACTACTGTGCGTCTGTTCTTCGCGTTCAAAAATCTGCTTGCATTTTTTAGTTTATACATAGGTAAGTGCTGTTATAAAAATAAATTCTTCACCCTCAGCATGTCAATATTTTTGGTGTATAAAATGCCTTTAAATATTATATAGTTATAGCGCATTGCTAGACATTATTTAACATATATATAAAGGTAAAATTTGTTATGCATTGATATTAATGTTTTGAGCCTCTTCTTTAATAAAATGGGTACATAAAAATCGTTTAACACATTCGCTGCCGGCTTAAGTGAGGTTGCAGGCTCAAATATGCCAAATTCTAAATTTGCATTTTTTAGTTCTAGTTTTACTAGTTAATTAGTGAAATGTTGTTATTTTTGAAAAAAAATCAAAAAATGGTGCCGAAAAATAAAAATAAAAAATGGCTCCAATAGGAGTCGGTGGCACATGTGATCAATATTAAGCATCAGTGCCACCGGCTCGCATAGGAGCCATATCAATATATGTGAACAGTTTGTTTTTATTTAAGAAAATGCGAACAATAAAATACAAAATACAGTTTTAAAGATTATCATGGTATGTACCAAAACATTCAGGACATAATCCAGGCTTATCCGGGTATTGTTCACAGTGAAAAGTGGTCTGTTTTCTAACCCTGTTTTTTGTGCACATTCTGCACCGTTTACGCTTTATTCGTTTAGTGTTGTTTGTTCCCTGTCCTTTTGTTTGAATTTGTGTTATGTAGTGCTTATTTTGTATGGCTACAAGAGGTTGCAGGTTACTAGGTTCTGGAAGAAGTTCATTGATAATGCTTAGCCTAAAATCGTAACCATAACCCTACATTTTTTAGCAAACCATGCAATAAACCTTATGGCCAAATATGCCTTCTTACCGCTAATGTAACCTTCAAATATGCCGGCTTATTGCCGACTTGTATATAAATTAATTTGTGTCTGGCTCCTATAGGAGTCGTCGGCAGCTGTCATACACAGCCACCTGACTCCGATAGGAGCCACCGGCAGCGAATGTGTTAACAGGTTAAATGTTAAAAATATTAGAATTTTGCGTTGAAAATTCCAAACACTCTGTGGAGCACCCGCGAAATCATTAATTTCGGACTTAAATAAAACCTATGTACCACCTTTTTTTGTAACATTTTACTTTTTAAATGATTTGTTCTTACAGCTATGCATTAGATACGGTAAGGAGGTAACCTGACAAACATTAGGGTTTCATTTATCAAAAAACACATATTTCACGTGGACAGATGCAGCCAGGACACAGTATACATAAACCTTCATGTGAAAATGGCGGCATAACACTTGACTTGACAGCGTTTGAGATGATATTATTTTTATGTGTTAAATCAACTTAAAAACTTCTTTAAAAATATCGCGATACCAGAGACTATAAAGAATATAGACAATTCCTCGAATACACCGAAATGGGACCGAAAGCGGGCATCCATTGAAACATTTATGTGAATTTACTGGCTTATGGTTTAGGAATTTGTTTGTTCACCATTATATATCTATATAGTACATATAAACGCATGGATATATAATTGTGGACAAGCAAATTTCTAAGCCATAAACCAGTAAACCCTCAAAATGTCTCAATGTGTCAATGTCAATGTCTCATGCTTTTTGGTCCATTTTTGTTACACGCCAGTGTTCGTCTATATATTATTTAGTCTATGGCGATACTATTGATATTTAAAACAATTTCTTCATTAACAAAATTAGTAGCCTGATATTAAAATCTGTACAAGTGTTTTTAAAAATTGAATAAAACCATTAAAACTAATAAAGTTGGTTCAAAAAGAAAAACCCCAAAAATATCACCATCCACGCGTTACCCGTAGCGTCTAGCTAGCGGGCCGCCATTTTGTTTTCATTTTCCTCTGAATAATTTTAGTTTACCACTGTGTGGTAAATAATGTTTCCTAAAGAAAAATTCCTTGATGGAGAAATTGTATAACTTTGGGAGAGGGAGACACATTATGTGATTACATCATAGGTACATAGATAGCGAGAAAAAGAGCACTTGTAGTTTGTATCAGAGGCGTAGCTAGGGTGACTGGCGCCCCTGGCAAGACTTGAAAATAGCGCCCCCTCTTTGCTAAAAAGAGCGGGCGAGTGTTCAGTAACTTACAAAATGTATTCGTAGTCAAAACGGATTTCAGTTTATGTTTTTGAATATAATTTTTTCGATCTTATTCTTATTAGTATCAAAATCAGGTGATACATATGCCTTGACGATTAAGCGAAACCGTCGCGCCGTAGTGCGCCCCCCTGCTCCGGCGCCCCTGGCGGGGGCCATCCCTGCCAACCGCTTGCTACGCCCCTGGTTTGTATGTATGATAAGAACGCATATGCGTCTATTTATTCAAAGTGGCATGACAAAAATTCTAGCAGCGCCATTTAAACAATTTGAATTACTCCAACTTTCTAGGGTTGCTTTAGTACGTCCAGGTACCTAAACTTTTAATTACATCTAAAAGTTTGGGAAGTTTTATGCCTGTGTTAGGTAGAAAATTAACCCGTGTGCGAGGGTGATTAACAACTTGTGTCCTTTACACGTTTTTAAAATTTCTAATTTGGCTCTACAGAAAGGCAAGTGTAGTACTATTAATAATTACAATTTAAGTGGGGTGTATGGCACGGAACACTAATAAATGTGTAAGTATTGCTTTCACTTGACCGGTTTTTTAAATATCTTTTTAAACGTTTCTTCTTAGTGTCGTCCCATTATTATGTATTTTTACCTGAACAACCTTAAAGATTTTCGACCAAATGACATAAAATTTGTTTAAAAAATAATAAATAAAATACCTAAACGCGCTCATTTTTCCCAGGTTAGGCAGAGCAAAAATTCAACTTTTTCACAAATTACTTATTATGTTTTTTCTTTACCAAAACATTCCCAGTGGGCTCACCATTAAAGCCCTCAAATTTGGTACGGTTCCTGCAGTAGGAACACAGATATACAAATTTGAAATTTTACTGCATACCGCCGAAGAAAAGTCTAAAAATCGTGAACATTGAGAATTAGGTTTAGATTGCGGGAAAATTACCAGGATTAAAAAATTCTAGCTCGGTCAATTGTCATAAAAAATTCTCAAAGAGTAACTTTCTTTTTATTTTTTAGGTATGGTTATATCCATGATGGGTTTGATAGGAGAATACAGTCACAAGTTTTCCTAGTTACAGAATTTGCCCATGTTTGACTGCTTGCTCATCCTGACAGCTGTAAAGAAAAAATGGCGTTGGTTAAGGTAATAATATTTAGAGTTTTTATGAATGGATGCGTTTTTCAATTTATTTTTTTGACAATATGGTGGAGGACCCATAAATTGTTTGGAAAACGACAAATTTTTTGTTTTACTTGGTATAAAGTTATTTATAAACACTGGCGCGGTAGATGGGCGGAGATCGGGCGGCCGAGATTTGCTCAAGTTATGTGGGGGTTAATGGCACCGAACACTAATTGTGCAAGTATAGCTTGCACTTGACAGACTTTTATATTTTCTTCATTTCAACACCACATTATGTCTAAAAAATATTTAAAAATGTAGATAGAGCCGAGCCAGTATGGAAATGTAGTTTTTGGTATGACGAATTCAACGATATAGTATATGATGTATTTTTTAAATTTGATTTTGGGTGTTAATTTCGTGGGATAAATCGGAAAATGAAAACAAAATTCAATAGCGTCGTGTACCGTACCAAATGAAAGCTTATTGAAGCACGACTTCAATGATATATATCATGTATTTTTTTAATGTAGTTTTTTAATTTAATTCTGGGGATTAATTTCGTAGGGGTAAATTGGGAAATAAAAAAAATGTTTTAACAACATCGTGTAGGGTATCAAATGAAAGCTTATTGAAGCACGAATTTAACGATATATAGGATGTATTTTTTAATTTGATTTTGGGGTTAATTTATGGAGATAAATTGGAGAAAATTTTTTTTTCCAATGGCATCTTGTAGGGTATTAAATGAAAGCTTATTGAAGCATGAATTTAACGATTTATATGCTGTATTTTTAATGTAGTATTTTGTTATTGTAACAAATTTGAAATAAAGAGTATTATTATTATTATTAAAGGTCAAGGTGGCCGACACTGACAAGTCAAGCGAAATTCCAGCTATAAACAAAATTGACAAAAAGGTGGTAATTAAATGCCATCACTGTAAAAAAACTGTTGTAGAAGTAGTGAAGTGTAAGAAGTGTACGAATTGCTTTCACCCTGCGTGTTTGGTGCAGGCAGCAAAGCAGAAAAATGCCGATTGTGTTCACGAGGCAGAAAAGGTTAGAAACACAAGTACGAATGAGGACATGACGGAGATGGATCTTCTTAGATCCCTTGTAAAAGAATTGCGAAGCAAAAACCAAATTCTGGAAGAGAATGGGCAGTTGCTGAGGGAAAAGGTACATTTTCTCGAAGAAAAACTAAAAAAATTGGAAGATCCTGCTGGCGAAAAAAACCATCCAGCGCCATCTAGTGTCGCAGCCAACAGCAAAAATAGAAAGAATCGTAACTGCGAAATCCTAAATCTTGAAAATCATAGGAATGGGCAAAGTATCGATCTCGACATCGACGACAAACCTACCACAGCTACTGTCAAAGGGCGGCATTCCTCGGCTGTCGATTCAAACTGTAATCCAAACCCCATTCCTAAGGATACTGACGGAAGAAAAGTCAACACCGAAGAATGGACAACAGTCAACTATAAGAAGGAAAGGACTTCCAAAAGCAGCAAGCTTGTTGAGTCCAGAAGACCAGAACCGATGAAGGGAGAAAACGAAAGCGTCACTACTTTAAAGACCGCAACAAGAGTAACATTTTTGTTCCTATCTGGGTTTGCACCCGATGTGACTAGCGAAAATGTTATGGAGTACCTCAAAGAAAATAACCTGAACAAAGATTGCAATTGCGAAAGAATGAAAACTGAAAAGGAAAAGTATTGTAGCTCATTTAGGCTTGCTGTCCCTCATGGTGAGGTTGATCAGTACTTAAATTCAAACCTATGGCCAAAAGGAGCAATAATAAACCATTTTCGGAACCTACAGCGCCAAAACAGGACAACAGCAGCTCAATCCAGGAACAGATAAAGCTCCTGCACATAAATGTACGATCTTTGAGAAGGAAAATTGATGAGCTAGAAGCATTTATTCCAGATAAGAATATTGACATACTTTGTTTATCAGAGCACTGGCTGACCAAGGAATAACTTGACGTGGTCCAGATCCAGGGCTATACCATAAGAAGTTACTCTTCTAGACAGCAATATAAAGGAGGCGGAACGGCCATATTTATGAGGGAAAACTTGGAAACGAGTAACTTGAGTTGTGAATTTAATATTGACTTTAATATTGAGAAATGTTTTGAATGTTGTTCTGTACACATTGTTAACCTAAACATATATATTTTTACAGTTTATAGGTCTCCATCAGGATGTCTTGACACCTTTTTGGAGCTAGTGGAGAGAGCACTGACAAGGATAGGTCCGGGCAAGAAGATAATACTGGCAGGTGATTTTAATGTACAACTTAACACATCTGATGCTGCGAGCTCTCGGCTTACTGACTTGCTGGCTGGCTTGGACTTGGGGCAGACGGTGCATGGGCCAACCCGAGGGTGGTCTTGTCTGGGCAGTGTGTTTGCGAGTTCAGTGATAGAGGTATGTAATGCTGAAATAGTGGACCCTGACATATCAGATCACAGGGGTCAGCTGATTCAGTTCCAGACTGAAGTAGCTGGAGGGTTCTCCCAAAATGAGAAACTATGTAGGCCTCTGACACAGAGGGGATTATTTTTATTTCACAATAGACTGGAGGGTGAGTCATGGAATTTCATTAACTTGGAAGATCTGTGTGCAGAACAGAAGGTGGTTAGATTTATGCGTAAGTTAGAACAAGCTTATCTTTGCTCATTCCCGGAAAAAACATATATCGTGAGAACTGATCGAATGGGTGGTGTTCCCTGGTTTAATGGAGAACTGAGGGCTATGCGTGAGCGTTTGATGTTTTTGAGAGATTTAAGCAGACAGTATGACTGTGTGAGTGCTCAGCAATATACTAACTATAAAAAAATGTACAAAAGCAAAATAAAGCAAGCAAAAATTCAGGCTAATGATAACTTAATATATAATTCAGGCAACGCAATAAAAAGTATCTGGCAGATTATAAACACTCAAAGAGGCAAAACTAAGAATACCACAAACAGTACTAACCTACTGCCTGACGACTTCAATGACTTTTTTTCTAGTATAGCAGAAAACATAGTGAAAAGCATTCCAGACTCAAAAAATGATCCCATAAGTAATCTTAATAATTTAACTATGCCAACCGACACTTTTGTCTTCACTGAAGTAACATACAATGAGGTGCGCGATATAATTAATGCTCTAAAAAACAAAGAAAGTCGCGATATATATGGTTTAAATGTCAAACTAATAAAAACTATCAAAAATGTAATCTTAATACCCTTGACAAAGCTTATAAATCTCTGCTTTAAAGAAAATGTCTTTCCACAGATCTTAAAAAGAGCTCTAGTAACGCCAATTTTTAAAAAGGGGGACCCTAATATGCCTGAAAACTACAGGCCTATATCCTTGTTACCAATTATATCTAAGGTACTGGAGAAGTGCATGGCCTTAAGAATAACACACTTTTTTGAGAGCAGTGGGCTTTTCTCTGACTGCCAGTACGGTTTTCGCCGCGGTAAAAACACTACGATGGGAATTCTAGATCTGGTTTCACATATTATTGAGGCTTTTCACAATAAGCAGTACAGCACGGTCCTTCTCTGCGACCTCAGCAAGGCCTTTGACTGCGTTGACCACGGTATCCTCCTGCAAAAGCTGCAGGCATATAATTTCAGCTCAAATAGTATCAAGTTATTGAAATCCTATCTTGACGACAGGTGTCAAATAGTGAGATGTGGGGGGGGGGGGGGTGTCATCGGCGGAGAGGGGGATTAGCGTTGGCGTCCCGCAGGGTTCAATTTTGGGGCCTATCCTGTTCCTGATCTATATTAATGATCTGCCTATGGGGAGCGTGGCCGCGCGGTTTACCCTTTTCGCTGATGACACCACGCTCTGCTCTGTTGGTGAGACTTTGGAGAGCGCGCGTGCTGGGTCCGTGGCGGCGCAGGCTGAGGCCGAGTAGTGGTTTTGCTCAAACAAGCTCCTTCTTAATAGGGACAAAACCAAAAGAATGGATTTTGCAATGCGTAGGATAGGCGATGATGATGACTGTGTGCAGGAAGCGGGGTTCTTGGGTGTTACCTTGGACACGAGGTTGCAGTGGGACCATCACATTAATGGGGTCGCCAGGAAGCTGGCCAGGGGCTTATATGTTATCAGAAACCTCTCGACTTGTGTCTCTCAACCTATCTTGAGAACAGCATACTTTGCCATCTTTCAGTCGCATGTCGCATATGCAATATTGGCGTGGGGACACTCGTCGGGGGCACGTAGGCTATTTGCCATACAGAGGAGCGCAGTGAGAGTGATGGCGGGTCTGGGGTATAGGGATGATTGCAGGGAGTCATTTGCTTCCCTTGGTATCCTTACTGTGCCATCGCTGTATATATTGGAGAACTTGCTGTTCATTAAGAGAAATACTAGCTTTCGGACACATAAAGACATTCACGATCACAACACCAGCGGGAAAAGCAACTTGGTGCCTCTCTACTGGCGACTGGAAAGGTGTCAAGACGGTGCTGGTTATTGGGCAATAAAATTTTTTAATGTTCTGCCACAAAGAATAAAAGACCTGCCCTTGGAATCTTTTCATAGGGAAGTAAAGAATGTTTTATTGAAAAATGTATTTTATTCATTTGATGAATTTTTAAGTTTTTTGTTTTAAACAAATTTCAGATGAAATGTTTGTGTATGTGAAATTTTATTTACTTGCATTTTAAATTTTAAATTAGTGACTACTGTTATTACTACTTTATATGTATTTGTTGACGTGTGAAAGCTATATGTACTGTATCATGAAATAATAAATAAAAATTATTATTATTATTATTGTTATTATTATTATTATTATTATTATTATTTTTAATGCAGTTTTTTAATTTGATCCTAGGGATTAATTTCCGGGCGGGGGGTAAATTGGGAAATGAAAAAATACCCGCTTTTTTCAAGATCATTGTGTAGGGTATCAAATGAACGCTTATGGAAGCACGAGGTTAACGATATATATGATGTATTTTTAATGCATTTTTTAAATTTTATTGTAGGGGGTTAATTTCGGGGCAAAAATTGGGGAAAAAAATTCAATAGCGTCCTGTAGGGTATCAAATGAAAGCTTATTGAAGCACGGGTTCAACGATATACATGATGTATTTTTAATGCAGTTTTTTAATTTGATTCTGGGGGTAATTTCGGGAGTAAATTGGGCAGAGAAAAAAAATTCAAGAACATCGTGTAGGGTATCAAATGAAAGCTTATTGAAGAACGAACGAACTCAACGATATATAAGATGTATATTATTTTAATGTGTTTTTTTAACATTTTTCGAGAAAACTCTAAAAATTGCTATCTCCCTCCCTTTTTATCAGAAGGATTGTTCAGAAAAATCTGAAAAATCATGAACATTTGGAATTAGGTTTAGATTGCGGGAAAATTACCAGGATTAAAAAATTCTAGCTCGGTCAATTGTCATAAAAAATTGTCAAAGAGTAACTTTTTTTATATGTTTTAGGTATCGTTATCCATGATGGGTTTGATAGGAGAACAAGTTTTCCTAGCTACAGAATTTGCTCAAGTTTGTAACGATTGACATCCTGACAGCTGTGAAGAAAAAATGGCGTAGGTTAAGGTAATAATATTATTTAGAGTTTTTATGAATGGATGAGTCTTTCATTTTTTTTTTTTGACATTATGTTGAAGGACACATAAATTGTTTGGAAAACGATAATTTTTTTGTTTTACTTGGTGCAAAGATATTTCTAAACACAGTTTTACATTTTTAAATTAATTACTGACAGTGTCAAAGAGTAACGTTTCTCGTAAGTCCATCCCACACTTATTACCAGAAGAATTGCTCAGAAAAATCTGAAAAAAAAATCGTGAACATTGATAATTAGGTTTAGATTGCGGGTAAATTTTCAGGATTAAAAAATTCTAGCGCTGTCATTTTAACTGTTTATTTCCATACAACTGCTGAACCATTGGTTTAGAGAAAATTTTTTTAACAAGAAATATTTCTCACGATGTAAGGAACAACTTTTGTCCTTATACGTTTTTTAAAATTTTTAATTTGGCCCACTCAGCTCCGCGCATACGCGATGCTGTTGGTGGCGGGTAGTGCGGCAGATAGGTGTAGGGTATCAAATGAAAGCATATTAAAGCATGGATTTAACAATATACATGATGTATTTTTAATGTAGTTTTTTAATTTTATTCTGGGAGTTACTTTCGGGGCAAAAATTGTGAAATGAAAAAAAAATTCAATAGCGTCGTGTAGGGTATCAAATGAAAGCTTATTGAAGCTCGAATTCAATATGATGTATTTTATTTTCATGTATTTTTTTAACATTTTTCGGGAGAAACGCTAAAAATTGCTATCTCCTACCCTTTTTATCAGAAGGATTCCTCAGAAAAATCTGAAAAAATCATGAACATTTGGAATTAGGTTTAGATTGCGGGAATATTACCAGGATTAAAAAATTCTAGCGCGGTCAATTGGTATAAACAATTTAAGTGTCAATGAGTAACTTTTTTGTATTTTTTAGGTATGGTTATCCATGATGGGTTTGATAGGAGAATACACTCACAAGGTTAACTAGTTACAGAATTTGCTAATGTTTTTTTGACTGCTTGCTCATCTTGACAGCTGTGAAGAAAAATATGGCGTTGGTTCAGGTAATAATATTATTTAGAGGTTTTATGATTGGATGAGTTTTTCAATTTTTTTTGACAATATGGTGGAGGACCCATAAATTGTTTGGAAAACGGCAAATTTTTTGTTTTACTTGGTACAAAGTTATTCCTAAACACTGTTTTACATTTTTAAATTAATTACTGACAGTACCAAAGAGTATCGTTTCTCGTAAGTCCATCAATCCGGCCGTCCGTCTGTCTGTCACAGAATTTTATCTTATACGACGTAAAAATTTGAAATTTAGCATAGAGATAAAATTTTAAAAAGTTTGTTTCCTTAAAACTGCTGAACCACTGGTTTTAGAGAAAAGGGTTTTCGACAATAAATAAAATACCTAGACGAGCTCCTTTTTTCCCAGGGTAGGTAGAGCAAAATTCAACTTTTTCGCAAATTATAAAATGTTTCTTTCTTTACCAAAAAAATTCCCAGTAGGCTCACCAGTAAAACCCCCAAATTCTCACGGTTCCTGTAGTAGGAACAGAGATATACAACAGCTCCCACCCTTATTACCAGAAGGATTGCTCAGATTGTGGGAAAATTATCGGGATTAAAAAATCCTAGCGCGGTAATTTTAACTGTTTGTTTTCTTATAACTGGAGACCATTGGTTTAGAGAAAAAATTTTGAACAAAAATATTTCTCAGATGTAAGGAACAGCTTTCGTCCTTATACGTTTTTCAAAATTTTTAATTAGACCCACTCAGCTCCGCGCATACGCGATGCGATACTGCGTTGGTGTTGTTGGTGGCGGGTAGTGCGGCAGATGGGTGTAGGGTATCAAATGAAAACTTACTGAAGCATGAATTTAACAATATATATGATGTATTTTTAATATAGTTCTTAAATTTTATTCTGGGGGTTAATTTCGGGACAAAAATTGGGAAATGAAAAAAAAATTCAAGAACATCTTATATGGTATCAAATGAAAGCTTATTGAAGCACGAATTTAACGATATATGTGAGGAAAATTAAATTGTTTGTCAACATAGGGCTAAAAACTCAGATCCATTGTAAAAATATCATTTAATAGACTTAATTAATAATAATAATTAACAAATATTTCAATATCACATATTGAAAATTACACTTTTTTAAAACAAACGTTTACTACATATTAATAATTTCAATCTTCTTTTTGTATGGTGTATTAACGTTGCATCCATCTTAGTTGATTATATGTACTCTTCACGTCTGGTTTCTTATATTTCCTTTTGGGTGGAAATAACTTGGATATAATATTTATATATTTCCAATTTTTACTTGATCGTATAGGTCTATTCCTCAGAAAACCACATCTGTGTGCGTCGGATAATAACAGAATTTCCTTATACTGATTCAGTTCATGGCTGGTATATTTCTTCGGGCGCTGATGAGTTAACAAATTCAATAACCCATCCGTTAACGTATACTTTTCTTCATCTATCAACAAAATATCCCCATTAAATTCAATAAGTTTGTTGCCAATAAACCACCCAGCATCTGTTTTTCTGAATCCGAAAACATCTTCGTCCGATAGTGCAAGAAGTTTAAATTTTATGTCGCGTTTCAACATGTCACTCATACGACATCTGAATGAATAATGCCGTTCTCAAATATAAACAGTTTTTATAACGGAGCACTAACGGGTACCATACATTACATAATCCCTAAAGGAACAGCGTACAAACCCAGAAGGAACGGAACAAACAAAAAATGTGATACAATAACCTAGTACATAGTACAACATAGAGATAAAAACACGTGAAATTTGTTTAGAAAAAGTAACAAATAAAATACCTAAACGCACTCGTTTTTCCCAGGGTAGTCAGAGCAAAAATTCAACTTTTTCGCAAATTACAAAATGTTTCTTTCTTTACCAAAAGAAATTCCAGTGGGCTCACCATTAAAACCCCTAAATTTGGTGTGGTTCCTGTAGTAGGAACAGAGATATACAACTTTGAAATTTCACTGCGTGCCGCTGAGTGACAGGGTCAAAGAGTAACTTTTTTGTATTTTTAGGTATCATTATCCGTGACGGGTCAGCCAGGATATCAACAAACCTCAACACACCCCAGTTCTAGCTGTAGGATTTGCTCATATTTGTAGCAGTTCACTTCCTAGCTGTGAAGACAAACAACCATAACTGTGCATAATTGTATACAAGATCTTTTTAATACTTCAAATAAAAATATCGCGTCCTATATATTTACTTCTAATAGAATTCGAGTTAAAAATTTAATATGTAAAACCCTATGACGTGTGAGTTAATTAAATATATTACAACCAACTAGCAGTTAAGTGTTTAGTATTAAGTATTTTCTTGTGTTTTATTTTATACAACTTCTAAACCATAACTTAACTGTACATACTTGTGTAAGTATTAAGTATTCCTAATAAATGTGCTACCCCTTCTGCCTTTTAATGCGATATAGAAAACCTCACGGCATAGTTCTACCAGAAGTTTGAGACAATGTATCTAATATTAAAATAGTATGAAATAATTTTCCAAAATATTTGTATCTATGGCTACATACATGACTCTTTCTGTTAAGTTTCTAAGCAATGTATTAGATACAAGATTTTGTGGGAAATCAATAGAGTTCGCATGTTGTGTAACCGCTATTTTTCGTCGCAAGTCCTATATCTTTACCTCTAATAGAATTGAAGTTAAAAATTTAAATTGTAAAACCCTATGATATGCGGGTTAATTAAATATATTCCAACTAATTAGCAGTCAAGTGTCTAGTACTAAGTAATTTTTATATATTTTATTTAATGCAACTTTTAAACTAAACTGAACTGCACATATTAAAATGGAAACGGTTTGAGTTTCTGTACATCATAAAATTAAATCCATTAAAATAGAAAAGGTCCGATTGTCAACTTTTATTTCAAAATAGCGGTTACACAACAGGTGGACTTTATTGATCTCCCATTATAAAAGCTCACCTCGACACATTCCTTACACAGCACATCAAAAATAAACATCTGCCTTATGCATGTATAGAAAGCTAAACAAAATTTATCGATCGTGAAGTCGGACTGTGTTGCATGAGGAGCGGGGAAGGGCGGGCTGGAGTATCTCAACAGCTGGTCGCTCTATGTCACACATTTTAACTCCTTTGTACTAATTTAATTTTAACTTATATAATAGCATTTGTTGAAATAAAATCGTTCTGTTTTTAAAAATGTTCGGTACTTTTTATAAATATTTGAACCTACCATCCTATTTTTCTCCTTTGTACTAGTATTTTCTTTTAACTGTTTCTGCTTTTCTTTCTAATTAACATATTAATATGTTGTTTTTTATAATGAAGCCTTTTACTATTTTTGTAATTTAATCAAACCCAATCAACCCAACCCAACCTGAAGAGAGCATCATACACCTGGCTATCAACAAACAAAGAAACATACTCTCAAACACACACACACACACACACACACACACACACACACACACACACACACACTCACCATCACCTACACACACACACACACACACACACACACGTTCCTTTATTATTTTTAATTAATAAATGTCAATATTTATACTTATTAATCTATATCTACAGCGAGTAACCATGTAAATCTAAAGAATTGATGTGTCACTCACTTTTAAGCGGCTTAACATAAACATCAAACCCTTTTTACGCTTGACAGGTAATAATGCCATCCAGCTCGAATACCGAAAGGGACAGGTACGTCGTGAATTATTGGCCCTCAAGTCGGCGATCTCAACAGCTGGTCGTTGTTCTATGTCAAATATTTAAAGGACAAATCGTGTCGCAAAACTGCGTCTAACCACCTGCTTGCTTTGCATTGAAAATGCATCACAATAAGGTGACCCTGAAGAGAGCATCATACACCTGGCTATCAACAAACAAAGAAACATACTCTCAAACACCCCAATATTAAGAACTAAAAGTCAACGGCCACTTCGACAAAAGACTATGGAATAACACCTACACATATCAAGGCCAAATAACAATAGCACACGTGCACGTTCAAGGTCATTACCCCAATAGCACACCTGCGAGTCACTCGGGAGAATCAGGACCGGGAGAATCAGGAGCGGCAAAAGGTGCTCAGAGAGTCAGGGAGCATCAACCACCTCTACTAGGGTCCTTTTTTCTGTAAATTGGTTTTGTAGATTCTTCTTCTCAATCCTAAATTCTCTAATGTGTTTTCGTTCCAGTGGCTTAATGATCTTTTTTTGTACTGTTAGTATCTGTACTTCCAATCACCATATTTCTTGCCGTTCTTTGATCGAGTAAAAATTTTCGTTCACGTATTGGCACTTTAACTTTACAGTTACGAAGAGCAAAGTCTTAACACTTACTTCCTAAATCCTATGCCTTTCTACCGTGAGGTGTAAGGCGGTCTGAGTTGAGTTTATTATGTTCTCGTTTTACATTTCTCTCTCCATAACTTTCTATTCATCGTTTCTTGCCCTATTGCTTTCCATTTTGTTCCTATTTTTTCAGTCTTTACTTTTGTTCTCTCATCTCATGTTTTCCTAGTTTTCCTCTTGGAGTTTTTCCTAAAGTCTATTTATTTCGAAGATAGACCGAGTATAAACAGATGCACGCTGCTAACAAGTGATCGGTTCAAACGGTGAAATTGAACAGGGCCGAATTAAGAATGTACAGTGTTATAATATAGAAAATTGTGAAGTGATGAACAAACAAAACTGTTAACAACTAAGTAAAAACTAAAATAATTCCCAGCCTTAACAACCGAACCAACAAAACAGCGATTAAAAAAGCAACGCAAAAAAAACTACAAAACAAGTCAAAACTCGAAAAAAAGTCGAACAATAGCAAGCCTTGCTCACTAATTACAGCCTAATTACAATCCTGCGAAAAACCGCCGATAGCTGTCTGGCACGCCTCTTTCAATTTAATGTCCGATCGGGCAATACGAATAAGAAACTGGTGGAGGCTCGACGAGATCCTCTGACTATGACGTGTACGGTTAATATTTACATCGGTCTACCTTGGAAATAAATAGACTTTAGTATTTTCGTTTCATACAATCTTCTTGTGAGTCTCTCATCAGACATTCGGCATATATGTCCGAACCATCTTAGTTGGCTTTTCGCTAATTTATCGTTTCATTTCGTATTCTGCTTCTTCGTATCTTGCCTTTTATCTTCCTCAAAAATCTCATTGTCATTGCATTTATTCTTGATCTGTATTTCTCTGTTATCGTCCATGATTCGCTACTATATAATATTATTGGTCTGACTATTTTTTTTACTTCAGTTTTTGTGTTCTTTTCAATTTCTCTGTTTCCTAACAATGTATTTTTCATTGTGTTCCCTTTATTTCCTTGTCTAAGTCGTAACACTTACAGGAAGATATATCGAAAAGTTTTAGGATGTCCCTTCTAAATACTTCGATTTTTGCCAGGCACATTTTATTATGAACAGATTTTATGTTCTTCTTCGCGGCTTCGTATTTTTCATTATAGTCTCCCATTTTTTCCAAGATTCATTGATCAGAAATCGTTGAAAAGGATGCTTTTTGCAACACATATTATATCACTTAAAATTTTTTTTTAAATATCTGGTATATTATTCTCGCTTTTCAAACACTCATGCCATCACTAATATCCTGTCATTGTGTTCCAGTACCCGCAAGCATATTTCTACATAGTTTACTAGGGGTTCCAAATATTTCAGTTTCTATTCGAGTTCGCGGCATATTAAAAATTTTAACACTAACTCGCAAAATTAACGCTTAACTACACCACGAATAAGCGAATACTGACACCAAATGCGAAATAAACCATACGGGCGGCCAACAGGTAAAAACTTGTTAGCGCATGCGTAGGATGTGTCGCTGTTTCTTTTGTTGTTATTAATATAAAAGAGACTCTATTACAGTGACGTGATTTTGGTAAATTACAAACCGAATTTTTATGAAATAATGTAAAAATCTTTAAAATACTTTAGAAAACAAAAAATTGCTTCCCGTATAGGAACCTGGAGATAACGTCACACATTTCTGAGATTTTGCGTAGTTCATATTGATCCTAAAAGGTACCAATTTTCAGTGGCGGCTGGTGAAATTTCAAAGTTGTATATCTCTGTTCCTACTTACAGGACCCGAACCAAATTTACGGGTTTTAATAGTGAGCCCACTGGGAATGTTTTGGTAAAGAAAAAAAAACATTTTGTAATTTGCGAAAAAAAGTTAAATTTTTGGTGTGCCCCTCCTAGGAAAAAAATGAAAGCGTCTAGGTATTTTATTTATTCTTTTTTCTAAACAAATTTTACATCATTCTGTCGACAGTTTTTAAATTTTGAGAGAAAAAAAGGTGTTAGTAGAAAGTTATAGTCATTTGAATTTTTTCTAAAATTTTATTTTAGGCTTAAAAAAATGTTTACATTAAACATTTTTTTATAATAAGGGAAGTGAATTTTATAGAGCTTTTACTTTAGAAGTAAAAAAACATAAGTTTTCAGTTTTTAAAGTAGTGACAAATAAAGTGGAATATTTTAAATTTTGTGTTTGATGCATTATTGGATTTTTTTTGTGTAGTCATTTCCTTGTCAGTTCCTTGCATTTAATTAATGGCTGTACTGTGTTGTCAATGTTTTTTGGTACCTATATTGGTACTTTCAAAAGAAGTGTATTTTAAAGAGATTTTACTACAAAGGTAATAATAACATTATTTCTTAAGCTAACTTCTTACATAAAAAAATATTGATAGAATTGGCAACTTACTTGGTATCATGTGTTTCTTGCCAGTGGCGGGTTCCGCTGGTTTGAGAAAATTTAAGGAGCGATTAAAAAATGTTTACATTAAACTTGACACTACAAAATAGTAACAAAACCGTAGGTATTGTCATTAATGAAAAAATATTCCACTAATTAAATACAATGCTTAAAAGAATCCACAAGGTATTTTTTACTGCAGCACTGTTAAAAAAACACAGACAAACAAAGAGTTTGTTGTGAAAAACTGGGAACAAATTTAAAAGGAAAATGAAAAGTATTGGCGACTCAAATTAATGAAACCACCTGCAATCAGCTGATGTTTAACGGGGGTAGAAATTGAGGACAAAACTGACAAAGATGCCAAATAATGCGATTATGAAGACAAGGATGAATCGGAAACATTCCCTAGCCAATCTGTTGAAGAGGGCGCCACGCTGTTCTCAGCTTGAATCGCCACGCTGCGAACTACGGCGAAGCCAAAATATTTCATAGTGAGGCTTTGCAACTAGCAACTAGCGATGGGTCGTTCGCGAGCGAGTCGTTCAACTTAAACGACTCTTTTCAAAGAGTCGCGAATGAGCTGCTCCCATCAACTGAACGATACGTTCACCGCTCATTAAAATATCTGGCTCGCTCTCGTCCGTTCGTAGAAATTCCACTCCACGCTTTCGCGAGTTTCGGACAACTCGGAGAGCGCGCGCCGGGAATGGCTCAGTCGGAGTCGGAGTCAGTCGAAGTCGTATAATAGAACGAGAGTGGTGGAGCCAGTGTTGCCGATTGGCGGATAATTATCCGATTTTCGAATAATTTGAGGCGGTGGCGGATAATTGTCTCACCCTGTCGAAAATCGGATAATTTAAATCCGACTGATTAGGTAAAATTAAATCAGTATTCTCAGTTGAAAACGGTAGAAATATGGGAAGATATTATTTTGGATTTGGCAGCAATGCAGGATTTTGGAAGGCAAGATATTATTTTGGCAACATGGCGCGTTGTTGTGGTCGATCGGGGCCGGAGCCACTATCAGATTTAGGGACTTTAGTTTTAGCTAGTCACGTCCTGGTTTTAAATGTATGCATGTACTTCACCGGTCACCCATTACTCATTCAATATTCTGTCTGCAGGTGTCACAATAATTAGGTAGAAATTAAGGAACTGTGATAACTGATAGAATATATTTTTATTTTGTGTTTTTTTAAGTGCTCATATTATTATGGGTACCAAATATTTATTATTTTTTATGTTTTCCGACTGCGAAATATGTTTCAATATTACTTTTTTTAATAAAAAAAAAACAAAAAATATAAATTTTCTTTTATTCATTACCATAAAATACCTAGTAGTGTTCTAAATTCAACACCAAACAATAAAAAACATGTACTGTACACTGTACAAACAACAGGGTTTTATAAATTTAAAGAGATCGGATAATTTCGGACAAAATGGGATAATTTTAGGTTGGAAGAAGGATCTTTTCATTGTCATCCATTGGCAACACTGGGTGGAGCATCTAGCGGCCTATGATAATACATTACACAGTTTGTACGTCTGTCGTATTACTTTTATTTTACGATTAATGATTAATTACTTTGCCGGAAATCTGCAACAACGTTTTTTAACGGCGTATACTGCGGGTAGTTTATAACTTTGAAATCCATATTACATAATCATTATCTAATCGACAATAAAACCATTTTTGTTAATATGTATTTACTTTTATTTTGAACATTTAACAAATACAAATTTTAATCATTCCAATATTTTAATTAATTTTATTTAATTTATTTATGTTATGTATATTATTTTTCTTTGAAGCCGTCACGCCACAATCAGGCAGCGGGCCGTCGGCAGTCGTAAATTATACACATGAACAAGTGCAGCAGTGGCACTCTGTAAGAAAAATAGCGATAGCGACCGGTGTCTCTTCGAAACATACCGAACGGTGATACATAGTAAGAATTTGCAAAGAGACGCCGGTCGCTATCGCTATTTTTCTTACAGAGTGCCACTGCAGGTGTCACGTTAAAGTAAAGAGCTCCGCGATTCTGTAATTCGCAACTCAGCAGCCCTCGTTCAATCGAACGACTCCTTGCGAACGACTCTTCCAAGTGAGCTGAACGAGTGAGCGGGCTCTCTTGAAAACGAACGAATGACCCATCGCTACTAGCAACGTTAAGCCGAAAACCATAAAATTTAATGTGGTGTTTCTATAACATGCTTTATAAGAAAGGCCGAAAAATTAAAATCTCTGGTAGGCTTATAGATTCATTTAGCAAATGAGGTAAAAACTCGGACTAAAAGATACCACTCTAAATTTTATCGTTCATTAATTAGCGTATCCGCAGTTGATTCTTGCAAATTCTCGCTAATGTTAAAAGATATTCCGGCCAGCTTTCCAACACAACAGCAAGAGACGGACAAAGACACTGAGCAAGAGCGAGATAAAAAATAAGACGTATTTCGTAGTTATTTCGTAGCTGTTTGTCAAAAATCATGTGGTGTGTAGAAGAAGTTGTAATTTTTCACATTTTAGAGTACTAAATTGTGTTATAAGTTATAATATTGACGAAAACCGTTAGTTTAACAGCTGGTGAAATCTTAGAAAATGTTTCTAGCTCTGGGTGCGTAAATCGGATTACCTCCCCCTTTCCTTTTCTCGCTTTTACACTCTCTTTCCCTTCTCTCTTTTCTTTCTGTCACTTCTAATCCTATTTTTTTTTCTAACTATCCACCTATCCAAAATAAAAAAAAAATTTAAATGATGATGGCTCCTCCAGGGGTAAATAATTCTCTCCATTAGTATCTCTGGGGAAGAAGTGCTCAGGAGGCCCACCATCAAAGAATTCCAAAAGTACCATAACCTTTGCCAACATCTGCGGACTTAATTCCAATCTGAACTCTGTCCACCACTACCTTCAATCATGCAGACCCCACTTTTCTAACTGAAAGCCAAATCGGTCCCAAATCCACAACTAATGGTCTCCTGTTTCCAGGCTATGAATTTCTCCCATATTTTCGTTTTTCATGGTAGGCGATGTGCCACGTTCGCAGCAACCTTACTTGCACCGGACTCCCACCCCCGCCTCACAGCGTAAGTGGTAGATAGGCATAATGAATAAGTAAAGTGAGTAAAAATAATATTTTGGCGGTCCAGTTTTCTACCTTCCGCGGTCCGCATCCGGACCGCGATCCGCCAGTTCGCACAGTCGCACTAGATCTTTTCCTTGCCACCCATCCTGAGACACATTTAACATCTGTATGTGCTCCCCGTGGTCGTTCAGATTACGGCCTTGTCACATCCTGAGTCCTTTGAAAACATGCAGAAGTGCACGATCTGGTACTACACTTCTGCCCACTGGGATTGTCTCCGAAACTCCTTCTCTGCATTCCCTTGGGACCTCGTCTGATTTTCTACTTCCGATCCCTTCGAAATTTACTCTCCGGTCATAGATATCATTTAAATAGGCATTAAAAGATCCATTTCATATACCCGCAAGAGACCTACCTATACTCCACTATCAAAAGCCCTGGTTCTTCAAGGCCTTTGATAGACCCAGGCCAAAAAACTCCAGGCTCACAAGAGGTTGCTTTGAAATCCTACACACGAGAATCGTCATATCTTCGTCGAGGCATGAAATCAATAAAATCAAACCATCTCGGACTTTAAAAATGATTTTAGCAACCGCAAAAAAGATAAGATGCCTATTTGTTCCAACGGCAATAAATCTTTCTAGTCACCCTGGCAAAAATATTAGCAAAAACTTGTGTAGAACACTTTTCCTTCCCTGACCTCTGACAACAAAATTATCTCCACCACTAAAGGGAAAGCTGAACTGTTTGCCAAACAATGCGTTGCCAATTTCACTCTTATTCCCCCTGCTAATTTGCCTCCTCCTACCGTTATGTCTGTACCCTACAAAATGCCCGAAATAATATTTAAGGTTAAGCAGGTTCAAGAAATTCTTCTATCATTTGACACCAAAGAATCTTCCGGTCTGGATGGCATATTAGCAATCGTTATAAAAAAATGCGCTCCAGAAGTTGAACCATCCTAACTCATCTTTTCCAAACCTTCTGTGACAAGGATTAAGCAGCTGTAAGATTGAAGTCCCTCCCATCTAACTATTATGTCCCTTCTCTCGGTTCTTTGCAAAGTTGCGAAGAAAGTCAAAAATTTGTAAATTCTAAAATATCTAGAAAAACACGAACTTATCTACGACAGACAGTATGGTTTTCGTCACCAAAGATCTACAGCTGATCTCCATACTTTTGTTACACACAACTGGAACAAGTCTCTCGACTTTCATCGCGAGTCCCAGATAGTTGCCCTTGACATTTCCAAGGCATTTAACCAAGTATGACGTGCTGCACTTCTCAACAAATTATCTTCTTACGGTCTTCCTCCCAAACTATATACCTGGGTCGGTAGCTTTCTTTCCAACCGACGCATATCGATCGTAGAGGACGGTCACTCATCTAACTTACATCCTATAAATGCGGGCGTACCCCAAGGTTCAGTCCTTGCACCAACCCTATTTCTTCTTCACATTCACCTACCTCTTCAACTACCAATTCCAGCCACATTTAAGCTGACGATAGTACTCTTCACACCAATATTAATTTTTTCAAACAAGTCTCGGTTCAAGAGCTAACTAATAGGCTCGGATCTATGCACCTATCCCTTTCGCAAGATCTCCAATTCTTAGACAAGGTTGCCAAAACCCTTGTTCAGTTTAACCCCTCCAAAACTCAGTATTGCTACCTGTCACAAAAAAAAACAGTAACATGTCTCCCATCCACATGAATGGCAAAGCCCCACAGAACAAATAAATATTTGATCTTGTTGGCATTGCTTTTTAACATGATCTTAGGTAAAAGAACATTACTTCAATAGCCACATCAGCTGCTGAAAAGCTTGATTTTTTCTTCCGAGCCAAAAATGCCCTTCCTCTTCCTACTTATACAATCTCTATGTTTCTCAAATAAGACCTAACCCAGACTACTGTTCGCACATCTAAGGAGTAGCGTCACCTTTGACTCTTAAAATCTTTGATTCTATCCGAAATTCGACTCATCAATTCCTCTCAGGAAGGCGCTCTTCTCTCGCTTATCACCGCGCTGTTAGGGATCTGTCCTGTTTCTACAGATATGTCCACGGATTATGCTTAGAAGAACAAACCACTGTCATTTTCCTGTTAACTGATTCTAACAGAACTACAAGAGGTGCATCACATATGCATCCCTTTACTGTCCAGCTACAAAAACTTCCACTTCTCTCGTTCAATTATACCTAGGGACCCTAGGGTCTCCAAATTACGGAACAAATTGCCTGCAGATGTTTTCCATTACCCTCCCAACCTCAAATTCTTTTAATTCCGCATTAATAGATTACATTTTTCTCCTTTTTAGATACCCACAGTACGTTAGTACTTAGGGTTAAAGTCTACGTGGACTGTCTAAGACAAAAAAATAGTCCATATTGACCTCAATCTAGGTAAAGAAAAATAGTAAATAAAAGTTTTTTTTACAAAAATCCACCATCCACCACATAAATGTATTAGACAATTTGAACAAAGTAACAGTTTCTTATAATTATTTTCAGAGTATATGAAGAGTCTCTAGGACTATAGCTAGCACCCACAGATTCATAATTCCTAAATCCGTGAATTTGGCTCCCCAAATGCAAAGTTTATTAAGAATTAATGGAGCTCCTAGTTTCATAGAAAGAGTTGTAGAGTTCTTTTTAACAATAGTTCCGTTAATTTAAAGGTAAATACGATATTTTAAAATTGGGGACTACCTTCAAGCAGCTCCCCATTTTGGCAAAACAAAAGTTCTGCTACAGCGCTTAATAGTTCCGAAGGAGTTCCCCAGTTCTTTATAATTTTCCAGGCCAGAACTCTCATTGAAAAAATTTTATTAAATGTTATTTATTACATGCTTTCGGCTACGGAATTATAATTTATTAGGTTACAAAATAATAAAAAAATATTTACCATTTAATTTAAACTTATTTATCGTCTGTCGTGCTTGAGAAGTTGTTCGAATTGTCCCCTTTCAACTTCCAAACACTTTCTCAGTCTTTCTCTAAATGAATTTCGTACCCGCTGTAGCATTTCAGGTGTCAGTAACAAGCAGGCAAAGCGGATTCGGTCTTTCATATCATCTATCTGTGTACATTTCTCTATTTAAATTTCTACTGATAAGGGGTACCTTAAAATCCCACCTGCCCACAATTACGGAAAGTAGGTTCGTCAGAAAAAATATCATTCGTTAGGAACCAGTTACTTCCTTGCATTTGTGTTGTGACCTAATTGCAAAATGTAACGCGATTTTCAAAGTCTTGCCCATTATAGCTCTTGGTGGAGTGTAATGTGGTATGGATGAAAATTGTACGAGTGCAATATGGTCACAACCGATTTTCTCATTTCTCATTCCAGCATCTCTAGCAAGCCGTCTGGTGCCTACATGCGGGCCAATAGCTGCCACTTCTTAAACGCCAACTGCCATATTATCGTCCGTTTTAGTTTGCTTCCGAACTCATGGTTTCGTCTTCCGACTACCAGTAGTACGACGTCTGGTTTCCAGTCTTTTAAATTCCATGCGTGGTTTTAGGTTATTAGGAAACCTCTCCTTTCACACTAAAGCAGATTCTCTGTAGTTTTTTCTGCACTACCCCAAAATTAACACCAGATCAACATGCACATTAAAATTTGATCCATTATTCAGCAATTAACTGAGAAATAAATATCGTTAAAACGTCAAAATTGTCAACTAACGTAAAAATAACGCATTCCATGGAAAGGAATAATAATTCTAAAATAAGTAAACTTGATTTATTGGGAACATTTATTTGTTTTTTAAATTCAGTCTAAATTTAGTTAACCATAATTCCGTAACCGAAGGAGCAAATTAAAAAAAATGAGCACATACGTATGTTACTTTTTACGTAGATTCGAATTCGAACAAAGGTACATCATCCCATTTAACATTCCAAAGTGTGAATGAATCCCCACCCCTCAAAATATAGAAAGGGGGTAAATGTCAAAAATATGTTTAAATATGCCCCCCCCCCCCCCCATCTTCCTAGTAACTAATATTAAATTTTATGAAAATATTTTATACCGCTTTTAAAATATCGCCTTGTAACACTTTAAATTGTATAATTTCCGTACATTTTTCATCAAGTTGGCCCTTCTTTCCCGTTAAAAATCAGCTGATTGCAACGGTGGCAACGCTGGATCCCTAAATTTGAGTCGCCAGCTGATGATTGAAATTAAGAATGTTGCGGCCTGATCGGCCGTATTGCTAACTACCATAGTGGGCAATATTTTCGTTTCGTCTTTGTCTTCATTATTCTGGTGTTTGGAATCTTTATCAATTTTGTCGTCCAGTTAGCCTTTTTTGCCCACTAAAAATCAGCTCTTTGGAGCGTGACAACGCTGTTTGGCTTAATTTGAATCTCCAATTGGCGACTCAAATTAAGAACGTCGCCTCCTCTTCAGCTGATTTGCTTACTCTTATTATCATGTTATTTGCCATCTTTGTCGTCTAGTAAGCCCTTCTTCCCCATTAAAAATCAGCTGATTGCAGCTGGCTTCCTTAATTTGAGTCGCCAATAGATGACTTCATTATTCTCAATTCAAATTGGATAAACCATATTATACTCCTTGATCCCACCCACGCCCACGCACAGTCGTCCGAAAACTCGAAATCCTGGCCAGAAATCAAAAAACTAAGATATTACTTTGGGAGTTTTAATACTGGTATGTGTTACCAAGTCCCTCTAGCATCTTTTGCCGCGATAAATGACCAGCAAATGATTTTTATACCTGCTCAGGTCATTTTAAAATTGAACGTCTAGCGCGTCGCATCGCTCTGCTTCGTTGCTCGAAAACATTCCTCAATTTTAAGCTGTTATAAAACTGTTTTCGTTTCATCGATTTTCAAGTTTGACGATAGAATTTCCTCGTCAAAGCAAGTACAATAAAATAATTTGATTGAAATTTTTCGCAGTTATTTATTGTAATAGTTATTCAACAAAATACGCGGGCATGCATTTCGTGTTCCCATTATTTTTTTTTTGTATTTAATTAAAGATAAATTACCAATCTCGGCCAATACCAAGCAATGATTGGTTACGATATGTTCATCGATTATTCAGTAATAGAATAAAATGAAATCCAGCTGCCCCCCCCCCCCCCGTTTTTTATTAACAATTTTATACGGAAATGCACGAAAATTATTGTAAAAACTTGTTATTTCCCTTATATTTTTCAATGTTATGATTTCATTTATATAATATTAACAACAATATTAATATTTCCACTGTTTTTGTAAAAAAATTGTTGACCTTTTTTATATGAAAGTATTTAAATTTTGATAAAAATATCCGCCATTTTGAAGCCGCCATTTTGTTTTTCAAAAAAGTAACAACAAATTAGTAAGCAGCGACCCAAAAAAACCCTTTATACTCGTAAGTATTTACGATCAAGAAATTTTTAATTTTTAATACAAATGTCCGTCATTTTGAAGCCTCCATAATTGTTTTTCACAAAAGTAACAACAAATTCGTAAGGAGCAACCCAAAAAATCCTTTATAAGTGGTTTACCACCAAGAAATTTTTAATAAAAATTTCCGCCATTTTGAAGCCGCCGTTTTGTTTTCCAAAAAAGTAACAGCAAATTCGTAAGCAGCGACCCAAAAACGTGTATGTACTGACATTCATACAATTTTAACAACGCCTTCATGTTTTAGCCACGTTTTCGAGTTTTCGAACGATTGTACCACGTAGCGAAGTTTATTGTTTTGTACTAGTACTCAAAAGCATTTTAAATTTTTGTCAAAAAGGCATTCTAAGAATTCGACAGGACTGTAGCTTTTTTTATCTTCTGACAGCCCCGAAGACCGAAGCCTAAGTACCGTGGGTGTACTGGGGAAGTCTGAGTCACACATCCAGAGTTAGAAACATCCATAGTGATTTTACCAGCCCTTTAAGTGGATGAGTGGGGTGGTACCACCTCGGCCGAGGAAGAATTCCTCCACCACCTTCCTTGTTTAAAGCGGTAAGACACGGCGTTCCCAAGAGTTCACCTATTATTATTACACCGTACGTTTAACCGTAGTGATCGGGCGAAGAATGGTCAGACCAACGAAGTTGAACGTCGCTTAGCTATAAGTTAAAATGAGTATAATCGATATACGTATTGCAAAAGCTGCTAAACCAAAGACTAACGACGAATGAATAACTATATTCTGAAAATGTTTAATTTTAAAATACTTCGAAATTATATTTTCGTTGAATATTGTTTCTCCGTGAAAATACAGTATCATTATGAAACATCACAGGCACCGTAACCATGAATAACAGTACTAATTTATTGTGGAGATGTTAAATTTGCAGTACCGCGGTATTGTCAGTGTTCTCCTCTGAAAACCCATAATAATAGATAGGTATTAAACTGACAATTAATCAAACAGGGCAGGGCTCAAAATAACTTGATCAATAAGGAGCATTAAAAGATCATCTTGGCCACCCAACTGTTTCACAATATACGATTTAACAAGGAGAAACTTCATTTTGTTCTCCTGTGGTAACTAGTCGTATACTAGCACTACTTTTCATTTTTCACTCAAAGTCTTAAAAAGCACATAATGGCAGCCCCCTACAGTTCGTCAAAAATTTTGACATTGACATTTATAGTCACCTTCGGCAATGACACTAACATAATATGTATGCATGTGCTGTCATATTACAAGTGTCCAGGTTGGCTAATTACTGATTAAATTGCTTTGAGAGACCGACAATCAGTTACATAAATATTTTCCAAATTCATACAACTACTTAATAACGCATTTCTTTCTTAAAGTGTTATTTCCACTATAGGAGGAAGACGATAATACGTTTGCTATGGGCATACTGTATGATACAGTGGCGATAATGTTTGGTGTGGTAAAAGTTCCGAATTTCAAAACGACTGAAGATAGCCTTGAATTTGTAGTGATTTCTAGTACGTCACTGTTGTTGCACTATTGGATAATCTGTAAGTTTCTGAAAATGCAATGAAATTTATAAAATAAAACTTGACTGACACCTGTTGCATAGCGGCAACAAGACGCAAAAAGAAAATCGTTTATAAATTCCATTTTCTTAAAAATAATTTGCACGTCTTATTTTACAAAACGCACATTTTTGACCAATAGCATGCTGAATTACTTAGTATCATACCACGACTCCTGTAACTGTAATACTAACTGAACTTTAATATCGGCCAGATTCTCCAATGCTAGACTGGTCTAATTTGACAAAAACTGACAAGTGTAAGAATGAGACAACTAAGGGCATGGTCCGAAAATAACCAACCGTAACCGTGGTTAGCACATCACGTGCTTTTTTATTATAATTTGTGGTGGTAGTCACATGCAATCTGTTATTAATGGCACTAATGACAGCGGTTGGTTACTGTCGGACCATACCCTAAGTCTTATATTTGTGACAGTCAAGTTTGTCACAGTGTTTTACATTTTTCCTAATACTCCCTTATTCCTTAATCGCCGTGAATTGCTACTTTTTTTCTGGAGCCCTCTGTTATTTAGAGGGTACCATCCCTGCAGGTCCTTTAGGTCGGGGAGTTTTGAGTAATTTTGAACAAATTAAACTTTGACAAAATTAAATACCGATTGTGACTAAGGGCGTTAAGTTTGTCCCCAACTTATCATAGTGCCCTTTTTGTCGATTTAATAACAGAAGAGCCCAAACTGTAAAAATAAATAGATTCTTTTGTAAAAACATAAAACCGCGAATTGTTAGAAAATATAGGTTACTTAAATCATAGCTAGGAGTGACTGGCCGCGGCTCGGTAGCCTTTAAATAAATCCATGAGTGAGGCGCAGCCTCCTGATAGTCGGGCAGACCCTAAACAAGCGGCGCTTGCCAGTCATATCATTAAAATAGCGTGCAAGTGAAATAGACGCTCATTAGTGGGATTCACGAAAAGGGACTAACCACAAAGTGTTAGCCATATAGTGTAATATAATTACTTAGAGAAAGTGCTAGAAAGCAGCGGCTATTGTAACGGCCATAAGAAAACAACTTAAATTTTTAGAGCCCCTTAGCTGTAAAAACGGGATTAGATATTAAGATTATATCCGGCGTAGGAAAATTTTAGTTTGTTACCCGTCGGTAGTTTTAAGGGGGTCGCGGGACGTTACCAACAACGACTGAGACTCGACCCTGAAATTTAAATTCAAACTAGACAAACATCAGACTAAAATAAAATAATTAACCCTCCGTGCAAAATTTCAGTTTTGGGTAGTCACAACTACCCAAGTTCATATTACAAGGAAAATATTCAAGACGCTGGTAATGATATCAAAAAAAAAATATAAATTAATATCCGAGGCCACTAACGAGGCGCAAAAAACAATGTTTTACCACTGCAAATCGAATCCGAAAATAAGCAAGTCTTGACAGATTCAAAAGATATTGATAATGTTTTTAATAACTATTTTATTAATATAGGGGAAAAAATGTCAAATAAAATCAAGGAGCCTGCAGAGCCATTCAGAATATCGTATCAGTCCAGTCATTCTATGTACTTAAGACCTGTGACCTCGGCCGAAGTAATTCAATACATTAACAGTTTAAAAAACAATTGTGTCCCCGGGCTTGATGAAATCTCATCTCAAGTCATAAAGTAATTACATCCATATCTGATAGAACCACTAAAACATATAATGAACTTAATCTTTAAAACTGGAATAGTGCCTAGTAAATTTAAAACCTCGGTCGTGATCCCAATACATAAATCTGGAAGCAAGGCAACACCGGGTAATTATCGCCCTATCAGTGTTATATCAAATCTGGGCAAAATTTTCGAAAAAAGCCTTAAAAATTGACGGACTCAATTCTTTGAAATGAGTAATACTATTAGTTCAAGTCAGTTTAGATTTAGGGAGGGGATGTGCACAACGGATGCCTTGTATCAGAGAGTAGATAGAATACAGAGAAACACTGGCGTGCACCGATTTCGGGCCTGCCAGGGAGACCAGCTCGGCCTGAGCCGGTCTCCCTTGCGATATTTTCGTGGATTCGCTGGTCTGTGGTTTCATAGTTTGCTCAGAGATGCCGATGTTGTTTGTCCATTATTGCCAGATGGTTTTGATTTATGTTTTGTTACAATATTTGTAAATACGTATCAGAGTATTGTGATTACTTGTTGTTCCGTACTGCTTGTTTAACACTGTTTTGATATTATACAGGGTCTGCAACAAGGATTGTCGTACTTAGTAGCTGTGTTATTATATGTATGTGTGCAATTAAATAGTATAGTATACAGGAGAGAATTTATATAATGTCTATTAACATTTCTGTGTTTTAACTGGGCATGATATGTACGGGAGATTGTCTAAAAATAATTAGTCTTTAGCAAGTAGCGGACAGAAAAAGTTTAATTCTCACGCTGTTATAAGTACTGTATTCGTAAAAAAAACTCACTCGTGTTTTTTTAAATCTCCACTTTTTGGAGTCTAGATCACGGAAAACATGGTTTTCCATTTCTATACTGATGAGTGCTAATAAGCACGAAACACGTGTCTAGCACTACCTTACAGACAGCTTCCCCGATATTTTCTTGACATATATATATATATATATAATGGTGGAGGAAACGAACTCATAAACCAGTTAACCCACCCAAATGTCACAAGGGAGACCCGCTATCGGTGTCAGATCGGTGCACGCCAGTGTTCGTCTGTATTCTTTATAGTCGGATTACAGCAAAGCTGCATTTTACAAGTAAAATTATATGTAAAAGTACATTCAATGTTATGTTATATAATGTAGGTCCTCTAGAGTTACAGAAAAATTTAACATAGGTACTCGTAATTTCAGTTTTTTTATCCTACCTTATAATGCAACTGGAAATGAAAGTTGCCATTTTTCTAAAGTTGGTTTGAGTAAAAAGCACAGTGGATTAAAATTAATATTTGTGAGCATGGACGCCAACATTGGGTGGGCAAGGGGGGGGGGGTGGTTGCCCCCCCTGGGATCGGGTTCAACGGTGCTTTTTAACAACTGCGCAACTTCGTGATTTTGTAACATACGGTTTTTTGGCTGTTTGCCCCCGCCCCCTTAAAATTTACTCCATGGGCGCCTATGTTTGTGATGTTTATTGGATCCCAAGTTTATCCGAATTCGCGCTAGCTAAAGCCCAGTTTATAAACAAAATATTGCATTACAATCTTTCTGTCAAGTAGTGTTTGAGCTTTCGCGCCAACTGATTGAAACAGTAAATTTTAAACTTTCGAAAAGACCTCGTAGCCACTAATTTTTGTCAAATCCTTTATGTATGTTATTTTTTGCTTTATTTCACATCTCTTCACCAAGTATAAACATGAACTAAAATATGGTGCTATGTATATTTAGTAAAATGACGAACATTTTAAATTTTGCACGAAACCCCGTAGCTTCTGATTTTTATGAAATCCTTTATAAACAGTTGTTTTGCATTATTCTAAATCTCTCCACAAAGTATAAACGTGAACTAGACTATGCTGCTATATTTAGTAAAATTACGAAAATTTCTAACTTTCGGAACGACCCCGTAGCCTCAGATTTTTGTCAAATCCTTTATGTATATTATTTTTTGCCTTATATTAAATCTGTCCACCAAGTATAAACATAAACTAAAATATGGTGGTGCTATGTATATTTGATAAATTGACGAAAATTTTAAACTTTCCAACGGTCCCCGTAACCTCCAATTTTTGTCAAATCCTTTAGAAAAGTGTGTTTTTGCATTATTTTAAATCTCTCCACCAAGTATAAACGTGAACTATATGCTTCTATATTTAGTAAAATGATGAAAATTTTGAACTTTCGAAACGACCCGTAGCTTCTAATTTTTGTCAAATCCTTTATGTATATTATTGTTTGCCTTATATCAAATCTCTTCTCTCCACCAAGTTTAAACGGGAACTAAAATATTGTGCTATGTTTAGTAAAATTTTAATGACAAAAATGTTAAACTTTCGAAGAGCCTCTGATTTTTGTTAAATGCTTTATGTATAATATTTTTTGCCTGATTTTACATCTTTTCATAATTTCCACCAAGTATAAATATCAACTAAAATAAGATGCTTGTATGTTTTAAGTTTTTAATTAGGATAATAGAATTTTTTGGGTGAGCCCTGTAGTCGCTACTTGTTTGGTTTTTCTAGTATTTTTGGGCAATTTGGAAAATCTGAAACCTCCCCACCAAGTTGAGATAAAAATTTTGCAGTTAAAGGGCGTTATCGGCTTATGGTACCTACTGTATTTAATTACTTGTTTCCAATACCGGGTAGGTATACTTCGCGTCACAGGTTTCGTCAGCCAACTGCTGGCCGCTAGCTTCAGGTTCATCAACAAAATTCGAGCGACCAAAATGTGTTAAAAAACTAAATAGCGGTACTAATTATTTAATTAAAAGTAGCCTGTGGCGTCGTAAACGAAAGTTCGGGAGGGTACAATAAAAGGGATCATGCTCTCAGGATAAATATCACCCTTGTTGTTTGAAAAGTTTTTAATAAAATGTGTCAAAAGTTAACCCTACACTAATTTCGAGACAATTATTATTATGATTACAAGATAAAATGAAAAAACTCGGAAAAAAATAAAATTTCAACACCCTGTATCTCTTAAACAAAGCATTTCCGAACATGTGTTAATGGAAACTTTTCTTAATATTTAATGTTGTAGAAGCTATTCCTGAAGTTTCCTGGAAACTAGGTATATAAAAAATTATTTACATTACATAAGTACACTATTTCTAATTTAGTTAATTTAGTTTACTACCCCGCCAAGATTTAAACAAAAGTGCTTACTAAAAAACCTTTCCCACTGAAAATATATATTTCACTATACTTCCGATTGACCGACATCGTTTTTTATCAGCAACTCTAGCAGTGATATCCTTGGTTAATGACTGCCCTGTCGATGCCGTCGCGTCGCGCTCGCCTAAATCCACCCGTTGCGTTGTAGGCCAACAACACGCTGGCAACGCAGCCTTGCTGAGCCTTGCAATAGTCGGTAAAAATTAAAGAAAATTATTTCCTAGTGGCCGCTGATCACACGATGAAGTATGGGTAGCGATGTCTACTGTTTTTTCGTGAAACTTAAATGCTCATAATTCCGACGAGCAGTCTTTATTATTATTTAGTCTATGCTTGTATGTACTGATCGGTAAGATTACTGAAGGTCTGGATCGCGGTAATGTTTGTGCTGCGGTGTTTCTGGACCTTGCCAAGGCGTTTGACACGGTATCCCACGATATACTTCTTCTAGTTCTGGAGAGGTATGGCGTGAGGGGTATTGTGTTGGACATTTGCCGTGATTATCTTTCGGAACGTACCCAACACGTTATGGTTGGTAACGCTCTCAGTGAGCCGGGGATTGTTCAGATTGGGGTACCGCAGGGCACGGTTCTGGGGCCCATTTTGTTCAATGTATATATTAATTCTGTGTTCCACCTAAATATTGATGGCGCCGTTATTGCTTACGCTGATGATTTGGCCCTACTGTTTGTTGCCCGAACTTGGGCTGAAGCCAAAGAAAAAATGGCCGCTTCACTAATAAAAGTAAAGAGTTTTTTCGATTCACTTAAACTATCTTTGAACATAGATAAAACAAATTACATGGCTTTCTCTATTACTGAAGCAAAAATACCGGATTTTTCGGATATTGAAATAGATTTGTTTGATTCCCCTATTAAAGAAGTACAAACCACGAAGTACCTTGGCGTCATGATTGACAATCATTTAATATGGGAACCCCATATTTCATATTTATGCAGTAAAACAAGATACCTTGTTCATAAATTTTATCTCCTAAGAGAAATCTTAAGTCACAGAGCGATGATAATGGTTTATAAGTCCCTGTTTGAACAGATCGTTAGATATGGCCTATTAATTTGGGGTGGTCTCTACAATGGCGCTTTAGAGTCATTAAATGTAACCCAAAATGGCATACTTCGTGTAATTTATAAAAATCCCAGGCTTTACCCAACAAATCTATTATACACTAAAGACATAGTGAATACGTATTCGATCTTTATATGTAATAATGGCCTGTATATTTGTGTTTAAGGATACGAAGAAAGTCATTGTGAGCAATCCCTATAATTCCAGAAGCCAGAGAAATCAGTTGTTGACATTTCCGTCTAGTAAACGTAATATTAATCAAAGATTTATCAATTATCTGGCACCTAGATGCTATAATTTCCTACCTTTAAACTTAAGAAACGCAACATCTAATTTAGACTTTAAAACTAGGATCAAGACTTATTTCAGGACAATCTTGATCAGTTCCTTGGATTGTTTAATGGTAAATAGACAAATCCTCACGTAATGGTGTTTGATTTCTTTGGCAGCTCTGAATTTCAAGTCTAACCCTAATTCTCCTATTTTTCTGTCATCTGTCTATAGTGTGTGTGTATGTGTGTGTGCGTGTGTGTGTGTGATGGTGTGTGAGTGTGCGCGTCCATTATTGGTATGTGTGTGTGTGTTGTAATTTGCATATTACTTTTCTGTATTGATTTTTCCTAGTATTAGTATTGATATTTTTTTACTTTGTATCCTGTCGGTGATTGATTTGCACATACAGGTATTGCATACCTAGGTGCAGTAATGTTTCTTTGGACTATTATTGTTTTGTGACACGGTATATCCCAGTTTTGTAAACTAAATGAATTTTAAATAAATAAATAAAAAATTTGTTGGACGTGCCCGTGCCAGCGTTCTGATTTCATAGAACTGTCTCCAGGACGATCCGGGCTTTGTCCCAACCTGGAAAGACTTTCTAAATAATAAATCCCTTTTAAAACGTTTTACATATTATCGTCACCTCTCTCTCCGTTGGTGGACTGTTAGTGCCTTCCTGCTAGCGGGGTAAAAGGAGGTGGGTTCATCCCAGACAAAGACAGACGCGCTGTCTGTCCTTGTCCATTCGGTACATAAGTGTACCTGGCATCCCTGACAACACAGAAAAACAAAATGGATAGTTTAGGCCAAGAAGGCGATAGGGCACCCGCGCCTGACTCTTTCATGGTGGCGTTCGATACGATCGATAAGATGAAGGGCAAATTGCGCCCCAATAAGAAAATTGCATTTACAAACAACCCTGGGAGGGGATTCAGAACATAAGGGAAGAACATTCAATGGGACAAATAAGACAAAACTTATTCAATAATTCAGGGGAAAACGGTAAGATGCAGGACGGCTTCCCCGGACATTCATTTTCGAGATTCTTGATAAACAGTCTCTTCAGGACTGAAGCCGGGGGGACGGGGCTTTCCTATCAACTACCACCGGGGCTTAATTGGAGGTTCTGGGGATACCGAGGGCATTGATAACGCTCTAGATGTTGGGGAAAAGAGCGACAACACATATCCACGTGTGCTTCACAAAAAAATAAACCTTATTCTAGTAAGAAAGCAGTTCTTTCAAAATGTATCTTAAAATTATTCTTTCATAAAATGCCAAAAATATTTTCTTCCCAAGATTTCAAAAAGTGCTGAACACAAAAGCTTTTTTTTATTTGTAATACTACTTTCTGCTACAGAAAGTCAGTGAAGAAAAGGGTAATATGTCCGTTTAACAAATATTTTTGTCGCCATTTTGGCTAGTAATGCTATTATTTCTAGCCTAAGATTAATGACCTAACTCGCCTTTTACTTAACATAAACTGCTGGGTTCGTATGTGTTTACTTACTTTATGATCACATCGTATATATTTTTAATTTTATTAAAAACTTCAGAAGATATGTCGATTTAAAGATTGACCAATAATCTGGGTGCTTCACTTTTTTCGTTGACTTGTTTGTTTTTAGCAAACTTGTACACCCTCTGGCAACGGATTCTGGTTGCTTCCCAAATAGGAGAAGATCATATACAACAAATTGGAAGTTATTTGGAATACAAAGGACTTCCGCCAAAAATAAGAGACGAAATTTATTGCTACTTTGACTTTACCTATCAAAAGAAATTTTATAATGAAGCAACAATTCTTAACATCATGTCTGAAAATTTGAGAAAGGTAAGTATCACATAATATATTATATATATATATATATATATATATATATATATATATATATATATATATATATATATATATATATATATATAATATATATATATATATATATATATATATATATATATATATATATATATATATATATATATATAGTTTTTAATTTTGTTTTCTTGGGGATTTAGTCCGTTGTGAGGCAAATAAAATGTGGTGTTTTTGGTTACATTTTATATTACTAACGTTTCGGTAATAGATATACCTTCATCAGAGTGCAGTAGCTGAAAACATTTTTTTATTTTAACAGTTTTTAGGTAATATTCTAGGAACTAGTTACTAAGTTTATATATAAGTATAAAGGTGTTACCTTTTATTAAAAATCCAAGGATTGGCACATTGTACTGCGAGGCACTTTATAAAAAATTGCACTTTCTGTTACTTTGAAGTTTTTAAACAGATAAGTCGGTATATACATATTTAGTCTAGCTTTATTAAATAGTAACTGAAAAACGCACATCTACTTTTGGCGAAAGGGTCGTCTGACAATTTGGGAGTGTTTGCCAGATGTATCTATTTGGCTTAAGGGGTCCAATTATTGTTTTGAGGTCTATGTGTTTTTATTTATTATTTTTTAATTAATTAGTTATTAGTATTATGTAGCTTGTGAGAAGGGTGAGTTTATTTTATAATATTATGGTAAATTTTGTGAAGGTTTTTTGTGTCGGATTTAGCGTTTATAGCGTTTTTGTTTCTTTGGATTTCGATCATTTCAAGTATTTCTCGTTTTTTAGAATGATTTTCTGTATTTAGGATTTTTGTGTTTTTATAGTTGAAAGTATGTTGATTTTCGTCGCTGTGATGTGATAAGGCAGTCTTGTTTTTTTTGTCGAATTTGTGTCCATTTATTCTGTTTTTTAAGTGTTGGCTGGTCTGTCCAATATAAACGGCGTGGCAGTTATTGCATGGAATTTCATACACAACGTGAGTTTTTTTATCTTTGGGGATTGTTGATTTTAGCTTGCTGAAATTTTTTCTTAAAAGATTGTGGCCTTTGTGGCTGACAGTTATGTCGTGGTTTTTAAAAACGTTTTGAATTTTTTCTGATAGGTTAGGAATATATGGTAATGATAAGTAATTTTTATTATTTTTTGTTGTGTGTTTGTTGTTTGGGTGTGTGTTGTAAAATTTGTGTATTCTTTCTTTAAAAATTTTGTTTATAAGCTGCTGCGGATAGTTATTTATTTTTAAAGTTTCTTTTGCTTTGTTGATTGCCCTTTCTCTAAATTCGGGATCAGATAGTTTTATGCTGCGGTCTGCGAGCCCAATAATAACGGTTTTTTTTTGGGATAGGGGGTGCTGTGAGTCAAAATGTAGGTATCTTGCAGACCAAGTTTTTTTAGTGTACCATTCTGTTCTTATTTTGTTGTTTTTATTGTATAGAGTTAGGTCAAGAAAGTTGATTTTGTTTTCGTTTTGTTTTTCTATTGTAAATTGTAGTTTGTGGTGGTAACTGTTAAATTTTTCTAGAATCAAGTTGCATTTATTTTTGGGTACAGCTGTTATACAGTCGTCGACATATCTGTAGAAAAAAGGTAAAGGGAAATCTAAGGGCGGGATTGTGTTTTCTTCGAGGTCTTCCAGGACGAGTTGGGCAATTACACTGGAAATTGAGGCACCCATAGCACATCCGTCTATTTGTTTATAGAATTTTTTTTCATATTGGAAATATGTGGAGTTTAAGGTGATTTCAACCGCATTTAGAAATTCGTTTAGTGGTATGTCGGTGAAGGATTTTATTTTATCCCATTTTTTTGTTATTATTTCTTTTGTAAGATTGATAGGTATGTTTGTGTATAGTGATATAACGTCTAGAGATATCAGTAAGTGATCTTCGGGGATAATTATATTTTTAATTTTATTTTTGAAATCCATCGAATCTTTAATATAATAATTGTTTTTGTTTACAACGTTCTCTAAAATATTTTTTAAAAATTTGGAAAGGTTTTCAAATGGAGATTGGATGCACGACACTATGGGTCTAAGTGGAATATCCTCTTTGTGCAATTTCGGAAGTCCGTATATTCGTGGGGGTAGGGCGTTGTGAATTTTTAGTTTTTTTGCGGTGTTTGGTGATATAAAGGTTTTGTTTTCCCAATGTGTTATTATATCGTTGTTTTGTTTTTGGTATATGTTTGTTGGGTCGTTTCTTAATTCTTTATAGGTTTTGGAGTCTTGTAATAAGTTGGTCATTTTTTGTTCGTATTCGGTGGTGTACATTATAACAGTTTTATTGGTTTTGTCGGGTACCAATACTTTTAGGTTTTTATTTTTCTTTAAGAATGTTTCTGTTTTTCGTGTTTTTCTGAGTAATTCTTTTTTTGTATTGTTTTTTGTCGCGTGATTAAAGTTATTTTTATAATTAGTTATAATGTTGCAGCAGGTCGACCTTAGTTCATCTTTTTTTTCATTGCTTAGATTAGTTAGTGAGGTTTCGATGTTGCTAATTATTTCAGCTGTGGGAATGTCTTCTTGTTTTTTGTAAGGTATTGCAAACTTTGGTCCCAAACTAAGTATTTCTTTCACATCGTCAGGAATACTAACGTCAGTTAGGTTGTCGATCCAACAAGAAGCGTTTTTTTTAATGTTGTTGTCAGATATATTTTTGCTTGTTTGTTTCTTTATCTTTTTTATGTTTTTTTGTTTTATTTTTTGAAATATCGTTTCATATTTTTCCTTAGCAATCAAACCCAACCCAACCTGAACAAACTACAATTTACAATAGAAAAACAAAACGAAAACAAAATCAACTTTCTTGACCTAACTCTATACAATAAAAACAACAAAATAAGAACAGAATGGTACACTAAAAAAACTTGGTCTGCAAGATACCTACATTTTGACTCACAGCACCCCCTATCCCAAAAAAAAACCGTTATTATTGGGCTCGCAGACCGCAGCATAAAACTATCTGATCCCGAATTTAGAGAAAGGGCAATCAACAAAGCAAAAGAAACTTTAAAAATAAATAACTATCCGCAGCAGCTTATAAACAAAATTTTTAAAGAAAGAATACACAAATTTTACAACACACACCCAAACAACAAACACACAACAAAAAATAATAAAAATTACTTATCATTACCATATATTCCTAACCTATCAGAAAAAATTCAAAACGTTTTTAAAAACCACGACATAACTGTCAGCCACAAAGGCCACAATCTTTTAAGAAAAAATTTCAGCAAGCTAAAATCAACAATCCCCAAAGATAAAAAAACTCACGTTGTGTATGAAATTCCATGCAATAACTGCCACGCCGTTTATATTGGACAGACCAGCCAACACTTAAAAAACAGAATAAATGGACACAAATTCGACAAAAAAAACAAGACTGCCTTATCACATCACAGCGACGAAAATCAACATACTTTCAACTATAAAAACACAAAAATCCTAAATACAGAAAATCATTCTAAAAAACGAGAAATACTTGAAATGATCGAAATCCAAAGAAACAAAAACGCTATAAACGCTAAATCCGACACAAAAAACCTTCACAAAATTTACCATAATATTATAAAATAAACTCACCCTTCTCACAAGCTACATAATACTAATAACTAATTAATTAAAAAATAATAAATAAAAACACATAGACCTCAAAACAATAATTGGACCCCTTAAGCCAAATAGATACATCTGGCAAACACTCCCAAATTGTCAGACGACCCTTTCGCCAAAAGTAGATGTGCGTTTTTCAGTTACTATTTAATAAAGCTAGACTAAATATGTATATACCGACTTATCTGTTTAAAAACTTCAAAGTAACAGAAAGTGCAATTTTTTATAAAGTGCCTCGCAGTACAATGTGCCAATCCTTGGATTTTTAATAAAAGGTAACACCTTTATACTTATATATAAACTTAGTAACTAGTTCCTAGAATATTACCTAAAAACTGTTAAAATAAAAAAATGTTTTCAGCTACTGCACTCTGATGAAGGTATATCTATTACCGAAACGTTAGTAATATAAAATGTAACCAAAAACACCACATTTTATTTGCCTCACAACGGACTAAATCCCCAAGAAAACAAAATTAAAAACAATATATATATCAACAGTCCAAGAACCTGCCAAAAATACATATATATATATATATATATATATATATATATATATATATATATATATATATATATATATATATATATATATATAATGGTGGATCCAACAAATTCCTAAGCCATAAACCAGTAAACCCCCAAAATATCCCAAAGGAGACCCGCTTTTTGGTCCATGTTTGGTACAGTTTGATTGGGTCTATAATTGTTTTTGTTTACAACGTTCTCTAAAATATTTTTTAAAAATTTGGAAAGGTTTTCAAATGGAGATTGGATGCACGACACTATGGGTCTAAGTGGAATATCCTCTTTGTGCAATTTCGGAAGTCCGTATATTCGTGGGGGTAGGGCGTTGTGAATTTTTAGTTTTTTTGCGGTGTTTGGTGATATAAAGGTTTTGTTTTCCCAATGTGTTATTATATCGTTGTTTTGTTTTTGGTATATGTTTGTTGGGTCGTTTCTTAATTCTTTATAGGTTTTGGAGTCTTGTAATAAGTTGGTCATTTTTTGTTCGTATTCGGTGGTGTACATTATAACAGTTTTATTGGTTTTGTCGGGTACCAATACTTTTAGGTTTTTATTTTTCTTTAAGAATGTTTCTGTTTTTCGTGTTTTTCTGAGTAATTCTTTTTTTGTATTGTTTTTTGTCGCGTGATTAAAGTTATTTTTATAATTAGTTATAATGTTGCAGCAGGTCGACCTTAGTTCATCTTTTTTTTCATTGCTTAGATTAGTTAGTGAGGTTTCGATGTTGCTAATTATTTCAGCTGTGGGAATGTCTTCTTGTTTTATATATATATATATATATATATATATATATATATATATATATATATATATATATATATATATATATACATATATATATATATATATATATATATATATATATATATATATATATATATATATATATAATGGTGGATCCAACAAATTCCTAAGCCATAAACCAGTAAACCCCCAAAATATCCCAAAGGAGACCCGCTTTTTGGTCCATGTTTGGTACAGTTTGATTGGGTCTATGTATTATTTAGTCTATGGTAAGGAGAACGAAATATCAAAAAATTCGTAGAACATAAAAAGTTTTAAATGGAACGAAAATTGACATAAGTTCTGAAGCTGGGTCAGTGACGTCTCAAAACCTACTTCAGGCTGGTCCCAACCCGAAAACATCTCCCCGTCTCTTGAAAGCGAAGCCGGTTACGATAGGTATCTATATGAACTTTTCAGTTTAAAATAAAGGAATTATACATACATAGACCATACCTACATACATACATACATAAACCTTAAAGAAATTACCGCACTTTTAGAGCACTCTGTGTGTTAGACTTGTGACGCTTCTTTACATTTAAATTTTGCACTGACTACTTAGATAAACCAACTACACCTAAAGGTTTGTTTTGTTACAATTCATATAACTAATAATTTGTTTCCTTAAAAATGCATGTTTTTATCATAATTAGAACACATACTTATTATATAAGATACGTTAAAAATGTGACGTGCATAATGTTCAAATTTCCATATATTCATACAAATTAAACATGAAATTCTGACTTTGAAATTATTTTTATTTGACTGAATTCAAAGTTGACAAGTTTTAATACCCGTTAAAAACAATAGGTAATAAATAATTAAATAAACAAATAAGGTTGAACATTGCTTCTTCAACACTCTCCCTCAATGGAAACCTCAAAAATTTTTAAATCAAATATTGAAAAGATTCTTGTGAAAGTGGTTTCGTAAATATATCTGCTAAGTTTTCTTTGGATGTGACATAGTTTAAATCTACATCTTTTTCAGCTACTCTTTCTGGTATAAAATGGTAGTGAGCGTCAATATGTTTGCTTCTTTGATGAAGTATATGATTGGCTGATATGTGAATTGCTGCTTGATTATCACACAACAATAAGGGTTTTTTATTTTCCTTTAAATCCCTAAGAACAAAGGACATCCATATAGCTTGTCGACAAGAAAGTGAGAGAGCCATATATTCGGCTTCTGTGGTTGATACTGCGACACTCTGCTGTTTTCTTGTAGACCATGTTACTACTGCTTCGCCATATAAGCCAAGATAACCTCCAAAGTATCTTGTACTGTCGTCGTTAGCATAAGAAGCACCACTGTATATTAGCAAATGGGCAACTGGTTTGTGTCGGTATATTAGTCTTCTGTGAACTGTACATCGGTCATGCCATTTTATTTGAAATGAAAGTAAAAAATTGGGTGTACCCAATGAAGTCGCTTCAAAATTTTGAAAAATCGTTTCTTCAAGAATCGACATTTTTTCGTCGTTTGACAATGTACCTAAGTAATAAATCATCCACGTAAAAACCTATTATTTGCTCACCATTGTTTGATACAAATAGACATGGATCTGTTGATGATTGTTCCAAATCAATTATTTAAAACTTCAATTAGCTTTTTATTCCATTGTCGAGGAGATTGCTTCAGGCCATAAATGCTTTTTTTTAATAAACTTACTCTCCCTGGTTCTGCATCTAAGCCTTCTGGAATTTTCATGTAAACTATGCAATCTATATCTCCGTGCAAGAATGCTGTTTTTATATCCATTTGTTTGGCAATCATTTTTATATGAACGCAATGGGCTAACAGCATTCTTATTGTATCGTATCTTACAACAGGAGAAAGAGTTTCTCCTTAGTCTATTCCTTGTACTTGACTAAATCCTTATGCCTTCCTTCTAGCTTTAAATTTTACTACTTCTCCTTTTTCAGACAATTTCTTTTTAAAAAACAATTTTCATCCGACTAAACGATTATTTGAATCTGTTTTTTTAACTAAATCCCAAACGGAATTTTTTTCCATACTATTAAGTTCACTTTTTATAGCTTCTTTCCAATCTTCTGCTTTAGAACAACTAATTGCATCTGGAAAACTGGATGACTCCTCCAAAGAATTATAACAGTAATAATCTTCATAAAATTTGGGACGATTACTTCTACGCAAACCAGAGTGACTAGCAATTTCATTTGTATCGTTATCACCTATTAAATTAGTTTGCGACATAAATTCTTCAGGCATAATTTTCTCTTGTATGTCTTCCCCAGTATTTTTTTCTGTTAATTCATTCATTTCTATCAAAGAAACACTGTCAATAAAATTGATATAATTTTTGTGACGGACAAGTCAGTGTCATTATTTGACAAAATAAGGTTCTCATTATTGGGAACAGGTATCAATAATTTTTTCATTTTCTTGAGACGTAGCCATTATTTCACGTGTATTATTTTGGCTGGAATTATCTGGAAAATTTTCATATACTCTGTCAAAATTAGTTACATCTTCACTATTAATGAATTTAAAATCCCTTGAAATCACAACCTTTTTCCCTGTCCAAAAACGATACCAGCCTACTTTATCTGCATATCCTACCAAAAAAGCTTCTGTAGCTCTAGGATTTAACTTGCTTCCAGGAGGTGTGTCTTCTTTATTAACATGAAGATATGCTTTATCGCCAAATGTTCTAAAATGTCCAATAGTAGGTTTCGTTCCAAAAAACATTTCATATGGTGTTTTTCCATGAAATGAATGTGGCAAACGATTTTTTGTATAAAGAGAAAAAGCAATTGCTTCCGCCCACAATGATAAAGGTAAGTCGGCATCAGTCAGAACTGTTCTTGCCATGGTTGTTATTGTTCGATTTAATCTTTCAGCCAAACCATTTGTCTCGTGAATTCTGGGGATCGAATATTGAGCTTTTATTCCAGTTTCAGGAAAAAAAATTTGTAACGAATTTGATTTATATTCTCCACCATTGTCACTTTTAAAAATTTTTACTTTTTTTCAGTTTGTCGTTCTACTCTTCTAATATATTCTTTTGTTGCTTTTTCTACCTCACTTTTGTGATTAATAAAGCTAACTTCTGAGTATCTTGAATATTCATCAGTAAATGATACATAATAAAATTTCCCGCCCAGTGACTTCTTAGAAAAAGGACCAGCTACATCCGAGTGAATTGTCTCCAATATTTCAGAACATTTATTGCCTGTTTCTCTTTCAATATGTCTGGTCATTTTTGATTTCTCGCATGCGCTACATTCAATGGGTTGGGGATTTTTAGGCAAAATATGACCATCTGCAACAACTTGTCCTGTATAGTTAAAAGTTGATACAGGTACGTGACCCAAGCGTTGATGCCAAGTTAAAACACTAATATTACTAACTTCGGCAGAAACTTCTTGAAAAACTTGTTCGTTGTTCTCAGATATAATCCATCCAACTTGTGTTCCTTTGTTAAAAAGTATAATTTCATTTCTGTTTCCACTCATTGTAATTCCTTTCATTTTCATCTTCTCCCACGACATTAAGTTACATTTTAGTTCCGGAGAATAAGAACATCATACATTGTAATGTTCACGGTTTCGCCATTTGATAACAGTGCGTATAACTTGACATTTCCTTTACGAGTAACTCTAATTTTGTTATCATTTCCTAGTTTGATAAAACCCTGGAATTCTCTTAAATTAAAAATACAGTTTCTATTACCACTCATGTGCGATGTTGCTCCGGGATCAAAAATCCATTTATATGATTTGGTATTTAAAACAGTTGCAGTAAAGACACAATCTTTATTACTGTCAGTTTCTCCTACAATGTTTGCATTCTCATTATTCTTCCTAATCCTGTTTCTGCAATTCTGCATGGTGTGACCTTTAAACCACCTATTATTTTGCTTACAATAGGTGCATTCTATATTTCTTTGCTGATAATTTCTTCTTTGTTTAATTCCAATTAAGGCTTCATTAGTTTCTGGACTGGATATGGCTGATGATATAATCGAGGCTTTATTTTTAAATTGTCAACAATGTTGTCTAATTCTTCGGGTAAAGTTGTTAAAAAGAAGGATCCTTTTGCCTTCAATGATTGAGCCAAAGGTCGAAATGCAGCTTCTAATGAATCAGTATCATCGTCATCTAAGGCTGCGCTATTCTTTCAACAAGTCTGCTCCAAAGTTCATTGTATCTTGCTATATGTTCGGCGATATTATATTTTGATTCACATTTAATTCCAACAAGTGATTTTACTAATGCGTGTAATGTATACTCATTTTTCTTGTCGTAGATATCATTAAGCGCTTTCCACATTTTACTAGCTTCTGTATAGCATGTAATTTGTGGTACAATATCAGAATCCACATTAAAAAGTATAAATGCTCGAGCTAGAGAATGAAGGTACCTATAATTTTCACAGGCGGTGACATGTTCTTTTTGATTTCCTTCTTCAGGGGTTTTAACAGCTGGATCTTTTTCCATTCCTGTTACGATAGTGTACATATTATGGAGATCCAGATATGCACAAACCATTGTTTTCCAACAATGAAAGTTTGTTTTACCATGTAATTTTTCAAATTGCGGAAACTTAACCATTTTGACAACACCTCTCAAACAAATTTAATTTCAATTTTCTTAAATATTTCTGTAATTTCACGTACTTTTCTATTTTTTTGGAACTGAAGACAATGTTTATGATACGGCGTTATTCTGGGCCCATAACCTGTTCAAATTTCCATATATTCATACAAATTAAACATGAAATTGAACTTTGAAATTATTTTTATTTGACTGAATTCAAAATTAACAAGTTTTAATACCCGTTAAAAACAATAGGTAATAAATAATTAAATAATCAAATAAGGTTGAACACTGCTTCTTCAACACATTTTGTGGAACTAGAGGAGCGAAAAAATTATAAAAAAGCATCTTCTTAAAAATGGAACTGATTTAAAGACAATTTAAAAAAAACATAATAGAAGGTTAGATCTAAAAACCGCGAACACCATTTAATTTAGAAAAGGAATACAAAAATGGCAACAAGAAATTTTCTTCGTTTTTTAAAAACAAATTTCTGTTTTGTTAAAATATTAACTGCAAAGTTTCGGACCATGACGAATACTTCCAGAAATATTCTAAAATTTCCAATTTTCTAACGTCAGCCGCATTTTCATAAATCGACCTTGACTGACTTGGCTTCTAATATAAATTATTGTTAATCATGTTATTTGCCTTAAATATCTTGTACAAGTCTTATTTTTATTCTAGGAAATTCCAAATTACAAACTGGGTCGAACAGTAGAAAAAATAAAGTTTATCAAACAATTACCTTACCATGTTGTCATGACAATAATAGCTAACACGCAGATTTCATATTATTGTCCAGGAGATATAGTGTTTAGAGCTGGCTCTATTGGTAAAACCTTATATTACATAAAGTTTGGAACGGTGGCGTTATTTGATGATCAAGGTGCTGAGGTATAAAACATTATTGCAGAGAATATGATATACACCTTCTACCCAATGATATTAAAGTAGTCAATATTAAGGTTACTATTTAATTTACTATGGTAGCAAATAAACATGTTTATGTTGCACTACATTTACTACCTTTAAACCTCTTTTTTTATAACATAGTTAGACAAAAGGATTTTTTTTAAATCACTGCTAGTTTTAATTTAAAATTTGGAAAACAGATTTGATGCCTCCTTCTTTGGAGACTTATCTGTATTAAAATAAGTGAAATAAATATTACTAACGTTTCTAATTTTTCGTAAAAGGTAATTTGATTCCTACGGTTTAGAAAAAAGTCTAAATCCTATAGTTTCCATATAAGTGCTTATTGTTGAGAGCCCCTCTGACGAACGCAACTAATTGCCCCACCCATAGGCGCCCATCGCGGGGGAGGTGTCTCGGGTAGAAGAGCCCCCCAAAGAAAATATACTGGATCCTCGTCCTTCCCCCTAACGAAACATAAAAATTGTAATAATTTTTTTCATAACAAAATTTGTAACAGAATTTTATCTAATCTAATATTTCAATAATATTTTCGATTATTTTGAACTACTACAATTTTTACCAATCCAATCTTAGCTGGTTACTGCTCCATTTTAAACAAAACATAGGATACATAGCACAAAAAATCATTTTTTATTAAGTATGGAAAACCAGTGGCCTAATATCCAACATACCTAGGATGCTTGGGTCTTTAAAAATGAAATTGAGAAAAAAAAGAAAAGCAAACAAGTTAATAAAATGGAGAAACATATTATGTATTTCTCCTACGTACTTCTAAATTTATAAACTTTTTTGAAGCTTCGTCGGTTGTTATCGTTGGCGATCAAAAGAGTTGATTATTTTATGTACTACTAGCTTGCGCCCGCGAGTTCGTCCGCGGTATAACAATTTTACTCCATTACAAACTTTGAACCTCCATTTTACCCCCTTAGGAGTTGATGTATTAATAACTGTAAAACACGTGTTTAATCATTTATTTTTTGGAGTACTTCTATGAAGTTTGAAGTTAATAGGACCAACGAATATTTTTCTCCATACAAACTTTCAACCCCCTTATGACCCATTTAGGGGTTGAATTTTTCTTAGTGAGTCTCCCAATTATAAAATAAAACTACTGAACAAATTTCATATTTATAGCTTCAGCGGTCTCGGCTCGTTGAGGATGAATCACTCAGTCAGTCACTCATGGTATTATATATATATATATATATATATATATATATATATATATATATATATATATATATATATATATATATATATATATATATATATATATATATATATATATATATATAATAATAATACTTCTTTATTTCAAATTACAATTACATACATAGTAAGCAATACATAAAATGAAATGACGTCACAGGAAAAGTCAAAAACAAAAACTTACACATCATGTTCAAGAAAGTCTTTCAGATGATATGGCTCAAGTTCAATTAACAAATCTTTAACATTTTTTTTCCAAGCCCTAATATTACTAATACATTTAATTGATCGAGGTAACTTATTATATAACTTAATACACATATAGTATGGACTTTTTTCAGTTATGGTTAAACGGTGGGATGGATACAAAAGATTTACAGTTCTTGTATTATAATCGTGATCATTTAGCCCAGTAAATTGTTCTTTATTTTTAAACACAAACATTAAACATTCATATATGTACAGTGCATATACTGTCATTATTTTTAGTTCCCTAAAAACACCTCTACAAGTCTGTAAAACTCTTAGTTTACGTATTACTCATATTACTCTTTTTTGTGCTACAAATACATTCTGTACTTCTGAACTACTACCCCAGAATATTATGCCGTATTTCATTACAGATTCAAAATTTGCGTGGTATAAAATCTTAATTGTTTGATTATTCATGTATGATGACACAACCCTTATACCATACCCCACTGTACCAAGCTTCGCACATAATGCATTTATATGAGATTGCCACGATAAAAACTCATTTACGTTAAGTCCTAAAAACTTTGTTTCTGTTTCTCTCCTAAGATCATTTCCGTCTATGCATATGCATATACTGTCAGGTAAGTTTAATTTATTTTTATTGGTTCTAAAGATAATTATGTTAGTTTTATTTTTATTTAATATTAGCTTATTTTGACTAAACCAATTATTTATGTCTATGAAAGCTGTTTCTGCATTGCGGTTAATTTCTTGAAGGGTGGTACCTGGTATCAGTAGGTTGGTGTCATCAGCATAGCTTGTTAGTGATACTTTGTTTCCTGTTATATAAAGGTCGTTTATATAAATTACAACAGAATAGGCCCCAAAATACTGCCTTGAGCTATACCAATGATATTTTCCCTAAAATCAGACTGAACTAACCTATTGTCTTCCTGTATTACAACTCTCTGCAGTCGATCTGTGAGGTATGATCGCATCCATTCATAAGCATTTCCTCTAACTCCATATTTATTTAACTTAATAAGCAATATTTCCCTGTCTACGCAGTCATATGCATTACTGAGATCTAAAAACATACCTAGTGCCAAGGTTTTGTTTTCAAGGTGATCTAAAATTGCCTTTGTAAACTGAAAAATAGCCGACATGGTCGATCTACCTCTCAGATATCCGTGCTGATTTTCAGTTAGAAGCTTACATCTCCGCATAAAGTTTAACAGTCTTGAACACACAATCATCTCAAAAACTTTGGAAAAACTCGGTAGCAGGCTGATCGGTCTATAATTATTTAAATCTTTTGGGCTACCTTTTTTATATAAAGGTTTTATTTTTGAAAATTTAAACTGATTCGGATATACCTATTCCAAATTTCATGGAATTGTTTATAATATAGGCTAACACTTCAGAGATTTCTTTAATCGATAATTTAACTATGCTCGTGGGGATGTCGTCCTCCCCGCTGCTGTACTTGTTTTTTAATTTTTGAGATATTTCTACTAATTCTTTCCTATTTGTGGGTTTTAGGTACATAGACTGGTCATTCTCGAGAATATTGCAATGAAATGGTACGCATGTTTTGAGTTCTAAGAGTTCTGGTACTGCATTGACTAAATGTTCGTTAAAATCGTCAGCTAATTTTTGATAGTATTCGGTGAAAGGACAATGACCAGATTTAGCTTTACCATTTATTTCGTTACATATTCCCCACATGCTTTTACTTTTATTGTCAGAATTTCTAATCTTGTTATTAAAGTTATTAGATTTTTCTTTTTTTAAAAGCATATCGTAATTCTTTTTTGTTTCATTGTACGTATTTTTATAGTAGGGACTATGTTTCGAAAGTACCAGCAATTTATCTAATCTATTTTTACAATCCAAAATTTCCTGACTTGATACAGGCTTCTTTTTATTTGCATAAACCATAGTCATGGGAAAATATTGATCAAAAATGTTTGTAAAAGTTTTAAGAAAATAGTTCCACTGTGCATTGACATCACTTTTACCAATTTGAAAGACACCTTCCCAGTTCGGTTGTTTTAAGTTGTGTAAAAAATCTTTTTTGTTAGTTTCGGAAAAAAATCTTCTATGTACGAACTTATTTTTTTTACTGTTGTTAGTATAAAAAGAAATTTTTTGTGCTGTATGATCAGATAGATGCAAGTCAAAAATTTCAGTGCAATAATCTTCCTCCAAATTCGTAAAAATGTTATCTAAGCAGCTACTACCATTTGCAGTTATTCTGGTATTTTTAAAAACTGTACCCCTGATGTTAACAAAATTTAGTAGTGAAAATAGTGTATGTTTATGCCCGTTCTCTTTTAACATTTCAATATTAAAGTCCACCGCTATAAATACAATATCATAACCTCGAACATTATCCAAAAGTAGCTCTAGCTGAGTGAAAAACAATTCTTTATTACCTGATGGTGGTCTATAAATTGAAACAATTACAATACTTTTTCTATTTAGTACACACTCGACGCTAGAACATTCAAATTCACCTTTTTGAGATAAACCATTTAACTTTTTAACCATTTTACATTTAATCTGCTTTTTAACATCCACTGCTATATATATATATATATATATATATATATATATATATATATATATATATATATATATATATATATATATATATATATGTGTGTGTGTGTGTGTGATAGGAAATTATATGAAACCATATTTGCGACTACCGTCTGTAAATGTGTTAAAATTAGTGGGATACGTTTTAATTTCTACAGTTTAAGCTAGTAGGAATAATTCTCATCGCATTATTAACGTAACAGGTAAGTCATAATTATTTGCGTTATCGTATAACATTGCCCATTTTATTCTGCTTACAATATCAACCTAATTTCACGAGTGCATATTTTCCCATATTATGTAAATTTCTATTAAATTAAAATAGACATTTTTGGTCAAATTTATCTATGGAATTAAAAATTAGATTATTTTCGGTTTTCACTAAAATTGATATCAAAATGAGATTTCACGATAATATTTAAGTTTGACAACGCCCTGGCTGGATTTTTTTCTTCATAATATTTGAAGGTATGACGTCAGACTCTTTAGAAGCGTCGGATACGGGGGTAGTTTAGGGTATTTTTTAAAATAAAAAAAGTGCGATCTGAGGGGAAAAAAGTATTGGGTATGTCCGTAGACTACCACAGGAATCACCAATTCAAATATAGGTAGTGACACCCTATATATATATATATATATATATATATATATATATATATATATATATATATATATATATATATATATATATATATATATATATGGAACTATCAAGAACGAAATAGACTTCATCCTAACCAACAAGATGAACACGATAAAAGATGTCAGCGTCCTCAACAAATTTCGGATAGGTAGCGACCACAGGCTAATCAGAGCAAGAGTTATACTGAACACGAAACTCGAAAGACTGAAACTGGTCAGAAAGCCAATGGCAACAGGAGTAGACACAAATAAACTCGTCGAAAACTCCGAGCAATACCAGGCGCTACTCAACAACAGACTACAAGACCCGGCAGAAAGCACAGAGCTCATGGAAACTATCCTAAGCTGTGCCAAAGAAATAGCTGGTCCAAGAAAACATAATCAACACAAGAAGCTATCTGATGAAACTAGGACGCTGCTAAGACAACGAAGGAAAATGAAGGCCACAACCAACGTGCAAAGAATAGAATACACTGAGCTGTGCAAGACAATAAGAAAGAAGATTGCAGAAGACATCAAAAATTACAACGAAAAACTAGTAGAAACTGCAATCGAAAACAGAAAAAGCTACAAGACCGCTAAGAAATCCCTCCTCATAGGCAAGAAACAAGTAGTGGCACTAACAAATAACAACGCCAGAGTCACAAATAGAGAAGAAATAATAAACCTAGTAACCAAATTCTATAGTGAACTATACAAGGCCCCGGAGACAATACAGGAACAGGTAACGACACCACGAATAAATGACGACACCCCGGAAGTTCTCGTGGAAGAAGTAGAGAAGGCGCTTAATAGCATGAGTAATGGTAAAGCAGCAGGCAATGATGGTGTGATGGTCGAATTAATCAAATACGCAGGTAAACCAACATGGAAAATCCTAGCAAAAATCTACACTAACTGCCTAAGATCAAGACATATACCACAAAGTTGGAATAGCGCCAATATAATTCTAATCCACAAGAAAGGCAGTAAATAAGACATAAGAAACTATCGACCAATCAGTCTTCTACCAATTATATACAAGGTATTCACAAAGATCATAAATACCAGAATACAGAATACGCTAGATGCTGCACAACCACGGGAACAAGCTGGCTTTAGAAGTGGCTTCAGCACAATCGACCACATACATACATTAAGGGAGGTCATCAGTCGAACAAAAGAATATGAAATACCACTGGCACTAGCCTTCATAGACTTCGAGAAGGCGTTCGACTCGATATATCCCAAGGCTATAATAGAAGCCCTAAGTAGTCAGGGTGTCGACAAACCGTATATAGAAACTCTGGCAAACATATACAAAGAAGCCAAAGCCAGAGTCATGATATACGAAGGATCTCCGGAATTTCCCACAACTAAAGGAGTACGTCAAGGAGACGCAATATCTCCAAAGCTCTTCACGGCAACACTTGAAGAAATCTTCCGTCAGTTGGACTGGGACAACAAAGGTCTATGCATAGACGGAGAACACCTCAACCACCTAAGATTCGCTGATGACATTGTACTAATCCCCAAGAACCCTGATGAACTTCAACAGCAAATGGACGAACTAAATACAGCATGCAATAAAGTAGGTCTGAAGATGAACCTAGCCAAAACAAAGATAATGTACAATGAACTGGTAGACAAACAAGACATACAAGTAAACAACACCACACTGGAAATAGTAGAAGAATACATATACCTGGGTCAACTAATACACATCTCGGGATCTCTACTACCAGAAATCAACAGAAGAATAAAGCTAGCATGGAGAGCATTCGGTAGAAACTCCATCATATTCAAATCTAGAATGCCACTCTACCTAAAGAAGCGAACGTTTGATCAATGTATACTACCAGTCATGACATACGGATGTGAAACCTGGATACTAAAAACAGACATAACAAGAAAACTCCAGGTAGCACAAAGGGCTATGGAACGATGCATGCTAGGAATAACTAGGAGGGACCGCAAGAGAATAGAGTGGATAAGACAGAAAACCCAGGTAATAGATGTCGTCCACAGAATCAAGTCCCTAAAATGGCAATGGGCAGGACACTTGGCGAGAAGAACTGACAATAGATGGACCACAAGAATTACACAATGGTACCCCAGAGGCGTGAAAAGACCAAGAAGACGCCCAAATTTGAGATGGGACCATGATATAAAGAAATTATCAGGATTAACCTGGGCCCGCATAGCCAACAATAGACAACAATGGGCCGAAATGAAAAATCAATATGTAAGGGAGGCTACACCATAATTGGAAATGGTTGAAACAGCTGAAAATGATGATGATGATGATTATATATATATATATATATATATATATATATATATATATATATATATATATATATATATATATATATATATATATATATATATATATATATATATATATATATATATATGTATATATACAGGGTGTTATGGAAATCATTTAATATATTGGAATGGGTGACTCCTGGGGTAGTCTACAGACATATCCAATACTTTTTTTTTCTTAAATCGAACATTTTTAAAATTTTCAAAAATACCCTAAAATCCGTCAATATTCGACGCACCTGGCTGAACGTACACAAGGCGCTTGACGGAAATTTGCGCGCGAAAAACTTTAAACAATTGAATTTTTTGAAACGTTGCCAGACATTTCTGTTTTTAACCGTAATTTAAGACAAGTTAAAAAAAATTTGAACCTTTCCTAAGAAAAAACAAAAAAAAATAGTAAAAAGGCACTGTGAAATCGGTCCTTTTTGTCAGTAGCCTTAGTTTTAAGTAATATTTAAGACACCCTATATTACATTATTAATGATATAAGTTATTCCTACTAGCTTAAACTTTCTGCCAAGGAAAAGTTAAAAATCAAAACGAAAATACTAATTGGGCACAACTACATAGTACTTACTTCAAAAGTATAACCAGATCCGCTAAATTAGTTTTGCTCCGGCAAACGTTACCATAATACGTAAATATTATTAGTGTTTTAAATTAAATTTAGTTTTCAACCCTATTACGCTACTCACTCAAAGAAACTAGATAAAACTGATCAAAATATTGGTTAACAACGTGTGGCGTACTTTTAGGGGAAAACTTGGTTTTCCTCAGAAAGGTACTATCCAAGCAAACCAAACACATGGAGCTTGACGGAAAATTGCGCGCGAAAAACTAAAAACAATTGAATTTGTTGAAACGTTCCCAGACAATTGTATAAGTCTTTAAGGATAATTTATTTTTTGTTTTTAAGCGTAATTTAAGACAAAGTTAAAAAAATTGAACCTTTTCCTAAGAAAAAAAATCAATTAATTAAATATTAAATAAAAACGCTGTGTTAGAGTATTTTAACTTTTTGAAATTGAATGTTTTGAAAGAGTTACATAGTAGGAGTTCTTTCTTTAAAGGTAACAAAAATATTATTTTTTCAAACTTGTTACATAGGAGTATGAGAACGCGAGCAGCTGTTTCTTTGTTTGGTGATGACAAGGTGTACGACGCATATTTTAAGGTTACATTTGTGGTGTTCTTTGTTTGGTAATGACCAAGTGTACGACGCTTATTTCAAGGTTTCATTTGGGGTGCATATTTTCGAGGTCGCCGGATGTATTCCCCCCACCCTAAATAAATACTTGATCTTCGATTATTTTCTTATAAATATGGCTCATTTCGAAAATAGCTTTCATAGTCACACATACATCGTATGCATTAACTGTTGCTCTGACATATAAAGTAGTGTGTATATATATGCAAAAATTGAGAATAAATTCTCTAACCACCTGAAAATTCCTTATACAATAAGGATTTCAACAAATAATGGTAAAACAGCTATTCTCCGGGCTATATGCCCCTCCGAGCGCTGAATTACATACCAAAATTTGCCGTATTTTCTTCTAAGACAGTTAGATAATAAAATACTTGTTTTGAATGCAAGAAACTACTAGGAAGAAGGAAGCTTTTTCTTTAGTTAGGATGTCGTCACCTGCAGACCGGTTTCGAACTCGTTGGTTCTCATCAGTACAGGATAGACGTCTATCCTGTACTGATGAGAACCAACGAGTTCGAAACCGGTCTGCAGGTGACGACATCCTAACTAAAGAAAAAGCTTCCTTCTTCCTAGTAGTTTCTTGCATTCAAAACAAGTATTTTATTATCTAACTGTGTTAGAAGAAAATACGGCAAATTTTGGTATGTAATTCAGCGCTCGGAGGGGCATATAGCCCGGAGAATAGCTGTTTTACCATTATTTGTTGAAATCCTTATTGTATAAGGAATTTTCAGGTGGTTAGAGAATTTATTCTCAATTTTTGCATATTTATATGTACCCCTGACAAGTAGACCTTCATTCATACGTTTAAAGTAGTGTGTTTGTGGTGTGTTTAATAAAGGTACTTGACAGTAATTGTTTGCATCACATTTTAAATCATGAGCATTTCAAACCAGACGTTAGCCGAAATTAACAATATGATAAACCAAGGGGCTCTAGGTGGAGGTGCTGCTGGAATTGCTAAAGCTGTTAATGATACAAACGCTGCAAAACAAAAATTAGAAGAGAAAAGACATAATCAAACTATGGAATCTGTTGCGGTAGGAAAAAAGGAAAGTGAACTTTATTTAAGACCATACAAATCAGGTTGTTGTATATCTTAAACCATACTCAAAAAACTGTTACAAAAATACCTCGAAAACCGCTCATAAACATTGAAATAGTTAAATATGTTAAACAACTAAAAATACCATACTTTCGAGGTATTTTTATGAGAAATAAATTACAAAAAAATTTAAAAAACGGAGTGCGGAATAATTAATTTAGACGATTCTAGGGGAAGGAAATCACTGGACAGCTTATGTTAAAAAAGGGACAAATATGATATATTTCAATAGTTATGGAAATTTACGTCCTCCGCTTGAATTAATTAAATACTTTTATGGTGATAGTAAAAACAATATAATACAATATAATCATGATCAGTATCAAAGTTATAATGCAACCAATTGTAGACAACTATGTTTAAATTTTCTTTATAAAAACATGTAACGAATACTTTGTAATTTATTCCTTAATAGAAGTCTAAAGGAACGTGTCATACAGTTTTGTAATTAGTGGTAATTCTGCTACACCAGCAGTAGAGTTTAACTCGCCAATACATTTGGACGAAAATTTTGAATATGTTGTCGGTCTTCTTAATTTTTAAACTTTCAATGCTATTCCGATTATTGATGCAACAAATAATTTGTTTATTCGTAATCATATGAATGACTTTAGAATACCATTTGGAAGCTATGAAACAGATGACTAAATACATTGTTACCAAAACATCTTGATAAAGAAGGCTTAAGTTTTCACCTTTTCCCCAATAATAATACTTCACGAAGTCACATTAAAACAACTTTTCCAATAACTTGGATTTGATAATAAAGAATTGATTGCAAATCAAGAATATATATCAGATCGACCCTCTGAAATTATTAGAGTAAACTCCCTATACATAGATTGTAGTGTTACAGAAGAATCTTATTTAAAGGGAAAACCAGTTCATATAATACACCAGTTTTTCCCCAGTGTAGATCCTGGTTTTAAAATAATAGAGTCACCTCAACACGTTAAAATTATAGATAAAGTTATACTCGACGAAGAAGGTGACATTGTCAATTTCAGAGGAGGAACCGTGACGGTAATACTACATCTTAAGAAAATAGACGAATAATGTTTTTTTATACAACAAAAACCCAAATTTCGGTCATGAACAAAAGTTTAAAATAAGTAAATTTAAGCTAAATTCAGTCAATATGAGGGTAAACTCTAAAGCGATAATATCTTCTAATAGCAAATTTCTCGTGTATTTAGGTTACAAGCTTAAAACAAAACAATAAAATGGAACACCTGAATATAAAAGAAGACATTCTTGTAGATGAATAAATAATGAGTTGGGAATTACTTTCTTTCGACCCATTTAATCCAAATAAACTAGGGCCAAATGATGAAATAAGAATTTTTTTGCAACAAACAGGAAAATATCCTCTACCCTGTAAAAGTCAGTTATACTTAGAACCAAAAGTCTTAAATGAAAATAATTAACCATTAAAAATACCTTATTAATTAATAATGCATCAGCATTTTTATTCAAGGAATGTTTTCAATGTTTTAAATTAAATGTTTTACATTAAAAGGTTATGCATCATTTAATGAAAATGAAAGTGTAAAACTTCAAAATAATGGTTTCCGAAATCTAAAAAACGGGAAAAGATTATGACTGATGATGAAGGAAATGTTTCTCTGTGTATTCCTCTAAAAATCTATCTGGGTTTTTTGAAGATTATAATAGAATTATTTTAAATTCGCATCAAGAATTAATTTTGATAAGGAGTAATCATGATTCTAACGCGTTAGTGTCAACGAGCGATGATGAAAAACCAAAAATCACATTAACAAAACTTTGTTGGCGAGTTCCCCATCTTACTGTAGGCATTCCGCAAGAATTAGCACTTACTAAAATTATTGACAGGCACAGTGATATTTTTACTTTCCGTAGTTTTAGTAGGAATTAGTTGAATATCCTGAATTATTAGAAACCACAAGGCACAACTGGCCTGTTAAAACTTCTACAATAGTTGAGACGCCACGCCATGTTTTAATCGCCTTTCACAAAGTTAAACCTAACAACCTTAAAATGAATATGAGTAAATTTGATCTTTGTGAACTAAGAAATATAAATATTTAGTTAAATTCTGAAAGGTATCCTTACAACGATCTTCAGTTAGATTATACAAATAATAATTGCCGCATTATATGAAATGTTTTCCGAATATCGCCAATTGTATTATAACCACCCGGTAGAACCAATCTTCAGTCCAAAAGATTTTAAAGACAACGCACCCTTATATTATAAAGTATTATTATTATAAGTTTATATTAGCTGTTCTCATCAAAACTAATTATAAGGAGTAAAACTAATTAACTATAAGTATGCTAATTATGCTAACTGGGAGGCGGCTCTCCCTTTAGATCACTACTGTGATATATATATATATATATATATATATATATATATATATATATATATATATATATATATATATATATATATATATATATATATATATATATATATATATACAGGGTGTTATGAAATTCACTGCATATATTGAAACCAGTAAATCCTGACTTCAATTCAGATTGGGGAAAAATAGTCATAAATGGCGCTTCGCGATAATAAGCCAGGTATCGCCCCTCAAAAAAATTTGTTTAATCACTGCACGCCACTGGTAATAAAACACATGGCGATATAAAGAACAGTTAGCTATGTGCCGTGTTGTCAGGTCTTTTAACAATATTTCGGGTCTTGAGCAATATACGATCCCTCGAATTTTCAACAAATACAAATTTTAATAGCATGTCAGACCTCCGGTCGAAACGATAACGAATCGTTTGTGCACTTTATTAACACCGAAGAAATGTAAACAAAATTATTTCCGTCTCTTCAATATATTTTTGGGAAAAAATACTTTAGATTTGATAGTAATCTGATGAGAAACTGTGAGGTAAATAGTTGATATTAAACCCCATGGGCAAATAAACATAGTTAAGTGAAGTTTTACAACCTATAAACATTTTTTTTTTGGTAAAATATGGTTTATCCGACAATTTTTTTGCTTTAATGTGATTCTTTTGAGGTAAGCTTTTTAACAAATCCAAAAATGTTATGAAATTCGTCGTATATTGCTCGAGAACCCAATATTTCTATGTAACAAGTTTCAAGAACTAATATTTTTATTACATTACCTTTAAATAAAGAAATCCTAGTAACTCTCCTACATTATTCTCACTTTCACAAAGTTAAAATACTACCTATAACACAAATTTAATAAAACACTCTAGAGAACAGCTGTTTAAACCTACAAATAACTTCAACTAACTACCAAGGAATTAGTGTTTTTCTAATTTAAAATAAACACGCGCGAACGATATGTTGTTACTATTAAATGGCTTTAACTTTTGTTAATATTTAACAGCTTTAACTTTAACACAAGAATAATGTACACACGATATTATTAAACTCTTCAAAATACATCTTTCGCGTGGATTAAACAGCTGCAACTGACGTACGATATCGATTTCTGCCGGCCACTGCATTTACCAATCAGAGAGACGCTTAGTCTGCGGTATGGAGTCAACAACCCTTCAGCCTGGCTTCGGCGGCTACATAATATCTCACCGTCGAAAGATATCTAATATTATGTATTTAAATAAAATATTTTTTTAACAAATTTGCTTCTGTAATCAAAGATTTTGGTTAAAATTTTATAATACTGTGTAGTTGTGTTCAATTAGTGTGATAGTAAATTATGTGATACCATATTTGCGACTACCGTCTGTAAATGTGTTAAAATTAGTGGGATACGTTTTAATTTCTACAGTTTAAGCTAGTAGGAATAATTCTTATCGCATTATTAACGTAACAGGTAATTCATAATTGTTTGTGTTACCGTATAACATTGAATATTTTATTCTGCTTACAATATTAACCTAATTTCACGAGTGCATATTTTCCCATATTAAGTAAATTGCTGTTAAATTAAAATAGACATTTTTGGTAAAATATATCTGTGGAATTAAAAATTTGATTATTTTCGGTTTTCACTACAATTGATAAAATGAGATTTCACGATAATATTTAAGTTTGGCAACACCCTGGCTGGATCATTTGATTTTCTTCATAATATTTGAAGGTATGATGTCAGACTCTTTAGAAGCGTCGGATACGGGGGTGGTTTAGGGTATTTTTTAAAATAAAAAAAAGTGCGATTTGAGGGGAAAAAAGTATTGGGTATGTCTGTAGACTACCACAGGAGCCAGTCATTCAAATATATGCAGTGAATTTCATAACACCCTGTATATATATATATATATATATATATATATATATATATATATATATATATATATATATATATATATATATATATATATATACAGGGTGTTATGGAAATCATTTAATATATTGGAATGGGTGACTCCTGGGATAGTCTACAGACATATCCAATACTTTTTTTTTCTTAAATCGAACATTTTAAAAATTTTCAAAAATACTTAGGGTATTTTCGCCGCACCTGGCTAAGCGAGCACATGGTCCGACATAGCGCTTGACAAAAAATTACGCGCGAAAAACTTAAAACAATTGAATTTGTTGTAACGTTGCCAGACATATTATAAATCTTTAAGAATAATTTATTTTCTGTTATTAACCGTAATTTAAGACAAAGGTAAAACAAATTTAAACCTTTTTCTAAGAAAAAATAAAAACAAAATAGTAAAAAGACCACTGCAAAATCAATCCTTGTTGTCAGTAGCCTTAGTTTTAACTAATATTTATAACACCCTATTATTACGTTACTAATAAGATAAGCATTATTTCTAAGAAGTTAAAAATCAAAACGAAAAACACTAACTGAGCACAACTACATAGTATTTAGTATTTATTTAGTTTCAAAGAATGATACTTATCTAGTAGAGAATAGGTAGGTATGTTGAAAATGTCTTCCATTATTTGCTTCCAAACAAGCGTGCGTCCGCAGCGTATTGTCCAGAACCAGTTGAACGATATTTGTTAGGATTCTTTTAATAAACACTGGAATCAAATACAAACATATTTTTTATTGTTAATGAGCAAAAGTAAAAATTATCAGCTTAAACAAAAGACTTTGTGGAACACACTACACTAATTACTTAAAACTTTCTTCTCAAGTTAAACAAGAAAACAGTATTGATTTAAAGCTTTCGAAACGGGGGTTATTCCAGGGATGTCTCTAACCTAGATGGAAATAAAATTAGGATCCGATTTGAAAATAAAATACAAATATTTATTTACTCACTCTGTGTAATAAATTTGAAAATGCGAAATACGAAAATACTTCGGTAAAAGTAATATAACATACAGGGTGTCTAAAAAGTCTTAGTATGGGTAAATATCTTTGCTATTAATAAAGAAAGAGACACCAAATTGTAGTTGTGTATTATTGGTTAATAAATCTATTTTTTAGGTGATTTGACTTTTTCAACCCCCTTGAGGGGTGACTTTAGGGAGTTGAGGTCAAAAATTTTGAATGCAAACCTAAGCCGTGTGGTCCCTTCTTTTAAAAGTCTTCAAAAAAGAATCAAACCGCAAACCCCGTATTTTAATTCATTTTTAAATGGCAAGCCTATAAAAATTATAAATCGTAAATCGTATATGTAATCGTATAAGTCAACCGTTAGTCGACCTCTTGTGCCATACAGTACCAGCCTGCTCGCACATTTATTTTTTGTTTGTGAGGCACTTTTCTTTCTAACTTTTTTCCAACTTTTTGGACTTCTTCATTTGTCGTTGGACTTCTTCATTTGTCGTTTTTTATATTTTTCGTTTTTTGCCATCTGCGCAGTAGACCAAAATGCGTACCACGCGCAAACCGAGCGTGCTAGACATGGGCAAGGGATTTCAGGAGATGGACTTGGTGCCCTCCTGCTATCGCGATTTCTGGGCCCTTACCCAACATCTAGGCAGGCTTACACCCAGGGTGGCTGAAGAACAGACGACATTTTGACCGGAATCAAAGAAAATAATCCTCATTATTTTTATTTTTCATTTTACGGCCTTCCTGCTGCACTAGCGAAGAAGTTATATATATATATATATATATATATATATATATATATATATATATATATATATATATATATATATATATATAGTGACTTCTAATTCACGACCTTGTATAATTGTAATAAAAACAAAGACAAACCTAATACAGTTTATTATTTACCATGTACTAACTGTAACTTAAAATACATTGGTCAAACATCACAAATACTTAAAAAAAGAATATCAGGACATAAAAGTGATATAAATATAAATAAATCTTCATCTTCGTTAACAGAACACTGTATAAAAACTTGTCATCACCCAAATTATAATAAAATTAAAATTTTACACAATGAAATAAATACATATAAACGTACGTTTTTAGAAATGATAGAAATTCAAAAAGAACCAAATTCTATGAACAAAAGAAGTGATATAAACGATTTAAGTTCTATTTATTCTTACTTACTTTTTATTGATAATAATAAAAAAGAATTTTTACAAAATAATAACAATAATTTAGATATTCTTTAATCCTTATAATGTTTTCCTCATTACACTTTTACTATGATGATTCCTAACCATATTAAAAATAAAAATAAATAAAACACCAAATCAACAATACTCACCTTTTTTTATATGTCAATCATTCAATTTTACAAAAAGATAAAACGTCAAATATTTTTATATACATAATTTATACATATAATAATTAACAAAAAAACCATACAGCATCCACATTGTAACATAATTATTTCACAAAAAAACAAAGTAAGTTTAAATTATTTTTCTATATAATAAATGTTATATAGTTATAATGTTATAATATTGTAGCCCTGAAGAAGCTGAAAAATTCAGCGAAAGCTTGGTTTATGTTAAAATTGTGAAATAAATAGTCTTTCCTGTGACCTATATTCCCGTTATTCCATTGTTTTTATTATATATATATATATATGGTGGTGGTCTGTAATGAATGCGCCAAAAAGCAATCCTAGATTAATCTGGTGAAAATAATGATATTGAGCCAAATATGCCTTAATAAAATATCGCTCATTAATGAGATACAGGGTGTTAAAGTTCAGTTCTCAGAATTGTTATTTCTTTATAGCTCAAGTCGTTTTTGAGATATCGACATGAAAACTGGGAATCGGGGATTTTCAGGGATGGGGAATACGATGGTATTCCATTTATTGACATAATATGTAGAGGGCGCTATTTACACCTTATACACTCATTATTTCATGCCATAACTTTCTTATTAGTACCGTTCTTTTATTTTTTATTGAAAAGTTTGAAAGAGTGACGTTTTTTAAGAAAAAAAGGTATACTACATTTATTTCGATTAAATAAGCCGTTTTCGAAATATTTTCTTTTATTCATTCTATTGCATAGTCAAAAAATATTAAACATTAAAACTGAGATAACAGACTTGATTAACGAATAATGAATTGATCATGAACAAATAACAAAAAATCACTTCTACAAATGCGAAAAATGTCCACCATTCACTTCTATGCATATTCTTAATCCCTTCACCAAACAGCGTCGTAGTTGGAATAAAGTTCCTTGCTTATTTCTGATAACATTGGTGGAACCATGAATTTTTTGCAAAAATTGCTCACGGGTACGGATTTCTTCTGTGTACACTAAGGATTTGATAAAACCCCAAAGGACGAAATCCAAAGGTTTAAGATCCGGGCTACGCGGCGGCCATGGAATTTCACTGCCACGACCAAACCATCTATGAGGCAGCCATTCATCTAGATAGTTGGGAACTGCAACTGGTTAATGGTAACCAGTACTTGCAGTTTCTTCAAAATGTTTTGCGGGATCTACTCGATGATATACCCTTAAATTTACGACAAAGCATGTGATTTATGCACGATGGTGCTCCACCACATTATCCAGTTGCAGTTCGCAACACTACCTAGATGAATGGCTGACTCATAGATGGTTTGGTCGTGGCAGTGACATTCCATGGCCGCCGCGTAGCCCGGATCTTAATCCTTTGGATTTCCTCGTTTGGGGTTTTATCAAATCTTTAGTGTACACAGAAGAAATCCGTACCCGTGAGCAACTTTTGCAAAAAATTCAAGGTTCCACCAATGTTATCAGGAATAAGCCAGGAACTTTATTCCAAGTACGACGCTATTTGCTGAAGGGATTAAGAAAATGCATAGAAGTGAATGGTGGACTTTTTTCACATTTGTTGAAGTGATTTTTTATTATTTGTGCATGATCAATTCATTATTCGTTAGTCAAGTCTGTTATCTCAGTTTTAATGTTTAATATTTTTTGACTATGCAATAGAACGAATAGATGCAAATATTTCGGAAACGGCTTATTTAATCGAAATAAATGTAGTATAGCTTTTTTTCTTAAAAAACGCCACTCTTTCAAAATTTTCAATAAAAAATAAAAGAACGGTACTAATAAGAAAGTTATCGCATGAAATAATGAGTGTATAAGGTGTAAATAGCGCCCTCTACATATTATGTCAATAAATGGAATACCATCGTATTCCCCATCCCTGAAAACCCCCGATTCCCAGTTTTCATGTCGATATCTCAAAAACGACTTGAGCTATAAAGAAATATCAATTCTGAGAACTGAACTTTAACACCCTGTATCTCATTAATGAGCGACATTTTATTAAGGCATATTTGGCTCAATATCATTATTTTCACGAGATTAATCTAGGATTGCTCTCTGGCGCATTCATTACAGACCACCCTGTATATATATATATATATATATATATATATATATATATATATATATATATATATATATATATATATATATACAGGGTGTCTAAAATAGGTGATACCACTATTGCTATCTCCGAAATGCTAAAAGATACGAGGTCGGTTAAATTAAGAGAAAATGTGCCATTTCTAGTCCCTATTCATCTTCCGTTTACGGAGTTGCCAAATTCTCTATAGTTTCTTATCTACAGGGGATTTTTTAAAAATAGTCAAAAACTGAATTCTTAAATATCTCGAAAACTATTATAGTTAGAAAAAAGTTGTTTTTACAAAAATCACACGATTTTTTACCTTCTCTAAAGTTACGTTATTGTTTTGTTTATACCATTTGTTTTTACTGAGTTACTGATACTACTTGTTTTTTTCAAATACGGACCTGGATTTTTTGCTGCATTTTTTGAAAGAATACTTCATACCCTTTACAACTATGTATCACTTGATTATGGTTTTCGACGTTTTGATCAGGAATAACAACATCATCAGGATTTTCTATCGATACGGACCTGGGATTTTCCATGTTAAGGCACAATTTTCACAACCTATCGCTGTGATTTAAATTATTCAACTGATTAATTTTAAACTGTGTTCATGATTACTAATCAGAACCCTTTGGTCATTAAAGTTTGTCAAATTGCACTTAAGCCAATGAGTTATTGAAAGCAAAAGTTTAGCAGACTCAGATCAGATATAATTAGCGGCCTTTATTAACAGCACCTAACTAGTGGTTAAGTTTACTACATATTGTAAAAGGCACCCTTGATGATACGTCTTCATTATTTACGTTTTTAATATTTTCGTATCCAAAAATCACCTTTCAGTTCAAAAGATAATAATAAACAATCCTATTTTACCTAATGGTTTCATTTCTGCTGCAACTCATTCTGCTGGTACAGTTGAATTACTATTTAGTGGCTTTGTAAAACAAACCATAATATTATCTCAAATTAAAGACCTTTAACTACACTCTAGCACAAAACCATTGTCATATTTACTGGGTTCGGATTATAAGGAATTCGAATCTAAAATCCGTTTTCAGTTTTATTTTTTGACGCGTTGCGTTGAATTATAACATATGGACGGGCGGACGAACAGGTTAATGGACGCGATAAGACTAACCACTCGAAGCCAGTCACGTCTCTAAGAATTAATTATTAGGATTTGTTATCATTAAAACTAAGCGTATGCTTTTTTCAGACGTTGGACCAATTTTACAAACTTGAGGGTCCTGGTTAGTAATCATGATTATAATTAAAATTTACCAGTTAAAACAATTTAATCCATAGTTACTGATTCTGACCTAATAGGTCGTGAAATGGCGCATTAACTTGAAAAATGCCAGGTCCGTACTGGTAGAATATCCTGATGATGATACTATTCTTCACCAAAACGTCGAAAAACATAATCAAGTGATACACAGTTGTAAAGGGTATGAAGTGTTCTTTGAAAAAATGCAGCAAAAAATCCAGGTCCGTATTTGAAAAAAACAAGTTAGTATCAGTAACTCAGTAAAAACAAATGGTATAAACAAAACAATAAGGTTGCTTTAGAGAAGGTAAAAAATCGTGTGATTTTTGTAAAATCAACTTTTTTCTAACTATAATAGTTTTCGAGATATATAAGAATTAAATTTTTGACTATTTTTAAAAAATGCCCTGTAGATAAGAAACTATGGAGAATTTGGCAACTCCGTAAATGGAATATGAATAAGGACTAGAAATGGTACATTTTCTCTAATTTAACCGACCTCGTAGCTTTTTCCATTTCGGAGATAGCAATAGTGGTATCACCTATTTTAGACACCCTGTATATATATATATATATATATATATATATATATATATATATATATATATATATATATATATATATATATATATATATATATATATATATACATATATATATATATATATATATATATATATATATATATATATATATATATATATATATATATATATATATATATATATATACACAGGGTGTTTCAAAAAACATGTGCCATCGCTTAAGAGGAGATTCCTTGCAAGAAACTAAGGCAAAAAGATTATATAAACATGGGTCCGCAGATGCTTCGTTTCAAAGATACAGGGTGTTAAATTTCTTAATTTTTTTCAGTTTTTCCAAAATATTTTCAAAATGGCTTCATCAATTTTGATGAAATTTACGTCGTTTAAAGTACTTAAATTAGGCATAATTCTGACCATGAAAAGACTTTGACAGGTCTTCCCTTCCAGGGGGTACATATGAGAAGACGGTACAATATTTTTCCAATAAAAACATGTACGCCACTGATTTTTTCACATTTTCGTATAACGGTCAAATAGTATGTTAAATTCTTAACAAAACTTATCTCTTCATATTTTTTCAATTTTCTTTTCGTTTAGGAGATAAATGTAATTTTATTAACCGTCTTACTGGTTTAGTTTTCCCAAGCATCGGTTTTAACATGTAAAGACCATTTAAAAATTTAACGTCCTGTATCTTTGAAACAAAGCATCTGCGCACCCATGTTCATAAGTACTTTTTGCCTTAGTTTCTTTCAAAGAATCTCCCTTTAAGCGTTGGCACATGTTTTTTGAAACACCCTGTATATATATATATATATATATATATATATATATATATATATATATATATATATATATATATATATATATATATATATATATATATATATATATATATATATATATATATATATATATATATAACTGCTGGCCAATTGAAGCGGGACAAACTAAATTTTTGATAAAATTTAGAGTGGAATATTTTCGAAACGAAAAAAAAATTTGATTTAACTTTTTCAGTATGTAATTGAATAGTTCTTCTAGTTTTTATACTTTAAGGCACTATTGCTAGCAGTCGCTGCAACTCTATTTTACAGGGTGTTAAGTGAAATCCTGACTTTTTTGGAAAAGTTTTCCAGTTCCGAGAATCTAGGAAGAATTTTTTTTGAATTTTCTTTTCATACTAAAATGATCCATGGTCAAATACAAAAAAACAATTTCTCCGGATTTTCTCTATTTTCATTTGTTTTCCGTATACAGGGGTTAGTCGAAATTATCGACTTCTTCTTACAAAGGAACCCCTAATTTGGCCGTTTATTCACAAAAAGCGAAAGACCAAGTAAATTTGTAGTTTGAAGTAGTCCAGCTAACAAAATTAATACAAATTTTTGTACAGGGTGTAGCAAGTTTGGATCACGGGCTAGTAAATTATTATTTTTTAATTTCTACTACTTTTTCCTAAGTTAACTATTAATTATCACGTGCTACGTTAAAGGGTTAAAATTTGTTAGGTCCGATAACAGTACTGGTTAGAAAGATCCTTTTTGCCCAAACGGGTTTTTCATTTTTTGTCTAGTCCCATTTTTAGTGATTAAACGGCTCGCATTTTGAACCTAACTTTTTGCAATTGCATCCATGAACGATTGAAGTGAGAGTGCTTTTTTGGTGGTACATAATGAATGTTTTATCCAACCAAAAAACATGTAGTGGCCAAACAGCTAATGATGCTTATTCGAAGAATTTTTTAGCATTATACAGGGTTGCAAAAAATATACCACCTATACTTTATATGGAAGTCATGTGATTTTCAAATTAATTGAATATAGTCCCAATTTTCTTGGAACTTTTTGCCGAAACTGTTTTTGAATTTTTTTGTCTGGTCCCATTTTTAGTGATACAAATGGCTTGCGTTTAAAACTTAACTTTTTGCGATTGCATTCATGAACTATTGAAGTGGACATCGTTTATTGGTTTAACCAACCAATAAAAAAGTGTCGTGGCCATAGAGCTAAAGATGCTTATTCGCTGCTTTTGTCCGCGTTTGCCCAAAACATATCACCTACATTTTATATGAAAATCATGTGATTTTAGAGTCCTTTAGGTATTCATAAAGTTCCTTTTTGCTATATTAATAATTATTAAAGAAAATGTCCTACTTATTATTAATAAAATCTAGTAACGATACAGATAAAAAGAATAATATTCATTCGGAACTTTTTCACATTATACAGGATTGTGCAGAAGTTACTACTTATAATAGAAGCCACGTGTTTCTCGATATCTTTGGATTTTCGTAAACTTCGATTATTCATTATAAAAGAAAAATATTTTACCACTGCTCTAAAAAGTCAGTACATGGCATTGAGAAATTTTAATTAATAAGAAGTGTCTTAAATTAATAGTCACGGAGTACATTTTTCTCGTCAAAAATTGGAGATGGATAGTGAATTCAACTGAACAAGTTATAAAATTCTGTATAGCGTAGTTTTTAGAAGGTATAGAAATTTCAGAAGATTTAATTACTTTTGAAAGTACTCGAAAAGATACGTAATTTTCAAATTTAGTAGTTATTTTTCCCGGCATTACTTTAGGAGATCCAAAATGTAAATTTTGGTTGTTACTTTTATAGGTAAACAGAAAACGTTTTAAATTATAGAACATTTTTTTTACTTGAAGGTATTATAAAAACTTGCAACTAACGAAAACAAAACAAATCTTAATACCTAGTAGGACCTCCCCTTACATTTATTATCTCTTGGCATCTTCGAGGCATGCTTATTACCAAATTATTGACAAATTCTTGCTGAATATTTTCCCACTCCTGAACAATGGCGTCTGCAAGTTGTTCTAGAGTCTGAGGAGGATCTTCCCTAGAACTTACCAATAATTTCAATTTAGACCAGACGTGTTCGATAATATTCATGTCTGGTGATTTTGCAGGCCAGACCATCCTGGTAATATTATTAGCTTCCAAAAACTCTTGCACAATGCGTGCTCTATGAGGTCTGGCGTTACCGTCAATTAGCACAAAATCGTTCCCAAAATTGTTTGCAAATGGTAGAACGATATTGCTTAAAATTTCGTCCCTATATACCTGACCGTTAATGGGCTCCAATGTTAAAAAAAGTTCCGTTTTGCCATTAAACATTACACCACCCCAAACAGTAACGCCTCCACCACCAAAAGGTTCCTGAGGAGCCATATTTTCCTCCATATACCGTTCGCCACGTTCACGCCAAACTAATATTCTGCCGTCCGAGTGAATTAAATTAAATCTTGACTCGTCTACAAACATGCAGTTTTCCCAGTTATCTAATGGCCAATTGCGATGTTCATATGCCCACTGGAGACGTCTTCGCCTAGAAGTAGCACACATTTAGCACGTCGCCGAGCTCTAAAATTAAAATTTTGGCTTAAAAATCTGTAGTATAGGTGTAGGGAATGAACCAATAAATAAGCCAACAGTAGCTTTTATTATACTAAAATGCAAAATTAGGTCAATTTTCATAACGTTAGTTCTAGGGAAGAACTAAGGAACATTACGCTGCAAGCACAAATAATGTGTTTAGGGTCGCCTATCAAAACTTTAATTTATGAACAACTTAGTTCAAGTTTACATTTATAATATCGGTGCGCAAAATCCAAGATTCACGCCTCAGCTGACGTCGATATTATAATAGCCGACTTACTAAAATGAAACACTAAAAATATTGGTACAAAAAATAAGATCTCATTTGAAGTAACTCACCTTAAGTTATTATTGTTTAAAGTTCTTCTAATGGTCCTATTGCTCACACGAATGTGTGTTCTTGCTCTGAACTCCTGGTTAATTTTCTCTGATGGAATTTTGCGCCTTCGACGAGCCTCTCTAACCAACCATCTTTCATCTGCAATGCCGACTTTCTTTTGGCGACCTCCCCCATAACGATAGTTTGCACTTCCCGTTTCGTGGAAGCGTTGACGCAGTCGAGATATTGTACTTCGCCCAACCCCGTACATATCCGCAATAATACTAATTTTTACCCCATCTTGTAGTAAACGCAAACAATTAGCTTGTTCTTTTGCACTTAATCGAGCCATTATAAAGGATAATAACGCACCAATTCAAAGAAGAATACTTTGTTGCCTTGGTAACTGTCAATAGCAAAGAAAATGTTTTATTTTTTGGCCTACTAGATCTTTTGACTAAGAAATAGAAACGCCGCTAAATTAACAGAAATCCACCTGCAAAGTATAGGTGGTATATTTTTTGCAACCCTGTATAATGCTAAAAAATTCTTCGAATAAGCATCATTAGCTGTTTGGCCACTACATGTTTTTTGGTTGGATAAAACATTCATTATGTACCACCAAAAAAGCACTCTCACTTCAATCGTTCATGGATGCAATTGCAAAAAGTTAGGTTCAAAATGCGAGCCGTTTAATCACTAAAAATGGGACTAGACAAAAAATGAAAAACCCGTTTGGGCAAAAAGGATCTTTCTAACCAGTACTGTTATCGGACCTAACAAATTTTAACCCTTTAACGTAGCACGTGATAATTAATAGTTAACTTAGGAAAAAGTAGTAGAAATTAAAAAATAATAATTTACTAGCCCGTGATCCAAACTTGCTACACCCTGTACAAAAATTTGTATTAATTTTGTTAGCTGGACTACTTCAAACTACAAATTTACTTGGTCTTTCGCTTTTTGTGAATAAACGGCCAAATTAGGGGTTCCTTTGTAAGAAGAAGTCGATAATTTCGACTAACCCCTGTATACGGAAAACAAATGAAAATAGAGAAAATCCGGAGAAATTGTTTTTTTGTATCTGACCATGGATCATTTTAGTATGAAAAGAAAATTCAAAAAAAATTCTTCCTAGATTCTCGGAACTGGAAAACTTTTCCAAAAAAGTCAGGGTTTCACTTAACACCCTGTAAAATAGAGTTGCAGCGACTGCTAGCAATAGTGCCTTAAAGTATAAAAACTAGAAGAACTATTCAATTACATACTGAAAAAGTTAAATCAAAATTTTTTTTCGTTTCGAAAATATTCCACTCTAAATTTTATCAAAAATTTAGTTTGTCCCGCTTCAATTGGCCAGCAGTTTATATATATATATATATATATATATATATATATATATATATATACCGGGTGTCAACGAGACCACTTTCCGGCTGCCATTTATTTAGTTTTTAATCGAACAAGATGAAACTTGGCAGGAGTCATAGGCTAACAAAAAGTCACTTTTCGAGGTACTTGTCAAATATCGACGACTTCCGGTTTAGCCGGAAGTGACCCCAACTTTGAATTTTCAAATGATACACCTTGTATATTTCTTGATTTTTGGAATCTAGAGATCATTTTACGTGCAACTGTATTATAGTTATTACTTTTTGTGTCAATTTATCATTTTTAAAACAAATTTTTTGTTTTAATCTAGAGTGCCATGGCCCACCTTAAATCGTTCTAATAGACGTTTCCATCTGCACAAAAATACCTACACAATTTTATCACCTTTCATTTGTCTTACCAGAGCGTTCAAAGTTGACTAAATCACTTTTTTGATAATAACTTAAAAAAATTAAATACAACTATAACACTTTCATAGTATAATTAGATGTAGTTTTTTATTACGAATCCAACGGTGCATCACATCAAAATTATCTTGGATTTTCTAAAGAAAACTGCATTTTATTGCCATAGCCATTTGTTATGCTTTGATCAAACATTTAACTGCACTACGATCAAATATTATATCCAGTTAGCCATGGCAAACAATTAAATTATAGCTGTTTAAAAAATAACGGAATAAAGCCTCAAAATATTGTTAAGTTTGCCATAGAAAATAATTGAATTCAGGATAAATGATAGAATTTTACAAATTTGTAAACAATTATTTTTTCTGGTCTTTAAAATTATGTTTCTGGTTTGTGACGAATTGTTTGCAGCCACCCATTATTATTCAGTTTTGTCATAGCTAAGTGGATATAATATTTGATCGTCTCCGTCGTGCAGTTGCATGTTTGATTAAACCATATAAAATGGCTATTGCAATAAAATGTAGTTTTCTTTAGAAAATCCAAGAGAATTTTTATGTTGTGATGCACCGTTGGATTCGTAATAAAAAACTACATCTAATTATACTATGAAAGTGATATAGTTGTATTTAATTTTTTTAAGTTATTATCAAAAAAGTGATTTAGTCAACTTTGCACGCTCTGGTAAGGAAAATGAAAGGTGATAACATTGTGTAGGTATTTTTGTGCAGATGTTAACGTCTATTAGAACGATTTAAGGTGGGTCATGGCACTCTAGATTAAAACAAAAAATTCGTTTCAAAAATGGCAAATTGACACAAAAAGTAATAAAAATAATACAGTTGTACGTAAAATGATCTCTAGATTCCAAAAATCAAGAAAAATACAGTGGTGTCACTTCCGGCTAAACCGGAAGTCGTCGAAATGTGACAAGTACCTCGAAAAGTGACTTTTTATTAGCCTGTGACTCCTGCCAAGTTTCATCTTGTTCGATTAAATACTAAAGAAATGGCAGCCGGAAAGTGATCTCGTTGACACCCGGTATATATACATATATATATATATATATATATATAGCGTCTGCCCAGGTTTGGTTACCAAATGGGAAACTTTTTTATTTTTGATTTTATGAGAAAAAGTTATTCTTGATAAAAAGTTTTGCTTGTTGTAAAAGTAAGACTCGCATTGAAAAAAACGATATGTCATACAGGGCGTAACGAAAATCAAGAAAAAATATTTAGAAAACTATTTATTTTAACTTACAGATCCTAAAAACAAATTTTAGGCCACAACAGAACCACCGTTATTTTTAGTGCACCTAATAAGATCTTTCTTAAACCTGCAACTTACATGATCGGCTGGGATTTCTTCGCATGCTTCTCGTATCCTGTTTTTTAAATGAATAAGATTTGCATGTCTGTATTTGTAAACAATTTCCTTAATTCGTCCCCACAAGAGGTGTGAGGTTGGGGCCGAGGCGGCTAATCCGTAAAATTATCATCTTGATTCGAAGTTCGCCCAATTTTGAAATTGAAGTTAAGCCAGGCTCTTACTTCTGCTGAGAAATGACAAGGGGCACAATCTAACTAAATATCAAATCTTGCCTTACATTCAGGGGCAACCCGTCAATAATGTCAGAAAAGATATTTTGCAAAAAAGTTACAAACATTTGTCCGTTAATGTTTGGATAAAGACGGTACACAATACACGTGAGCACCATCCATGGGAAGTCAGTGAAATGCAAGAACACATCTTACTAGAGTAAAGCTGCTACTGTAGGCAACCAGTAAAACAATAATACGTACGGAAACATGACCCCCGGTACCCGGAACCGATTTTGAGCATCACTCCAGATATCCACAATTTTGTGGTTTATACTAAGAGTCGCACACTCAGTCCCACCGAGAGCCGTGCAACTCCGTCTAAAAAGCCATAGAACAAGAATAAGAAAAAATGATTTAGCGTCCGTCATAATATAAAAAGGGGGAAAAATTTTTTGTCCGATCATAATATGCGAGGGTTCTATGTGTGGAAAGGTGCCAAAGGGTTAAGTCAGTCTGATGAGTCCTAATAAGGACGAACGCTAACTGTCTACCGGCCCGGGGTTATCCATAAGGTCTTGGACTCCCCGTACTTTAATGCAAGAACGCAACTTACTGGTTTTGTCCGATTAGCCAAAAAATTTTTCCCCCTTTTTATATTATGACGGACGCTAAATCATTTTTTCTTATATATATATATATATATATATATATATATATATATATATATATATATATATATATATATATATATTCCTGTATTTATTTATTTTTGAATTATATTTTTGAGGTATAATTCATTCAACAAGAATATAATAAAAACAAATCAAAAATTTGTTTTAAATTCGCTACTGAAATACTTTATGTACAAGGCTCTAAGGGGTGACGCACACCCAGCTCCCCCCCCCCTAAATCCGCCACTATGGTGGAGGCCTAGTTTTGCGCATACAAGAATGATTCAAAGGTGGCTAAAGTCCAAGCTACTTTTAAGAAAGGGTTTGATTGCATGCTGCATGGGGCCTCGCTGAACAAACCTAAGAAATAGTTGATGTCAATTAGGCCCAGCACCGTACATTTTTTTAGGGCGAATGCACACGGACACTTTTTGCATTGAGATAGTCGCGATACAATCAGTCGCGGACTGAATCGCGTTTGCACGGCTACCCAAGTACGTCTTTGACCTCATGTCATCAGCTGGTGTGTATGCCTAGAACCGAGTCTCGACAAAGTATCGACGACAATGGCGCGTAAATGTCACGCTCACATTAAAAATGTATTGGTGTCGATAATAGCCCCGACAGTCGCTACTGTCCCAGCTGTAAATATGAATACATTTTTATATGACCGCGAAATTGTCGCCACTACTTTGTCGAGGCTATATTCGAGGTCGTAAAGTGAATCGCGGCAGCATCTTGTTTTCAACGACACAGCCGCGATACAATCAGTCACGCGTCTGAATCGCGTTTGTATGGCTCCATTGGCTATCACCCAAAGACGACTTTTCCTTCATAATCTGGTGTATAAAGGTAAAGTGAATCGCGACAATATCGAGTTTGCATCGCGATTGTTTTGCAGTTGTATCAATATCTCGACTATAAGCAAAAGAATCCGTGTGCATTTACACTTAGGCCATACGCCGCTGGTAATATCCATCTGTTATAATTTTTAGGTTTGTCACTTAGAAGATGACTCATACTACGGCGATATTTCAGTGATCATGAAACAAACACTTCCAGTGACAATGATAGCGATATCCCCTTGCGAGATTTGCAAACTGGAACACCGTGTGTTGGTAGAGATTTTAGCTGCTTTTCCTAACTTACAAGAGAAAGTTTTAGAAATCACTCGACATACTCTTCTTACCAGAAAACACGATTGGGTTGCAGGTTCCTTTAAAGCACGACAAAGCGTTTCAGTTTTGTTTTATGATGATAAGCAGTAGTAGAAAATTCTATTCAATATTTGTTTATTATTTTCAATTGCGTCAATATTTAAATAATTGGCATTATTTAATTATCAATTTTACTGTTGTGACGTTTCCTATTATTTTATACAATTTACGTAATAAAGAAAATTGTAATAAACACTAATATTCATATTATTGCGCTTCTCAGAATGACTTTTTTAGCTATCCGATGAGCGACTCAACGGTTCCTGATTTTCTTATGCATTGCTCTTTCGGGTGGGTATTTTTCCAAACGGCAGTTACTAGTTTTTAATCAATAACTTTCGTTATTATTTCTCTAATTCCTTGTCGAACAAAACGGAACTAACATATAATTTAAATAAAATTTACTTAAACTAGCACGGCGCAAATCAGCTACTTTTTTATCATGTAATGCCATAATAGGTATTTATAGAACAAGAAATTTGAAACATTTTGATATATTATAACTTTTTTGCAGACCCTGATACTACTAATATATACTTGATTAGCAAGTACCAAACATATCCTTTTAACCAATATTTTCATGCGTGTAAATTAATTTCGAGCTTAGGTCAATTCCTTATGATCCGGAAGTAAACAATGCCTAACCATTATAAATACAATTATATTACTTACGTGTCTATAACTATGTACCTACGTGTCGCCTACTTATTTGTGACAATTTGATCCTTTGTTAATATACCGTACCTACTCAAAAGCATGAATTGAAATAGAAGAAGCATTTTCCTTGAATATGCTACTCTCATGTGCTCTGATCATTGAATTTTTCCAAAAAGCAATATGTTCTTCTTCTGACCATCAGCACACACCTGCGCAAATTTATTAAAATCTTTTTGTGATGTAAGTTTTATCTGCCATAACCAAACACCGAAAATCACTCCAATCAAGGCATTTTCTTTCCATGCGTTGACAAAATTTTCACTTATAATCTCCCTAGAGCTTGAATTATTTCCGAAAATTTTTTCGAGGTGCGAATTTTTTGAAAATTTCCCGAGGCGTCAGCCGAGGGAAATTTTCTTATAAAAATTCGCAACAGAGAAAAAATTTTCGGAGATTAATTCAAGCTTGCGGGAGATTCGGTACGAAAATTTTATACCAAAAATTATTTCAAAAAAAAAATACAAATTTTGACAATTTGGCTAGCGTTTATTTTGCTTTGAGGTTTGGTGTTTTAATATAAGGTGGCGATTTAATTACTTTTTTGACACTTTGACGTTTCAAAGGCGTGCCTAGTAAAATTTTGTTTGTGATTGAGTTGAGTACAAAAATAAAATGTCGCGTTTCGGAAAAGACAGTCAAGAAGTGATAAGAACTGAGGTAGATAAATTATCTCCCTCCAATACGAAGAGATCAAAGTCAACAATACCGATAACAAGATAAAAAGATAACAAAGGTACGATACTGATACCTATATGGTTAGGTATAAAATCCGCTTGTCTATTTTTTTTTTCAATTTCCTTGTACTCTAGTAATATAAGGTTGAATTTTTGAATCAAGTTCATTATGTTCTTTTAAAATCACACAATATTATTGTACTAGAGAAAAGGGAAAAAAATTAAGTAGTTAATAATATTTTATCTTTTTTTTTTTTTCATTTCCTTGCACTGCAGTAGAATAAGGTTTGAATCGTTGGATCAAGTTGATTACACTCTAATAAAATTACACAATGTCATAGAACTAGAGTTTAGGGAAAAACGTATGACTGTGTTGCACGTGACAGCTGTCAAGCCAGGGAAATTATCACTTATTAATTTTTCAACTAGGTCACGTGACCGAAAAAATTTCCGAAAAATTCGGGTTGTTGCCATAGCAACCTGTCAAAAACAAGGCATCTGATTGGCTTAAAACAACTGGTATAAAATTTTCAAATGAAATAATTTCGCTAGAACTGGCACCAAGCTCTTTCGAAAATTCGAAGAAACTCTTATGGTATACTAGTAATGTGTAGTAGGTAAGTAATGTTCGATGTTATCAAAGTTCTTCTTGGAAGCAAGCACGGATCCAGGGGGTTATTGGAGGCACGACTACGCCCCCCCCCCAAATCATCAATAATACATATAACTATTAAAATATAAATATAAAAAAAAGTTCAAAAAATATTTTGCTGTTCCCTGAATGATCCCCCCCCCCTCGAAACGAAGTTCTGCATCCGCGCCTACTTGGAAGCACCAGAGTAGAAAAAATATGACAAATCATAAATATGTGTACCATCCCGGCATAACTGGAAATCAATGAGTTATATGATATAACGTTATATCAAACACTTTTCCCGATTCCTACAACAAAAGTCATAATTATATAGTACCTATATAATTCTTAGATTATTATATTATTATAAGAATACTAATATGTTAAAATATATATGGTAACATTTTGTTTGCCACTATGACCTCAATATTATTTTTACATATTATTTTCCTAAAATAAATCATAAACTATCTTAAAACTTTTATTAATACGCTAAAAAACACCTATAGAATATGAATCTACGGTTAATATTGTCACAATATTCATACAAAAGAAAAATAAAGCAAAAAATTGTAATAAAATAAAATTAAGTTGACCAATATGGACGCCACGTGAAAAATGAATGCCTGCTCCATACAGACACTGTGGGGTATTGTTGACGGCAAAACAGATGTAAAAATACACTACTATATATATATGTAAAAATGTACTAACTAAAAAAATGCTACTACTATATATATATATATATATATATATATATATATATATATATATATATATATATATATATATATATATATATATATATAATATAATTTTTTGCTTTATTTTTCTTTTGTATGAATATTGTGACAATGTTAACCGTAGATTCATATTCTATAGGTGTTTTTTAGCGTATTAATAAAAGTTTTAAGATAGTTTATTTATGATTTATTTTAGGAAAATAATATGTAAAAATAATATTGAGGTCATAGTGGCAAACAAAATGTCACCATAGATATTTTAACATATTAGTATTCTTATAATAATATAATAATCTAAGAATTATATAGGTACTATATAATTATGACTTTTGTTGTAGGAATCGGGAAAAGTGTTTGATATAACGTTATATATATATATATATATATATATATATATATATATATATATATATATATATATATATATATATATATATATATATATACAGTTGCTCACAAAATTGACCGTACATAATAATTCAAAATGTATTAATTGAAATAATATCAGCTCTATGATATGATTCTTTCTATATTTTAACAAAAAAATTACAGCAAATAAAATAATAACCATAGAACTATAAGAAACGTAACAAAAACAGTTTGTTTTTGAAGAAAAAACTTTAAATTAATGGAACTCTCAACATATCAACTGTAAAGATATACACAAAATTAACCGTACAAGATGAAAAGTAATTCTTAAATCTATTTTATATTTACTTTTTCAAAAAATTTATATTTAGGGGCACCTCCTCTAGGTTTAAGTACGGCCCTTAAATCACGTGGCATTGATTCCACCTACTTTCTATGAATGTTTGGCGATATATTTTGCCATGTAGAAAAAATAGTGTGTCTGAATTCTTCACGGTTACTAGGATTGCAACTTACAAGTTCTTTTTTCACAATTTGCCACGGACTCTCACTCGGAGTGAGACCGTGTGTCTGCGGTGGAGTATTTGGGTCAATTTAAAATAAGTTCCCTTTTTCGCTTTCAAAAACGCAAAAATTTAAAATCAAGAAATAATGCATAGTTTTGCCTTATTTTAATGATGTATGGCGTATATTTTATAAAAAAAAGAGAGCCCACGTTAAAGAAACCATATTTTGGAATGAATGACATTTTGTTGAAATAAATGTCGGATAATTTCTCATGTCCGTCCATTGATACCACTTTGTATTGATTTGACATCAAACTTCTTTAAATCGTTTTGTTAGTACAGTATGTAACAAGCAGGACTAGAATGTTTAAAAATACGTAACAAAAATAATATCAACATTGTTCATAAATACGTAGTGTGACAAAAAATGGGACAAAATCTACAAATTTATAATAAGAAACAAAAACTTTCATTATGTGAAGAATGAAGAATGTTGGCAAAAGGACAGGATATAATTAACTTTAAGTAATAAGGGTCCTTACAAAATGTATATACAACTTCAAAGTAACAATGTTTGGTAGGTCTCTGAACTGATACTTAAGAAATTTGGTAGGTGGACGGATATGAGAAAGAAAGGACGGAAATGAGAAAACTCATAAATTTATTAAGTAACAGTATTTATTGTATTATAACGTAATAGGATAAAGTAAAGAAAAGAACAAGTATCTTCAAAAAGACATAAAAACAATTATAATTATTTATTAAGACAAATGTTTTTGCAGATCATAAGTACTTAAATACTTGTGAATATTCTTTGTGTCACTAGCTGACAATTGATAAAGTCGGTTCGTGACTTTTTTTGGCGGGGATACTTTACAAAGAATGCCATCTTTTTCGACTTTTTGAATGTCTGGTTTTGTTTGCCACATCCAATAGTTGCCAGATTTATGCATAAATGATATGTAAGCAACAGTTTTATGTAATTCTGTGACTTTCCCAGGATACCAATCATCAAATAAGACGACAACATAGTCACCCAAGTTAAGGACAATGTCTCTTATCTCGTGAACTTGTTCGTTTGTTTCAGTCGCTGTCTTAGTTGTCAGACGTTCTACAGCATAGTTACTTTCAAAATTCCAGTTTGGTGGGTCTAGAGTAAAATGACTACACAGCGAACTGCATTCACCACATGACAAATATTTTAGTTGTAGTCCTTCATGAGATCTTACAAAAATTACTTGGTGAATTTTCATTGTATTTGGTACGGTTTTTAAGTCCTTTGGGGGTAAATTATCTATCGTTTTGATGTCATTTTCTGTAATACGATAAAAAGACACATTAAGATTTTTAACTGATTCTAAGAACGTCTTGCAATCGATTACGTCTCGCCCCATAGCAACACATTGATCGGCCGTTCTCTTTACTACCCCTCCGACTCCATCGGCCGATCCTTTACCATGTCCTGCCTCGGCATAGTTCCACTTAGCTAACGCAAATCCAAACTGCTTACAAAAGTAGTTAAATAAGTATAAATTAGTTTTATTCCTGTACTGTGTGGTGGGGCCATCGCTATAAAAATTTACTGTATTTATATCGGGACTGCTTCTTTGTATATCCTTCAAAACAGGTAAGAGGTGAGCCCAAATAGCCGGTGCATCATGGCGCATTGAATCAGAAATAGAACAGAAGCATCTTTTCTTGTTTTTTAAATAATAAACCCCTGTGTGTAAGCTAAGCTGGCCTTTTGAAGCGCCAAAATGTGTACGTTGTACTTCTTCACTGTATTTGTACACATAATTTTCACTAAAGTCAATGTGCAAACAAAGCTCGTTTTCTAAAAGTTGATTCTTTAATTTACTGAAGTAGTTTTGCTGATGCCATACATTCTAGGAATGGATGCAAAAAATTGGCAGCTCGTTATTTAAGATACCAATTAGTTCATCGCTTGTGCACTGAACTTTCGCTTTGGTGGTTACACGAACTTTAAGAGATTTCCCGCTTTTGTCAGTTCTATCTTCAATTTTTGAAACCCATTTCCAATAAAAAGTTTTTTGATTTTTGTAAGGCACTACAATAATCTCAGGAATTTCCAGGTTGCACTGGTCACATTTGCCGTACATGCATATTTGATTTTTAGATGAACAGCAAATAGTTTTGGTTAGCTCTGCATCTGATCTTACCTTCAGAATGTTTAAACGATTCAGTTTTTCAATTACAAAATTAAAATTACTATGTTTCACACATAGGCATGTATCTCGCATATTAAGTTTTCTTTGGACAACCCAAAATGGTTTTACACTTAAGAAGGTGTTATAACTAATGTTATGATTTGTTAACGTTTTGAATTTTTTATAGAGTTCCTTAACGGGACGTAGCAAATATCGTTTTTGCTTTCTAATCTTATTTCTGGTAATGTAATCACACTTACCTGGTGCCATACAGCTGTTTTGGTCATCTAAAAAGAAACGCTTAATTTCAGTACATAATTGTCTTCCTTTCGAGTTATATTTTTTTCGCACCTGCTGATCAGTAGTTAAAGCTCTTTTTTGAGTTGTTCTCATCACAATTCCCTTTTTTTCTATGGAACTCTGTAGCTTTGCTTTTTTTATTACTTTTCCCGTAATGCACTTGGCTAAAATAGTTTTCTCTTTCTCATTAAGATTCTTTTTATTGTCCTTTATTTGCCTCTGTAGAGCTATTCCAAATTTCAGCTGTTTTTTTACGTTTTGTGTACCAGTTCTTACTATAATATTAGCTTCGGTTTGGGGGGAAGGAGTTCCCGCCAGCTTTGCCCTAATATATTTTTTCTTCCATTTTTCAGCTTTTCTTTGCTCTGCTTTCAGTCTTTCTTCTAACTCTTTAATTCGATTCTGTTCCCTCCTTCTATTTCTTCTACTTCTATTTCTTCCTTTAGGAGTTATTCGATATTCTGAACAGCTGCCTAAAATCGCGCGTCGATCTTCTTGTTTATTTAGATCTGGCTCTCTTTCGGTTGTTTGTTCAGGTGTAGATGGTGGAGTATTTTGCGACACAAATTCTTCTTCTTTTTTTTGAGCTACTTTTCGTTGATAATATTCCCTAGAATATTTTCTCCACTTTTTTCTTTGTCGTCTTTTTGCTTTTTCTGGTAATTGGACAATTTTTTTTCTTTGGTTCTTTTTTCTTTCCCTGTCCTTTTGTCGTTGGTTTTCCAATTTCTCAGGATTATTTTTTAGCCGTTCTCTATACCTTCGCTTCTTTTCTCGCTCTTTTTCTTTTTTTCTTAATTTTGCTGCTTCATTAAGTTCCTGTTTCTTCTTTTTCTTGGGTTTATGATTTTTTAGACCTTCGCTACTGCCCGAAAAATTATTTCTTTCTGACAAACTACAATCAGGAATAACGGTACTTCTATTTCTTAATACTTTTGGTAAAAGTAACTTTACCTTGGCTCTGGGCTCCATACTGAAAACGAAGAAGAATGGTAAAAATCTCTAAATATCTTATTTACAAAAATTCTCATGTCCGTCCCTACAATTTTCAGGTCCGTCCCCCTTAAGAAATTCTTGAAAGGGGACGGACCTGAGGGGGACAGACTTGATAAATCCGGTTAATTTTCGGTCGTATATCCTTACTACCAATAAAAATCGCTTAAAAACCCAAACTTAACCTCAGTTTTCCGGAATTTATAAAATTATGTTTGAATACAAAAAGGGCGGGCAAAATGACATCGAAAAATTTGGGTAGACGCCCGTGAGACTGCAAAATTACCATCAGAGCACTTACCTCCAATAAAATGGAACTTTTTAGGATTTAATCACCTTTTAATTCAACAACACGTTAGAAGCCCACTAAACTTACATACCAACTGACAATAAAGCCTGTTTTACAATGTACATAGAAGCGCGACATGCTTATTTGGCTAAAACATAGGGGGACGGACATGAGATACAGTTCTTAGGGACAAGTACATTTAAGGTCATGGGAGTTTTGTGGTACGTTTTAGAATAATTTTGTATACAATTTTTGGTATTAGAATTACCAGCCTATTTAAATAAATAAAGGTTTAAATTATTAAAAATAATTTAACAACAAAAAATTGGTGTCAAAGTTAACATTTGACAATCGGGTCAGGGGACGGACCTGAGATTTGGGCTACTCATTGTATAATTTTTGGTAAAAATGGTTTTGCAACGAGCCCTAATATTTGTTAGATCTACAGAACAGTTCCTTATGTCTAATAATATCAGAGAAAATAAACTAAAAACTAATAGGTGAAACAGTAAGGTGCCAGGGACAGAAAAAGGGAACTTATTTTAAATTGGCCCATTTAACAATTTTGGTACAATCTGAAGCAGCCACAGCTTCATCGTATATGCGTTGTTTATGGGATCGTTATCTCTGTGGAAATAAAATATACCTACGCGCCCTATTTACTTTTTCGGCTGAGAGTCTCAAATTTTGTTTTAGAATATCTAAGTATACATTTTTTATCCATTATACCTTGAATTTCATGTAAATATTTCCAACACCATTAGCTCCCATAGCACCCCCTAATAATAGGGAACCTCCTCTCCGTGTTTAACAGTTTTTATGGTATTTTGAATTTGAAGCTCGTTATTTTTTTCCGCCAAATAATTTGTTCAGGTTTGCTCAGGTTTGGTCAGGATTGATCGAATTGTGATGCGGAAAAAAAATACCTAGCTTCAAACTAAAAAAAACCGTAAAAACTGTTAAACACGGTGGAGGTTCCATATTATTATGGGGTGATATAGGAGCTAACGGCGATGGAAAATTACATGAAATTCGAAGCATAATGGATAAAAATATGTACTTAGATATGCTAAAACAAAATGTGAGACCATCAGCTTAAAAATTAAATATTTTATTTCCACAGAATAAACACCGCATATACGATGAAGCTGTGGCTGCTTCAGAGTGTACCAAAATTGTTAAATACTCCACCGCAGACACACGGTCTCACTCCGAGTGAGAGTCCGTGGCAAATTTGCGAAAAAAGAACTTCAAAGTTGCAATCCTAGTAACCGTGAAGAATTCAGACACACTATTTTTTCTACATGGCAAAATATATCGCCAAACATTCATAGAAAGTAGATGGAATCAATGCCACGTCATTTAAGGGCCGTACTTAAACCTAGAGGAGGTGCCCCTAAACATAAATTTTTTTAAAAAGTAAATATAAAATAGATTTAAGAATTACTTTTCGTCTTGTACGGTTAATTTTGTGTATATCTTTACAGTTGATGTGTTGAGAGTTCCATTAATTTTAAGTTTTTTCTTCAAAAACAAACTGTTTTTGTTTGGCTTTTGTTAGAAACATACCTTACTATGTTTTTACCTTTTTCTGGTATGATTATTAAGTTGTATGGTATGTGGCAGAAGGTCAGGTTGTTGTCAAAAGAGTTTGCATTAAAGTATTGTATTCAAATATCAAGAATCTTATTTTGTAAGGAAAGTGTAGATCATAACAGTTGGCGACGAGGATAAAGGAAACATGAGTACAGAAGAGGTGCAACAAGCATTATTAAGTTTTATAAAAACACAACAAGAACAAGTTCAGAAACAACAAGATCTAATACTCCAAAACCAACAAGATTTTTTGGTTCACTTAGCGAATGCTTTTGGAACATCTAACACTCGAGTTTCAGGTGATGTTGGTGATGAATTCCGAATGGAAGCATTAGGAAATAGCATTACTGAGTTTCATTATGACCCAGAATCAGGTTTGACTTTTGATCTTTGGTATAAAAGATATGAGAGTCTATTTGAAGAGGATGCTAAAAAGCTACCAGATCCTGCAAAAGTTAGATTATTACTTAGAAAATTAGATACTATTTGCCACGAACAGTATGTAAATTTTATTCTACCACTGGAAATTAAAGATATTAGTTTTAATGATACAGTAAAAAAACTCATCACCATGTTTGGACAAAAGTCATCACTTTTTCAAGTACGATACCAGTGCATGCAGCTTTCAAAAGGTGAATTAGAAGATCTTGTCGCATATGCTTCCAGAGTAAACAAGCACTGTGAGGACTTTAAAATAAAAGAACTAACCCCAGATCAATTTAAATGTTTAATTTTCGTGTGTGGACTAAAATCCAGTAATGATGATGAAGTTCATACTAAACTTTTGTCTAAAATCCAGGACAAGAGTACAGTTACTCTTCAGGAGTTAATAACTGAATGCCAGAGTTTTAAGAATCTCAGAAAAGATACTGCAATGATTGAAAATGGAAAAATTGAGAACGAAAATATCAATCTGGTAACACAACAAGCACAGCAAAATAAATATGGGCAACAATCAAAACAATCAAGGTTTTCAACAAACAGATACAAAAACAATGCACGTAATTACTTCCAAGATGATTCAGCACAAGTACCGAGAAATCCATGTTGGTACTGCGGAGATTTCCATTTTGCCAGATACTGCTCATTTAAAAATTATAAATGCCAGCAGTGCAATAGAATTGGTCACAAAGAAGGTTTCTGCAATAATGGCAAAAATAATTTTTCACAAAACCAAAGGTTTAAAACAAATGTGATTTACAACATAAATAAAATTGGATCAGAAAATAAAAGAAAATACATACAATTACTAATCAATGAAAATCCAGTAAGATTACAAATCGATACCGCTTCAGACATTACAATAATCTCAGAAGAAACATGGCACTCAATTGGAAAACCTTTGACTTGCCCCACCAATCACATGGCCAGTAATGCCTCTGGTGACAAACTTACCTTGATATCCGAATGTCAATGCAATGTAACGTTTGATGGGAAAACACATGCAGGAAGATTTTTGTTACAAATATCAGCATGTCCAAATTCTGCAGTTTTGGTGTATTCAATTTTAAAATCATATGCCTTCAAAATAAGTGCCCATCGCTGTAAGCGATTTGCTGTGTAAACGGGAATACCTTTCTTGGACCCAAAAATTGCCAAAAGAGGTTTGTGATCGGTCTGTAGGGTAAAAAATCTTCAATATATCATTTTGTGAAATTTTGTCAACCAGAAGAAAGTCAGTTACAACAATTTTTAGCCACTTATAGATCAACTCCAAACCAGAGTACCCCAGAAGGGAAGTCTCCAGCAGAACATATGTTAGGAAGGAAAATGCGTACAATTTTTGACTTGACGTCTCCATTTACCAAGACAGATATTACAAACATATGTAATAAAGCATCTGATATTCAGAACTCATTTGCTCCAGGTGATCTTGTTTATGCTAAAATTTACAGAAATAATAAATACAATTGGATACCTGTTTCAGTTATAGAAAGAATTGGGAACGTAATGTACAATGTTTTTATAGAGAAAGACAAGCACAGAGTACAGAGACTGCACATAAATCAACTAAGACGAAGATATTCTGAAGATTTAACATATTCTCAACCAAAATCGCTCTCTTTTCAGGAGCTATTAAATATTTTTGATCTAAATTCTGTAGATGAAGAAGTTCAACATCAACCAGAATTATTATTTGGCTCCAGTTTCAGCCAAGCTCAGGTTAACTCACCGATTCCTGAAGCGGAAATGCCACAGTGCTCATCTGAAAACACACAACATATAGCAGTATCCAGTAATGACAGAAAGCAAGGAAGATGACATCGATGAAGACACAGAAGAAGAATTAGAAGGAATTTCTACTTCCCGTCCAAGGCGTCACTGTAGAAAACCCAGTTATCTTATTGACTATGTTTAAATTATAAAAAGGGAGAAATGTTAGGAACATACCTTACTATGTTTTTACCTTTTTCTGGTATGATTATTAAGTTGTATGGTATGTGGCAGAAGGTCAGGTTGTTGTCATTAAAGTATTGTATTCAAATATCAAGAATCTTATTTTGTAAGGAAAGTGTAGATCATAACAGCTTTTGTTACGTTTCTTATAGTTCTATAGTTATTCTTTTATTTGCTGTCATTTTTTTGTTAAAATATAGAAAGAATCATATCATAGAGCTGGTATTATTTCAATTAATACATTTTGAATTGAGCAACTGTATATATATACAGTGACCGGCAAAAAGTTCGCAACATATGGGAAAAATTTTTATTAGGAGAGTATCGGAAAAATTTTCCCAGGGGATCGGTTCTGCATGTCCGATAACCTAAAAATCGATTTTGACATACGTCACGTGACCACTGGTATAGCGTCAAATTAAAAAAAAAATTGTTAATTTACAAAAAGTGAGGTTAGTTGACGAGATATCAAAAAAAGCTATTTGAAAAAATTGCTTAGAATTAAATTCTAGGTCCTTGTGCAAAATTTTAAGATTTTATTTAAAAAAATTGGAAAACTCAATTTTTTTTAAATATTTTTTTATCGATTTACAAATTTCCGGTTTTTTTCGTTTAGATAGCTTGGCTAATGTAAAGCCCATGTATCTGGATGAAAATAAACGAATGTAGTAGTTTTTTCTACAATTGGCAGGACAAAATTAAAAAAAACAGGGTTTCGCCGGACGCTAGCTGTTGCAATGATTTGTATCTAGCAGCAGTGTCAAAATTTTAGAGACATTTCAATGAGATTACATTGAGAAAACCTTAATCGTCTTAAATATATCTGAAGTTCGACTTTTTGTAAAGTTAAGGGGATTAAAATAGATAATAAACAAAAAATTACCTGTTTATTTAATCGAAATTTTATAAACGAAAACCAATGTAAGAAAAACTTAAAAGTAGTCAAATTCTGTACTAACAACACAAAAAATCATTGTTTTTCCTTGGGTGCACAAAATTTAAAACTCAGTATGACCACCATTTCTCTCCATACATACTGTTGTTCTCGAGCGCAACTCTCGATTAACATTGCGGAGCATTTTACGATTTATTTGCAATACACAATTTATAATGACATTCTCTAAATTTTGTATATTCCTAAAGGGTCGATGTTTGTACACAGGGTTCTTTAGGTATCCCCACATAAAAAAATCTAACGGAGTCAGATCTACAATTCTACAATTGACAGGACAAAATCGAAAAAATAGGTGTTCGCCGGACGCTCGCTGTTGCAATGGTTTGAATCTAATGAAATGACTGTATCAAGATTTTATTAAGATTTTTCGCACATAAATTTAACAACCAGGTCTATTTAGTTGTACTTAAAACTACCAAAGCAGGCTCTGAAATTAAAACAACCTAATAATCTAGTAGGTTAAAAACAACAGAAAAATGTCAAACAAATTATAATTTGTTTAATTTCAACCTATGTCATTGGTTTATGTCTCGCATCTTACTAAGTTTGATATTTTACATAAGTTTATTAATATTTTATTCCTTAAAATGGCACCCACACTACTTCTTCAGGAAAAGATAGAAATTATTTTAATTTCTGGAGATAATTACAAAAGCCATAGAGAAACAGCAGCAATTTTTAATGAGAGGCACCCCGATAAATCCCTCCATTATTCCACAGTATCTCGTCTAGTCAATAAATGTAAAGAAACGGGATCGGTAGAAAATCAGTATAAAGTTTCCCATGAAAAACCGGTAACAGGTGACGAAGGTTCTCTGGATGTGTGTTTGTCGATCACAGAAACACCCCAATTAGCAGTTAGTCAAATATCGGAGATCACTAACATTCACGAAAGATCTGTGCGGAGGATATTAAAAAGAAACAAATTTCATCCGTACAAACCTAAATTTGTACAAGTATTAAAAGATAGGGATTATGACGCCCGCTTCGATTTTTGTGCCTGGTTCCAGGGTATGATTGAGGAAGATTTTAATTTCCCAAAGAACGTTCTTTTCTCGGATGAAGCTACATTTACCTCTAACGGAACCGTCAGTTCACAAAACTGTAGATGGTGGGCCACCGAAAACCCAGACTTTGTAATTCAGAGTAAAGACCAATATAGTTTTAAGGTTAAAGTGTGGTGCGGAATTTTCAACCTCAGAATAGTGGGACCTTTTTTCTTTAGAGACAATTTAAATTCAGAACGATATTTAGAATTTCTACAAACTGAGATATCTGACTTTTTAGACAATTTGTCATTAGCCGAAAGAAGAAATTTATACTTTCAACAAGACGGAGCTAGCATTCATTCCACAAATGAGGTGAAGAGATGGCTGGATCAAGAATTTGGAAACCAGTGGATAGGACGGTTTTCTGAAAATCCGTGGCCTGCGAGATCACCAGATCTGACTCCGTTAGATTTCTTTATGTGGGGATACCTAAAGAACTCTGTGTACAAACATCGACCCTTTAGGAATATACAAAATTTAGAGAATGTCATTAGAAATCAAACGTATGAATGAAAGTCTACTTGTCAGGGGTACATATAAATATGCAAAAATTGAGAATAAATTCTCTAACCACCTGAAAATTCCTTATACAATAAGGATTTCAACAAATAATGGTAAAACAGCTATTCTCCGGGCTATATGCCCCTCCGAGCGCTGAATTACATACCAAAATTTGCCGTATTTTCTTCTAACGCAGTTAGATAATAAAATACTTGTTTTGAATGCAAGAAACTACCAGGAAGAAGGAAGCTTTTTCTTTAGTTAGGATGTCGTCACCTGCAGACCGGTTTCGAACTCGTTGGTTCTCATCAGTACAGGATAGACGAACATACCAACCTTCCGAAAAAGTAATCCCTTAAAGCTACAACTGTCGTACTGCATAAGCAGTGAGACACAGGCAGCGCCATCCATTAGCAGTTTCAAGCATTCAGAGTAGAGTTTACCGTAAGGTAAAATTATCAAACGTATGAATGAAAGTCTACTTGTCAGGGGTACATATAAATATGCAAAAATTGAGAATAAGTTCTCTAACCACCTGAAAATTCCTTATACAATAAGGATTTCAACAAATAATGGTAAAACAGCTATTCTCCGGGCTATATGCCCCTCCGAGCGCTGAATTACATACCAAAATTTGCCGTATTTTCTTCTAACACAGTTAGATAATAAAATACTTGTTTTGAATGCAAGAAACTACCAGGAAGAAGGAAGCTTTTTCTTTAGTTAGGATGTCGTCACCTGCAGACCGGTTTCGAACTCGTTGGTTCTCATCAGTACAGGATAGACGAACATACCAACCTTCCGAAAAAGTAATCCCTTAAAGCTACAACTGTCGTACTGCATAAGCAGTGAGACACAGGCAGCGCCATCCATTAGCAGTTTCAAGCATTCAGAGTAGAGTTTACCGTAAGGTAAAATTATCAAACGTATGAATGAAAGTCTACTTGTCAGGGGTACATATAAATATGCAAAAATTGAGAATAAATTCTCTAACCACCTGAAAATTCCTTATACAATAAGGATTTCAACAAATAATGGTAAAACAGCTATTCTCCGGGCTATATGCCCCTCCGAGCGCTGAATTACATACCAAAATTTGCCGTATTTTCTTCTAACACAGTTAGATAATAAAATACTTGT